>JAOSLM010000089.1:18588180-18603345 GCA_025629765.1 Eleginus gracilis | reverse complement strand
ATGTAATATGTTAGATAACTTTTATTTTATATTTGAAATCCACTTTGAAGACAGGCTTCAGGCCTGCTGTAAGTATGTACAGGATTTGTGTAAGTTATTAAGAGACTATCAACGGACACTCCTGGTGGGTTCATAACAAAGACTGGTTCTAGTGAACCATGAACTGCCCACTCACCTGAACTGCAGACACGGTTGGAGTGTTTTTCTAGTGAATGACCTTCGGGCTGCGTCCTGTTGCTTCAGTCAAATAAAGAAGATTCCACGCAGACTCTGGGATGTTTCTGCTCCAAGAGGACTTACTCCTCATTGGACCATGAGAAGATGCAATTGTCTGGTGTGTGGTTGGTTGTCATTATTTTCATACCATAATTTTTTATTAAAAGAAAACTTTACTTATACAAGTTAAAATGTTTTGTGTTTCATTTATGTGTACTGACTTGGTGCTAGGAACCTGAGCCTCAAGATGTTAGCTAATTCCTCTTTTTGAAACATTTCCAGTATTTCTATTCCAATGTACTGTCGAAGAAAGAATGTTCAAATACACAATGTGATGGGAATCCTTTGTTTATTTCCCTTTATTATTCATAGTAACATTTATAGAAAGACGAATTGGAATGTGCATATCGTGGACGTTTTAAAAGGTAATGCCCCCATTTCAATGTGTATATAGAGCACTTCATTTATCCTCAAAGGATTTAATAAAATCAAAAGATGCATCAAACATAACAATGTTTACATTAACAGTAAAATACGTATATTGTAACAAAAACTGCAAAACAATATATTATTTCACTGGTCATAAAGGAATCATTAAGTTCGTTGACAGGTTTGTTCAATAAAGAGTGAAAAGTGTGTTCACATAACCATAACACAACATACAATGATGCATATAACTATAGAATTATCCTAAATAAATGATACCTAGATATATAAAAACGATTTAAAATGTAAAAAATATATTTGATCTCACTCCTAAGCACGTTTATGGAATTTTATGATAAAATACATAAAATAAAATAAAAACAGCATTTAATCACAAATTCTTAATGAACATAAGCCTCTATTATGTGCAGAAGCTCTAAAGCCATATCCACTGCTGGCCGCTCATCCGTTTCCTTGAACCGTAAGTGAGGAATGTTAGGGGAAGCATAGTCAGGGTATTGAGTTTTCTTGGCATCCACTCCAAGCAACTTTACACTGTCCACTATTTGAGTCAGCTCCCTTAATCGAGGATCGAAGCAAGCAACTCGTGCCGCCATGATGGAGATGGTGCAGTTAGCAGAACGTTTCCCATTTTTTTTGTACTCTGCAGCGATGAGAGCCTTTTCCATGATTTGGTGTACCTTGAACAAACACCATTCTGTGCTCCCGCTGCCAATGTCATTCTCAGCTGCCGCCAAATCACAGCGTGCCTGCCGCAGCCAACGCTGGGCCTCTGCTCGGTTTGGCCTTGGGACGTTTTCTTGATGTGTCCAGAAGTTGTAACTATAGGAGCGATACTGTTTATAAAATCGCTCCCGGCCATTCCTGTGCCGCCTGGCCTCCTGATTCCAATTTCCATAGAAATCCCTGAAGTTTCCGTTCCATTTAGGCTTTGAGGAATCTGTAGTTTTACCGTTTGTCAGTTCATCAATTCTGTTCATCAGGTATTTAAATGCCTCAGTGGAAATCTCATTGCACTCTGGGTTTTTGTCAGGGTGCCATCTGAGGTACAGTCTTTTTATGGCTGTATGTTTCTCCTCCTTGGAAAGGGTCCAGATTTCTTCCAAACATTTGTCAATTTCCCTTTTGGCTTCATCCAAAGATGCTGGCAACGTCCTGCCAGGTGAAGATGTTTCCTCAGAGAACTCCTCTTTTCCATTCCACTCTGATCCTTCATGTAGCTCCAGTTCCATGCAGGATGCTCCGGATTTAATGCTCATCTTTTTCAATTTGGGCTTCTTTTCTCGTATGAACTGATAGAGCTCAAGTGAACTCACTTCGATTAATTCTTTGTTGTTGGTTTGGATTTCATACCTGCGTGACAGTTGTCCAGTGGCTCCAGGCATTTGCTTGACAATAACTGCATAAATGTAGATGTCATTGTTCAAATAGCCTACATGTTCGCCTTCTTCAAAGTTATTGAGCATGTTCATATCAAGGCAGTCGAGCCATTCACCTGGGATAACACTCCCAGGTTCTGCTGGATAGAGAGCAGAGTTGTCCATTTCTGTGCTGTCATGAATTCCGTGCTTTGCCAGCTTTTGCCGGACCTCCTGCAGGCTGTCACACATCAAAAGAAGCCCAAGGACAGGTAGATGATTGGAGGCAAGTTTGTTCCCTAATAGAGAGTTTATCTCTTTTGTCATTGTCAAGTTTATTTCATTCATCACTTTTGGAGCCATGTCATCGGTGTGTTTCAAATAAAATGTGCATCCTTGTTGTCCTTTTTTGACGTAGACGTCAGACTCCGCCACTGTATCGTTCAGTGGCTGTTGATCCAAACACAGCTCTGTTTCAATGCTCCTGCAGCAGATGATTTGAATACTGCCAAACGTATGCTCACACATGTTGCCAGCATCTTCTTCTGTGATTTCGCCTTTTGACTGTTCTCTCAGGAGACAGATAAGTCCATGTCGGAAGGCTATAGATGACAGATGTTTCTCAAACCATCCACTGAATTCACAGCTTTTTCCGTACTGACAAATGTGCATGCTTGATTTTCCCAAACGCTCCTCGGTACACTGAGAGAGCATTTTGGGCTGAAGATTTTCTGGCAACATTTGTACCAGTTGACGATGCTCATACATATCGTCCCCCAAATGGCATATGCTAAGGCTTGCAAGTAGCGGTAGCTTATTTTCCAATGCTTTCTCCAACCTGCATGCCTGAAATACTGTGTCATTAAAGTAGAGTTTATTTGAGGGGTATAGTTTGCCATCTTTTGATGGGAGGTACAACATCTCTGAAAATGTGATGGGGGATCCTTTTTTATGTCTCTTAATTAGGAGGAATATCTGCTCAACAGCCCGTCTGATGGTGTTCTTTTGATTTGAGTTTGGTGTTTGTTTTTCACAGGAATCGTGGAAAACCGCTGTGAGAGCCTGACAATACTGCTCTACTGTTGGTTCCTCAGTCACACCAATTCTCGTAAAGAACTCTGCATAAATTGCATCCTTTGGCTGGATTTTGTACAAGTAGGGCCTGAAGAACATGTCGTTGGGCAGTCCAAGGGAAGTCTCTTCAGCTTTTACAAGTTGTGTGTCGTTTTCAACTAACACAACAGGCAGGCCAGTTAATCCATTAACTTGAAATGTGGTCTTTTGTAAGTAGGCATATGAATGCCTGAAAACAACAGCCCTGATTTTGTTGAGATCATCAGACTGACAAGGTAACTGGCAGACGTTCGCCATGTTTGCGGTGACAGACAGCATGGGTGGTTCTTCAAAGGCTCCAGCCATTTCTACCATTTGTTTAACAACATGTGGGATGTAACTTGGCAAAGCTATGATTGGCATGGAAGTCCAAATCAAATGCTGATTATTATTATTTCCAATCAATGACCCCCTGAGAGCTACAGTTGTTCTCCCAACCGCAGCTGGACGTTGAAAGGTGCACAGATCTTTTGATATTTGCACTGGTAAAAGGAATTTGATGTCAGCCAAGGACTTGATTAATTCTTTGTCCTTTCCTGCCTTTTTCATTGCAGTACTCAGCAGTTCTGATGATTTTAGTTGTAAGTCTGCCAGTTCACAGTTCTGTTTAGACTCAGATTCGATTTGGTATGCAAAAGCAATGATCTCATTGTTTGATACAGAATGCTTCATTCCCAGATTCTTAAGCAATTCTCTTGCTTGCATTGTCATAGATGATGTGTCACAAATTGCCTTCCAAAATCTCTGAGGCACAAATTTCCCTTGAGGCAGCATTATCTTGTACAACCTCACAAGGTCATCAAAGTAGAATGATGCCATCTCTGAATTTCCTTGGTCACTACAAATCAGCTTCACTCCTGTCATTGAGGAGATGATGTTTGCTTCATGTTTAGGATACTCAGATTCATTTTGCAGTAACAACAACATTTTGATGGATTGAAGAATCTGTTCCTCTGTGAGTGCATGCATGACAGGCAAAATGAACTTTACAAAATACTGAAGATCAGAAAGGATTGGGATCTTGAAGGTTTCCGAGAGATTCTCATTTAAGAAACTTGGTTTGAGAAAAGTGCAGCTGCTCTCTTTCAGATTGAATAAGTCCGGAAATCTTGTCATGCCCTTGATGATGTATACCTGTCTAGGTTCATCAATCCTGACTCGCTTGCCATCTGGTGTTTCAAATATTGGCAATGATTTCATCTTGCTCTGATACTGACTACTGAGCTTTGATTTGGATAGTCCAGACTGTAGAAAATGCTGTAGCTCATTTAGCTCGACATTAGAAAGGTTGCAAAACTCTGAAGGTTTTAGTTTGAAAACAAAGTCCAACACAGCACTTTTATCACTTGTATTCAAAAGTTCAGACTGTAGCAGCTGTGGTACCTGTGATTCAGGGATTAAGATTGAAGTGTCAAGCTTCATGCATCCAAGTTTAAACAGAATGCTTGGTATGCATTCTTTCAAGCCGTATTTAATCACACTTGGCATGGTCATCATTGTTTGCAGGAAGGGTTTGTTATTTGACCTTGGGCACACAACTGGTAGCATTTGACAGCCATCAAAAAGCTCCCTGACTGTACTTAATGTCATACGTTGCTTGCTGACTTCAAATTGTATTTGACTTTTGAAAAAATTCCAAGCACTTATCAACCACTTCTTTATTGCTGCGTTTGGTACATGGAGACCAAACAGTGGATCAACCTCACAGTCTTTGAGGAGACGGAGAAGTATAGGTTTCAGATACTTCTCTGCTTGAGGAATTGTTAACGTTTTAACATATTTGGGTTGTAGAACTTCAATGTGCATTTCATTGGTCCTATAATCAACAAAATCCTTCTCATATCCACAAAACAGAGAATAATAGCTGGTGATTAGTTTAGGATCGCTGGAATCAAACAACCTCAAAATGTGGTCATTAGTTAGAAGAAGTGGGAGTCCACTAATTGAACAAGGTTTGTTATTTTTCAAGCAGAAACTCAACAGTTTGGCGCACGTTTTTCCATCTTCAATTAGTGTTTGGCTGATTGGCAATGGTAAACCCATCATGGTTTTGGTAGGGTCATTGAGTGGTTTTTCTCGAAGGAAATCTGTCACAGTTGAAGGGCTTACAGACATAACTTTCACCCCAGCAGCTTTGAAACTTTTCCAAATCATTGCCATATAGGTGGAAAAAGGAACCAATTTCATTCCAAGCCTCTCCAGCATGGGGTTGATGGATTCTGTGTCTTCTTGTGTCAAATGAGGTGCATCAATTTGTTCTGCCTCTTTGACATTACACCATTCAAAAGAGTATTCCCTAACTGACACATGTGAGATGTTTCGTACTGTGCTCTTCAACACTGGAATGACATCAAGAGCCTTGTTGCAAATTGATCTGTAAACTTCATGTATCATTTCTTGCCAGTCCAGAGCAATATCTTTTGATACAAATGGGAAAAAACAAAGATAACTGTCGAGATAATGTACCCTTGTGGTACGGATGTCCCTCTCTGCAATGTTATGGCAGATGTTATGAAGCAGGTCTGCGTACAGTGGAGCTATGATATCGATTTTCAATGCTCCATTCCAATCTACTTTCAAACTTTTGCCATCCTCTTTCCATAGGTCCCTCCTGGATGAGTCTACTTCAAAGTTCCCATTCACATGGACAGGAAGTCCAGTTTGAATAGGTAGAGGAAGGGTACAAAAGGTTCCACCTATGAAATTCTCCGCTTTGTAAGGCTCAAAGTGCACACATGCAGCAACTGATGCTTGAGGCAGCTTGTCTAACCCTCTACCAGTGTCACCTTTAAATGATCCAAACTGATCAGCAATTACCCATTCACTTTTGCTTTTGGAGGACGTTGAAATCTGTATTCTGTAAATTGCCTGGTATGGTGTTACTGAACTGTCAGATTTCAAGGCATTTTGTAGTTTCATTTGAAAATGAGTTCTTTCCTTGCAGCTTTTGTCATGTATGCTTTTTTCAACCTTGAAGACATTTTGTAGTTTTCCATGGTCTTCAATTTTATGGAGTTGTATTTTCTGGATATTTTTTGAGAAGAGAATCAACCCCTCTGGGTCATCAAGAAGGGCAGAGAACAATTCTTCAATGTCGGGGTCAGTGATACCCTGGGCGGAGATTTTAGAGTTGTTTGCCATTGTACCAATTCGCAGCGGTAATCTGAACATCGTTCCTTCTTCAAGAGTAAATTCCTTGGGCATAAATGACTCGTAGACATCAAGGAATTTCTCCTTAAAAACTGAATCAAGTTTGTACCCACAGCCAGAAGTTTTTCCTGATGGGCTTTCAATGTATGTTTGATTTGGATCAGAAATGCACAGTATTTTATCTCCAGTTAAGATAGAAGGGCAATCTGTTATGTTATACACAGTGTTGAATCCAATTCCATATTTTCCTGTTTTGCCTGGAGTGTTGTGTTTGCCACCTTCTCCCAGCTGCTGGATGCCTTTCAGATCAGCATCAGAGAACACCTTGTTGTTGTAGACACACAATGCAGGGCCCTGCAGATGGTTCCACTTCTTTCCAAAGGTTTTTTTTGTTCCGTGCTGTCTTTTGTCCCAGACCAGATGGATTTCTGTGGCTTCTGCATCATCAGCATTTTGAATTAGCTCTTTCAGGATATCTCTCTTGGATGGATAGGCCGTAATAATGTTTTTAATTCTCACTGTCAGTTCCTCTCGCTGCTCAAAGTCAAAGTCAAATGGTGACATGTTTGCAACTAAGGAATTTTCCAGAGTTTGATGTTTGGTTGTCTTGATTCCAAAATGGCGTGCCATCACTCGAGTAATATCCTCATGGCACAGTGTCACTTCTAAATTGAGCGGCATCCAGGGACTGTCATTGAAGGATAACTCTGCTGCAGGTTGCAGAACCCCATGCTCATTAGGTATGAGACTGTCTTTTATTTTTTCTTTCTTCTCATACAAACCCCTCAATACTGTGAGGCAGATATTGAGATCGGGCTTGGAAAGGGGCTTTTGTCCATATGAGGCATGTAATCCCTCGATAACAGTGAGATACTGACTTCTTGTGAATTTATTTTGAATGCCAACACTCTCCCAGAGGCTCTTGAAACCAGCAAAGACCAATGGAAGTACATGAAGGTATGGCTTTGCCTCAAAGTCCTCTTTTTCTGCCACACATTGTGCATGTACAAACTTGCAGCCAACCAGAATGAACGGAAATGAATGTGCCCTTTCTGAAATGAGTGGGGTATCTCCATACTGCTTGAGCCACTGATCGAGAAATGTATAGCATTTAGTGGCTATCTCGTGAAGCCTTGTTTCGTTGGAGCTCTGGTTTTTTAAACTAGTGATTTCCAGCTGTTGTAGCACTGTCTCAAGTGGTGGACTCTGACGAACTCTCAAAATGTTTAAGACTGGATCAACTTTGTATGTTTCCAAGTTGGTGTGATCAAGTACATGCTCTGTCATGTTCACAAGGTGGTGGTATTCCTCATTAAAAACATCAATGGGCTTCTGAAGTGTGACCCTTTCCGTCTCTGGAGAAAAGGCTGGAAGAAAGGCAGTGTTCCTGATTGATTCCCAGTAGAGCGAGTCCTTGTCAGGCAGATGACCCCTCAACTGGTCCATAATACATTTCAATTGTACACATGCTTTGTTTTCGTCTTTATTCCACACATAATTGATGCTGCCAACTTTGTGTGCAATCTCTTCCAATGGGATATAGTCACTCAACATTCCAAGATCCAACAAGCGTTGCACTCTTCTAGGGGCACTAAAGTCATTTTTGGTTCCCTCAAGCAAGCGTCCTTCTGTCTGTCGAAAAAGACAGGCAACTTTTCCAGTAGGATTAACAACTTTCTGGGTGCATTGAAGTTGTCCACCCTTTGTAGGAATGCATGGATGGTGCATCAGTAGGTCATCAATTTCAGTCAAGTTGAGGTCAATGGCATGCAGCACAAGAGCATTCCTACTTTCAGCATCCATGGTAGCCAGATTCCTAAACACAGCTTCTTCATAAAATGTCTCCCAGTTCCATGTTCTGCTCTCTATATCTTTTTGGAAGCCAGCCTTTTTTAAGCTGTTTTTCAGCCAAATTGGAAGAGGAACTACATGGTTGGGAGCTTTCACATGGCTTCGTGCTACTCTCATTGCAAGTCCACCAATTTCCTTGTTCTCCTCAATGCTTTCATGTAAGAAGATGGCATTGTTGAAGCAACACCAGTGCTCACCATCACTGAAGATCTCTGGTGCATTTTGTTGGACGACAGCAGAGTAAAAAGCATCCACCAACGGTTGAAATGGTTTTGTCACTTTTTCCCGATCAGGCCAATAGGTGTAGTAACAGTAGCCTTCCAAGTCTTTGTCTTCAGACATGTTCTTCAATACGGAGAGCACACTGATATATGCTGATTTTGCAGGGTCCTGGAGGAGAGCCTTGTTCCACTCATTTTTCACTCCCCTTGCCCATAGAGCCTTCCGATTCGAAGTCACTGCAAATGACCCATTCAGATTCACTGGAAGACCCGTTTGAATGGAGAGAGGAAGGAAGCAAAAGGCTTGACCAATTAGTTTTGTTTTTGATGGCATCCATTTCTCTGAATTGGGATTTTTGTCAAGAGGCACAGCAATTCCACCAACAGGCAGAGTGAACTTGGCTTCCTTGTTTTTGTCATGAATCATTTTGAGGCACTGTTGTGTTCCAAAGCAATTGTATAGGAGCCAGAACTTGACTGATCCACTTTCTTGTTGTTCAATTTGGACAATTTGTGCTGTGTGACAGTCAGTTAATTCATAGCATTTTTTATTTTCACTGACCAGGCTCTCAACTCCTTCAATTTGCTCTTTTAACGTTTGGTCTGGTATCCTCATGCTACTCACAATGGTCTTTGAGACATTAAATTTAGTTTGTATTTGGTCATCTTGTGGAGGAGTTGAGGCATTTTCTGTGATATTTTGTAGAGAAACTGTATTTACGTTTTTTAGAAAGAGCAGGTACATTTGTGAATTGCTCATGAAATTATTTTGGAAACCAACAATATTGACCCTGTCATACACTTTTGTGCTTATTTCTGACTTGAAAGCCTCTTCTTGTGTTCGGAAGGGTAGTTTGATGAGAGTACCTTGGTAGGGTTTATCAGTGCTGAGCCTGCTAAAATGGCAATCAAAGATGTTTTCATATGATTTGAACTGCCCTGGAAACCACTTGAAGAGATCACAGTGGGTTAGGTCCAGCTTTATTCCAGGATTCGTTTTTTCCTTTATGTGCTTCTTCAGGTGTGTAACATTTGGATCCAGCATGAGGAGATGACTGCCACTAAGGATGGAGGGACAGTCTGTCACATGATACACTGTATTGAATCCGAGGCCAAACTTTCCAATTTTATCAACCATGTTTTCTTTTGAGGCAGATCCTACTCTGACAATATTGGTCCAATCATCCTCTGTGAATTGCTCATCATTATACGACCAAAGACAGGGCCCCTGACAAGCTGTCATTCCAGGGTCAATAAGACTTTCAGGTGGTTCTTTGTGCACCCTGAAATCGACCATGAACCTACATGCCTTTGCTCTAGCATCCTCAGCATTTTGAATCAGCTCTTTAAAGATGTCATGTTCCTCGTCATATTCATTCAGAATGTTTTTAATCCGCATTGTTATCGGTTCCGACTGTCCATACTGTTGTATTCCTAACATCTCAGGGCTAAGTATCCGTGTGCTGAGCAGTGGGATCTTCAGCCACTCAGCAGTGGCTCTTGGTATCTCTGCATGAATGACATATAATTCTTCCTGATGATTATTGAGTGCCTCCAAACCATCTCTGCTTATGTCACAGAAGACCGTTGTTGACAGTGGCTTTAAGGTAAAATGTTCATCATCGGTAATGACTGGAACAGGGATGTCTTCTTCAACAACTCTCTTCTCTCTCCCCATCCAGTTGAGTATTTCAATCGCCATTTTCAGCTCACCAGGACTCCCAACTGGTATGTGCCTTTCTTCAATGGAGTCTTTGATCTGATTAAGAATGCCAACTATTTCGTCTCTTGAAAGGCATTGCCTTAATCCAAAATGGATGAGCAGCTTCTTGTAAGGAAGAAATTCTTTTGGAATTTTCCCAATGTAAGAACTTAGATCTAGATTTGGAGGGTAGTCAAGAACTAGATCCACAGGAGAAACAAACTTGTTGTGTGCCCATAACCACTTTGTGTCCTTGGTCACAATTTCTGCAAACTCATGAATGTGACCTTGCATGTACGTGTAAGTACTATGCAGCTTCCTGTTGAAATCCACATCTGTATCTGGATCGATTAGTGTATGTGCAATTGATGACATCACTGACATGTTTTCCAACACTTTAAGAGGTGGGGGCAAGTGTGTGATGCCAAGTTGATTGCGTACCTTCTCACTAAACTCTTTTTTCAGGGGCATTACATGCCCAACAATGTCCTCATACTTTGTATGTCCTATTTCATGTGGACAGAAGAAACAAAGTCTCTCCTTGTTTTGTTGTCCTGGTTCAACACATGGCACCCATTTCATCATCAACAGGCTTTTGAGCTGTGGTTTAGAGAATTTGGACAGCACATCATTGGTATTGAGCAGGCAAAGAATGACCTCAGCCCTTTTGACAGCCTTCTTGTAAGAGTTACGTTGCAAATTCTCAATCTGTTTGACAGCATCCAACAAATGCAAAGTAGTGAGATCTGCTTCTTTGTTTAGCAATCCAAGTTCTGTTAAACTCTGAAGCATTTGTGCTGTTTGTGTGTACACGGCTGGTGGAAAGAAGTCCAAAGGAAAAAGATCCTTGAAGGTTTCAATTCTAGGATCAAATAATTGTGATGCCTTTTTCCAGCCTCCATTGAGTTGAATGAAGTTCAGCTCCTTACATTTGGCTTTTAAGGCTTTATTTTGAGAGAACAGGTTTCCACCATGCTCTAAAATCCATGCCATTGTTTTCTCTGTAGAATCCTTTCCGAAAGCATCACACTGAACACAATCAATCAGTAGACTAGCTGCTTGAGGTGTATCAAGGATATCAATGTTAAGTAGTTGTAGGAGTCTGCGGTCGGCCTCAGTGACACACTGTATCACGTGGTCAGGCATAGGGAGTTCTGTTGGGATTGTTAACCAGGAACCCAAAATCACAGCCTGCTTTGATTGAGAATCAACACATGATCCCTTCATGGTCTGGAACAAAGGTAACTTTGAGAGAACATCTTGCTCTCTGGCTGAGAGAGAATCCAGGCGGCAGAGATAGTTCTTAAGTTCCTCTCTGTCATCATGAGAAACTGCCTGAATTACTTTGATGAGATTATCAGAATCTGTGTTCACGAAGACCTGAAGGACACTCCGTGGAGAAGGGGGCAGCACATAAGAATCTATGTCTTCATGTTTAAGCCACTCTCCTCCTCTCACAGCAGTGCCGCCAACTTTTCTCACCCATTCAGCAATCTGCTGAGGCAAGCTTTCCTGTTTGCTTCTCTGAAAAATTAGGGTTGTGTTCTGTTGTATTCTTGCGAGTAACATGGGCTGCGTGGGGTCCACTTGGGACTCAATGGATATTAAAGGCATGCCAGTGAAACCACTTAACTCTCTGAAATGAGTGTTAAGGAATTTCCAGAACTCTTGAAGCCATCCAGTTGGTGGATGCCGGCAGTTTCCAATTTCCCAGGTGACATGCTCCATTCCCTGTTTCCAATCCGTAGGCAAATACCTCTTTGCCAAGTCAGTGACCTTGTCTGCGTCAATGTTGATGACGTTGAATATATCTGGAAAATAGACCATTGGAAAACAGCATTAAATGCATGCAAATTGGGTGTTAATGTAAATACATGATACACAAAACAAAATGCCTACCTCTTGTGGCAAGCATTTTCAAATGTGTTTGGCAGGTGGTGCTCAGGTCCTGAGGGATGAACAAGTGTTTGCAACCAGGCAGCAGGGACCTGTCGAAGAATGAGTTGACTTTCATGTTACTATCTAAGAGTATAGATGACAGCTACCAACAGTACACTAGCCCTTTTCACACAGATGATAGCAGTGTCTGCGTTCGCATAAGACACACCTCTCTTTTTAGCGGAATGCTATCATTCAAACAGCACTGGCAATGCAGTTATAAACCTCTGTTGTAATTTCCCGGAAATTACTTGTTACCATTGCCTCGGAATCACTGCAGTTTGAAAATAATAAATGTCCAATTTAAAGCTCGGCTGCCGTTAATTAGCGGCATGTGGCTGCAAGTGTGAAAGGGGTTAATGATTTAATTGAAGTTATTAATATGCTCTAAATAAACACTGCTGGAAGAATGCTGTTAAAATGGTTTATATATGTGCTATTTCTACAAATAATCAAACCATACTCATTACAGACACAGGGGAAGGTTATAGATTGGTTATCAAGCAGGTAAAAGCGGGTATTTTACCTTGGAAAGTCTTGGCTATCGATTAAAGCGACGTCTTCCTCTTTGTTCGTAAAGGATCTGAAAGTACCATCACTGAGGGGAAGCAGTGGAAGGCCCTGGAGTTCTTCGTATGTTCCATCGCTTAAAACATATTCTAAAATAGATACCTTGTCCTCTTTTGTTACATTCTGCAAATCTGTTTTGTGGAGAATGGTCCGGAGAAAAGTTGGAGTGACTCGTTTCAGGGATTCAGGATGTGGGTATGTCCTCTCAATTGCTCTTTCCACCCATTCTGGGATTTCCACAAGTTCAACTCCACAGGAAATCAAAACGTTTTGAATGGCAGCTGATACTTTAGGGCTTGTAGAAGAATCGCAGGGCAGCACAGCTTCTGAAGGACAGACAAATCTTTTTTCATCTGCAGCAAGAGAGAGCACAGCAATATTCTCCCTAAATAAGCATTGTAAAACATTCTGGGCAACTGAATGCCATTTTTCTTTATGCTCAAGGTGTGTAAAGTCTGGCCAAAGACCATACACAGAGGAGAGAGGGAGCTCAGAGTTTTTGGATAATTCAATGGCATCTTTAAGGATCATGAGATATGCTTGTGGAAGCACCTCTTTGACCAGCAATTCATTCCACATGGCACCCTCGTCGTGTTTCTGATCTTCTTCTTGCCACTTGATATGTCTTCGGTTGTCTGTGAGGCCAAAGCATGCGTTTACATAAAGTGGAAGTCCAGTCTTGTTGGATTCATTGTTAGGAAGTGGGAGAAAGCAACTCAATCTACTGTCTCCACTGTCTTTATTCTGACCACATGGAAACGCCAAGTCAACTTGTGGTAGAAAACTCAGCTTCTCTGCCAGTGAATCCACTTTCTGCACATTGCCCTCTTTCAGACAACAAGTAGTTAAGAGCCAATTGTTGGTTTCTTCACGGTCTTCTGATGTGACAGTTATGTCTTTAAAGTGGGTTGAGCTCTTGATGATTGATCCATCACTTGACTCCAAAACTGCTCCTTCAGAACATGAGCTAGTCACCTCAAGCATGACATTGACAGAGCTGTCTGCCGTGACATGAATTAATGACACAGATTGCACACTTTTTAAAAACAATGGACATAACTCTGCATCTGCAATGAAGCTGTCAAAAAGCTGGGCAACTTTGTCTGAATTATACAAATTATCTGAGATTTTAGATATCTCATTGCGCAAAGGAAATCTGAAAAGTGTCCCATCAAAGTGCTGGTCTTCGAGGACCTCCGTCCACTGCTTTTGGACTAGATGTTCGACAATGTTTTGAAATGGCCTGAATTGATCCTCAAAAGTCTTCAAAGTTTCCTGGTCTTTATTATCGGCTAAAGACCACTGATAGCCCCCATGTCCTTGTCCAAAAAGTTTTTCATGGGGATCTAGCACGGCTAGATGGTCTGAGCTTAAGATCCATGGCACATCTGAGAATGAAATGAAATGAAATAGTTTATATAGAAATAGAATATACTGTAGAATGCATGGAAAACACTGCTGACCCTGCAGAAGTTGTGGGGCTAATTTAGCACATTTGATTTGTTGTACCTGTGATGTGGTACACAGAGTTGAAGCCGATCCCAAAGCGCCCAACTTTGTTTGGGTCCTTGCGCTTGACGCTTCTTCCTGTAGCTTGAATACCTTGCCAGTCCTCTGAAGTGAACCTTGCATCGTTGAAGGCAAAGAGAGCAGGACCTAAACGACAAAATAATTAAATTAATAAAGCAATGTTCCATTATATAGCTCTTATCATAATAACAATAAAGATACACATGCACAAAGTTCCATGGATCTAGTTCAAAGTGAGAGTTGCTTGTTTAAAGTTTTCAGTTTCAGTCTATTGGTGCGACCATTTAGCAAAACAGTGGGAGCATCATTAATCACCCTCTACCATTGTGGTCCGGTTTCATAAAAAAAGAATTCAAATAGGTTGCCTCACACTTGGTGCATTGCAGCCTAATAAATACAGCCGCAAGCAGCATTAAATGGTGTCAGGCATGCAGCCCTCATTTGGAAATGGTGAATTCAGCAATTCAACTGCTGGAGGTCACTTCAAGTTAGAGCCACTGTCGAAATTCAACCTTCTGCCAGCTTACTAAGCCTTTTTTTGAAAGTCTGCGTCTTCTGACATCACTAGTGGGCGTGTCCACCTAGATGTGTGCTGTGTGACGCAAATAAGAACATAAGCTGCAATAACTGCACATAGCCATAGCCATAATTCAGGCCACACGAAAGTGCAAGCGCGAAATGCACGAGAGTTACCAGGCAGGAACGACCGGAACAGTTTTTCTCACTCAATTGGACTACTTTTTACGACATTCTGGCAGTGTTGCCAGATTGGGCGATTTCCCACACAAATACTTTTAATAACTTTAGGCTGGAAAAATTTGCATTAGGCGAATACATACAATTTCGGCTGTTTAAAAAAAAAAAACGGGCGGGATTATTATAATTCTTTCTACAAACATCAATCAATACCATACCTTTCATAAGGCATAGCGTTTGTGCAGCTAGTACCACTATTACTTCAGCTACTACTACTACTTCAGTGACTACTACTACTACTTCAGCTACTGCTACTACTACTTCTACTTCAGCATTTTACCTTTCAGATTTTTCAGCAGTGCAGGGCAATACA
>JAOSLM010000089.1:16094121-16106618 GCA_025629765.1 Eleginus gracilis | reverse complement strand
TGGTCGTGACTGTGGTCGTGGTCGTGACTGTGGTCGTGACTGCGGTCGTGCTCCTGCTCCTGATTGTGTTCATGGTTGTGTTCTCGGTCGTGATTGTGTTTCTGTTCATGGTTCCGGTGCTGCTTGACGCTGCCCTGCTCCCCCGGTAGAGTGGAGGAGGCGGTTCTGTTCCGAGCCCGCTGCCCTCGGTCCCTGGTAGTCTTCCGGGGCCGTTTGGTCCGGCTCTCTGCCGCTGCGGCGGTCGGCTCAGACTCTGGGGACGTAGCCTCCGGGCGATGCTGCTGGGGGGCTACGGGGGGCTCCGTCTGGGCTGTGGGGAGCTGCTCTGGGTTGGTGGATGAAATGTCGGTGGTGGATAGTGTTTGCTGTGGGGGGTCATGATCGTGGTCGTCGAGCTGTTGGGAGACATCCTCCCTACTGGCAGGCATTGCCACATGAATGTGCTCCTTGTCGGGGCTGTGAGCGTGGCCGTGAGCGTGGCCGTGAGCGTGGCCATGGCCGTGCTTGTGTGCGTGGCCCTTGGTGTGGCTGGCTGAGTGTTTATGCTGGTCTTGTACCTCGTGGGTGTGGTCTGGGTCCTTGTCCTGGTCGTGCGTGTGGTTATGGTCCTGCAGTGGGCCGCTCTCGGCCGTCGGACTGGCCTCGCTGTCCTGCTTGCTGCACTTTATTGTTGCCCTTTCAGTGTGGGGGTGATGGTGACCAGCCTTTCCATGGTGGTGACCGTCAGTGGGCGAATGAGAGTGAAGCCCCTCCTGCACATCCAGCATGTCCAGGTGGGCAACGTGATCATGGCCTAGTTCCTCGTGCTCGGCGCCCACCACCTTCACCTCGCCAAGGCCCAGGCTGACTAGCAGAGTCTGGAAGCCCTGAAAGTCCAGCCGGCCCATTTTGCCGTAGCGCTTGAATAGCTGCTGAATGTAGAAGTGCTGCTCCTCCGCTAGCATGGACGCGGTGACGTGGTTGGACTTGGGGGACGGAGTGGCGGCTCCGCCCACGTACGGGGCCTGGGAGATCTGCAGGTCATTATGGACGTGGCCGTGGCCATCGCCATGTGGATGCTCGCCGTGCTGGCCCTCCTCATGACAGTGGACGCACTGGAACAGGAACGTGAGGACACACAGGAAGCAGAACTTGGTGTGCACATGGACGCGCATTGTTCCTTCACTTCTGGTCCCCTGTGGGCAAAACAAAACAATATTTTTCATAAATGAAGTGCACATTCCTAAAACATACAGTGAGAGGAGAATTGAATGGGCTTCAGAGAAAAAAAATGGTGACTTGTGAGTGAATAGCCGGGGGCGATTGAGTTCTTCTGTTCAGGTGATTCTCAGGAGGGTAGAGAGAGAACGCTGTGGGGTAGTTTGAACAGCAAACTGTACAGTTTGAACAGCGTCATAACAGCACTGTTATGGCGACAAATGTGAACTATAAAAGATTCTAGGAGGAATGAAACTTCCCCAAGAATCACAAATTATTTAACAGAAGTGAAGGCTACAGTCAAGCTGTAATAGTTTTGGCTTAAGGGTTAAGAGAAAATATTTATGTAAAAGAAATACACAAAACTAGAATTGAAGTCCTTTGGCAATAAAACCGTAGCAAGCCCTTTTAAAATGCACGACAAAGTGTCTGTCCAAATTAGCATGAATAGAGTTTAGCAGCTTAGCATGAGCTTAGCTAGCAGGTAACGGGGATCAGACAGTATCCCTGGTGTATTGGTGGGAGACTATGATTTGTCAGCCATCTTCAGTACGCCCACGCTGCATGGCCACTCATAGCTTGCCTGTCATACCATAAACTACACACTCTTAAGACTTAACCGTCCAAACCACGCTGACAACCTGCTTCTCAGTGGATTATACTGCAGACACTATTTTTTTGAGAAAATGGCTGAAGCCAGGAATATGGTCTAGGGAAGGGAGGTATAAGAAGAGGATATGATTCCCATGGGCAGGGGGAATCTCCGAAGCATCTTGAATTCAATTTGAATATAATATTCCATGATATCCATTTACTCTTCAGCAAGATTCAGTAAAGGTAATGCTTGTTAATAATAAGACAAATAATATGTAAAACGTTATATTGGGATGGGTCTAAGGCCTATTTTCTCCTTTGATTGGATTTAGATTACTTGTCAACTTAAAGCATTATCATAACAGTTAGATTTCAGGTAAATACAATGTTGCTGAAAGATTTAAAGCGTTGGAACAGATTCTCACAAAGCCCTGCTAAACTACCATTTAGTCATTTAGCAGACACTTCTATCCAAATTGTCTGACTTGCTTAATACTCAGAACCTCTCAGCAGGGAGTCAAACACCCTAACCACTTGACTACCTTGAGTAGCAACCTCAGGCATTGATTACATATATTCCCTCCTCACAGATGTCAATATGAGTAAGAAGATCTGGTTCCATACATTAAGGGGGATATTCAAAACAACCCCACTCCAACCAACTGATATTGCCTAGATTTACCTGCAATTGAAAGGCAGCTAGGCAGCTTACGTTATCACGCAAACAAAATCACAGACAATCAGCAGGAACAATTAGCTCTCTTCGGACGGCTCAATCTCCACCAAACAAATATCACAAGATTGCATCAACACATTTGAAAACAATTCCAGTAATAATCGGATGGGCTCTTTGATAATCAATCTGAAGTGTATAATCAATCTGAAGTCTATTGGAGCCTCCAACTCATATAATCGAAGAACAACAAAACTGAAAAACGAAAATAAATACAGCATAAAACAGCAGTGGCCAAAAAATATTAACCAAGTACCATTCACTTCAGAACAAATCCGAGCCGGTCAGGACTGTAAAGAACATCAGCATGCTGGTATGAATCGTCCTTGAGGAACAAGGGAGTGGGGTTACTTACCACCGTTTGCTCTTCTCTGGTGAAAGAGTGGTGTTTGAAATTGAGGTAAGTCAAGGAGTGTGAAGTGGTGTCTCTGGATCGCAGACAATAAGTAGTGTGACAAGCTTGCTGACTTCATGGCTGCAGATAACACACTGTGTTTATAAACATGAGCCACAAGTGACCTTTGAACCCCGGAGCAGATAGGGACGGGGCAAGAATGGAACCTTTTTGAAAGCGCACACCCTCTTCCCCGACGCCGGGCCAAGGTTTACTGAATAAAGCCTTTGTTTATGCTTATGACATTTGAAGTAAACAGAATAATCATTATATGCCTGTTTTTATTGTGAGAACCTTTCTGGGCAAAAAATAATGTTGTATGTTCTCTTTTCTGCATGTCATATGGTCAGAGTGAATAGGTGAGCTAAATCTATCATAAGTCCAACAGTGACGTTGTTTGTAAGACAAAAATATGTGTTTCTTAAATAGCAACTAAACGATCATTCGTAGCCTGTGCATTGTTATTAATTTGCTCCACAGGCACGGAAGTAATGACACAGCCATTTACTTGGTGGGATTGCAATGGTCTATCTGTGCACGGTGGGTTTGAACTAATGTGTTGGGTAATTGGACCAGACAGGCTGACCGGTGCACTGATCCAGACACACTGTCTGACAACAACATCACCACTACCTCTTAATAATCCCTGCTTGTTCTGGTCTCATGACAATGTTGGAAATGTGCAAAACCCTGCGATGTTGACGTTTACTTGGCCATTCACATCCTACTGCCGATGGGAAAGCTCTGCCGTTTTCCAACAGCAGTACCGACTGAAGTTATAAAATATATATATTTCTTAAGTACCTGAAATATTGAATCTTTGACTCACCATAATATTAGGCTCCCTCCTTCTGACTTATCTGTTGATTGAAAAAAAATAAAATAAAAAATAGTTTGTTTACTTTGGTTCAAGGTTTCCCTTGAGGCACTCATCATAATGGTCACATTATAATGCTAACCTTCAGCTTTATATATATTTATATAGATATATATAGATATATAGAGCGATGGGGTCTTTTGTACACAGTTGCCCCAAAGAGCAAAAGGATGATTGAATTGATCTTTCAAAGGATGATAATTTAAAATATGATAAGAAAATAACTTGAAAGTAGTCTATATAGTAGATCTCTTTCAAGAGAGGCACCACATTTGTCTACATCAAGTTTTACCACGCAAGTTAATCATTACACCATTTGGTGTAAGAGCAAATGAGTAATAAAAAGACACACCATTTGTGAATCCCTTTAGCCCAAATTATCTAATGTAATGTGCCAATCCTATCGTCAAGTAAGTGATTCAAGCATGGTGATCTAAAAAGGTATAATTTGTAGTGTCTGTTAATATGTAGTTGGGCATGGGGGAAAACCCATAACAGAACGTCACCTAAACTGTTCCCTGCTCATTTGTAGATGATGTTATCACTACTGTTGAGACCAGCAAAATAAGTATGCTGTTCAACAACACGTAGACACACAATTGTAAAACTATTGTAGGCAATATTTTTAGAAGCACTTATGTTCGTAACTGTCGCAAGGCTCTTAAAAGAACCAGTGAACCCAAAAACATTGTTTCTTTGTTTAAAACTTAATTTGTCTTACATGATCGTCAATATAGAGATCTATACCATTTTATTAACAACAAGTTAGAAAAAAATGGGGTAAAATCTGAGTGGTGGCAGGGTTTGTGTGGACGTGTGGAGCTCTATCTGGGTAGCGGTTTAGAGAAAGTTTAGCTTTTTGGACACTTTAGTGTCCATCCTCCACACCCACCAGGGTGTGCATCGGAGTGAGGGTTAGGATTCCCGGACACTAAAATGATACGCGTGTCGCATGTCATATACAACATTGCTCATTATAACAGTTGCCGTGGGTCGTAAACATTGGGATTAACACCCCCCCCCTCTTTCTTAGGACTCTCCACCCAAAACATATATATACTGTATATATTTTATTTTTAAATCAGATAGTGTTCCAATTCCAGCTGAAACTGGCTCTTTAACATCCCCACCGCGATCAATGAATCAAATGGTGCTCTCTGCTTGACCAGAGTCTTCCACAAGGCAAGCCACTTGTTGAAGCAAGCTGGTCACTTGTTTTTAGGGAACTGGCTTTGGGGTGTACATCGAGGTGGCGTCTTACCGTAGCACTGAATTTCCTCGCCTCTCCTCAGTCCTTGTGCTCATAGGTGGTCTTCAACTCAACACAAACATGCACACTGGAGCTGCCAAAGAGGAAACACAGGGGATCGGATTAAAACAATAACAAGTTCTTTATGGATAATCCTAATTATTTACATTTGCACCCTACTGATGCAATAAAAAGGAAATAAATTGGTTAAATTGAATAAAAGTATCTTGTAGCGCCACTGAAATTCTCCAAAACATTGACTAAATAATGAACTAATAATGAACTTAATATTTTAACCCATTTTTTATCATCTTATCAATTCAAAAGCGATGACCCTTTATTTTTGTAAACAAAGACTAATTAAAAAACATACTTTGATGATTGTAATTTCCCATAATGCATAAGGCATGGCAAGGTTAGGATGCAGGGCCAGGAATACCATCATGGGAAACAATCGGCAAAAAAAGGTCCTTTAGAGAAGCACCGCATTGAAATCACTGATATCCACTCTCATGACTGCTACAAGAACTTCTCTAATCAAAAGGGACCCTGTACTTCCTCCAGCTACTCCTTTAAGATACAACACAAGAGAAGGAGGGTGGACTCAGACCCTTAAGCCTCCTCATGTGATTCTCACATGGAAATTCCTCTTCCTCTTCCAAGGCCAGAGTCTAATGGAGTGAGGAAGCTAGTAGTGAGGCATCTCAACCGCCTCAGTCAGATAACCGCCATTCAGAAAGAACCTTCTCAAAGTAAATGATTAGTGCTAGAAGATAAAGCAACAATAATTCAATCTAAGCATGAGAGGAGGGGGGGGGGGGGCAAAGTCTCCGGATGAACAGCATATTCATCTTATATTTATATTATCTTATCATCTTAACTATAGAAGTAGGGCTGCAACCAATTCTTGAAATTGTTAATCTAGTGGTAATGTTGGTGAGGATGATCTTTAAAAAATGGAAAAGGTGTATAAAGTGAGGTGGATAAAGAGCCCTACAACTTAAAGCTGAGGTAGGCAATTTGTAGAAACCAGCCCGAGGAAGGTAGATTTTGAAAGTATCCAACCGAAAACATTCCACCCCTCTCGGCTGGCCTCCCTCCAAAAGAAACCCCCCAAAATATGACTGGCTCGCTACCTTTTGAAATGGGGATGGGTACCTTAACATTAGGGCTGAACGATTAATCAAATTCAAATCAAAATCGCGATGTAATAGAACTCGATATGCAAATCGCAAAGGCTGCGATTAAACCGTTACTGACTGGAGATCAGTACGATTTATATATATATATTTTTTCTTTTACAATTCAATAGTTAAATAAAGATGTTATATAAATTCATCTGAACACATCGTGTTGCTGCCTTGGCCCAAAGGAAAGAGCAGTTTACATGTTGACTGCTTCCAGTGTTGTGTTGGTCATACTAAAGACTACTAATACATACTAATTTATTGCTATTTTACTAGCATAGTCATAGTCATAGTAAGCTGCATACAACATAGTGAACAGGACATCTGCTAAAAAAAAAGCGAAGCGGTCTTGCAGACAACGGCGCACTTCAATCCATGGTGCCAAGTAACTAGGTTTCTGGTTGCAACCATGACACCCCCACACACAGAGCCAAAACCGCTGCAAGTGTCTTACCCAGTCAAATGAGTCCTTGCACCTCAATGACGTCTGTGCGATGGTCTAGTCCTCTACAGGGCCCTCACCGGGAGGGGGGTCATTCAGCTACCTGACAGACCACAGATCAGGTGTTGGCTGGCCTGAGCACAGCAGCTGGAGCAGCACAGGGCAGTGTGAGAACACTGGGGCAGGCCACAGGTGCCTGGCTGATGCTCAGACTCAGACCACATTAATCATGACAAGAAGAAAAAGGCAGCAAGGCTGAAGGCAAAGGTAACTGCTATTAAAAGGACATTATAATTCATCCAGAACCCATGAAGCAACACCATATTGACACAACACAACACAACATATTGATCAAACAACCACAAAACAAAAGGTAGCGTCCTCTGTGTCAATTACCGTCTTTGAAGGTAATCCAAAGGCTAAAGGGTTGGATGTGTTCTTGGGGCAGTCTGATTACGCGTATTTGAGCTGACTAGACCGCTGTAGGGGAGGGCCTAGATGCATGTTTACGTATGCTTAAGTGAGTCGCTGTGTAATTAAGTGTCACGAGCAATGTGCTCTTTTTTGGACTCAAGAAGCAGGAAGAAATTCATATGTGTGAATGCATGTTGCACAGTATATTTCTGTTGAAGGGTAAGCACACACCATGTGACATCAGGCACAGTTATAGTTTGGACAGGGATATTTGCCTGGTTCTCAACTCCTGTTATCCAATAGTTTTTGAACAGACCATTCTAGCTACGTGAAACGAAGGATGAAGCTGCTTCTTTGTCATGAATGCAACTAAAAAAACAAAATGTAACTTAAAAAATATCCCGCGCAGTGAATAGCAAAATATGATCATAATCAAAATTTGTGAAAAATATGAAATTATAACGTTCTTATTGGTCAACCAGGACGTGACCTTACTACTAATCACAAACCCACTCAGTTGGTGCCTGGGAATTAAAGAAAAGGTAATAATACCACAAAGACTAGCCTGCAAATAATGTAAAAAGGTTAAAGGTTTGATACCAAAAAGACAGATGTACAAACATTGGGGTGAACACACCGGTAGTCTAACAGCAGGAGAATGAAAGTGAACAGAAGGTAAAGAAGTGGGGTGGAATCCCTAATCTGGGCCAGACTTTAACGCCTGTCCGCTTTGTGTGTTCAATGCCTGGAGAGTCCTTTGGAAGTCGGGCGTCCAACCGGAAGAGCCTTTCAGACAAATCCGCACAATGGGGCTAATTAAGAAAACTTTGAAACTTAGAAAATATGATTCCCAGTCTTATCTGGAATTTGGCAGGTACACTGTAAAAAATAAAGCCACAAGGGGATTTACGAGCCATGGGTGGAATTAAACCTGATCGAAAACCGTTCTTGGTCATTGGCTCTCTTTGCTGACCATAGACAAATACCTTTGTCGTCACATAACCGATAAAACCTATGGTGGTTTCTGTGTCCAGTATGCTCATGTATTCCAACAATAAACAATCATGGGCGTTTAAATCTGCTGAACATATAGGCGTGGGTTAATGCCCTCAGTAAATACGCTTATTCCGGATTTCAAACCAACAAAACAAACGGCTCATGAAAAGGCTAATCGGGACCATGGGTCTTAATCGAGGAAATGTGGCCCTAAGTCCTGTTATGTCACATAACCCCACGTGAAGCATTCAACGGTGTTATCCCAGTATCCCAGTCTGCTTTGAAAAAGAAAAACACCAAGTACTGAGCCAGTGAATTCCATTGAATAAGGTGTACTTTACTTTAAGGTTTAAGATTAGAAGCCTGCAAATGTTTAGGTGAACAAGTTGTTTTTCATATCCTAACAAGGATATATTCATATCCTGTGAGCATTAAATTAACACCAGGGTCTGTAACCTTGTAAGAAATGGCCAAAGACAAACAGTGTCAGCATTTGGACCTCAGACTACAAAAACATTTATATAAATATATTGTTCAAAACAAAAGCAACCCTAGCCCTAATACTCGTAGTAGTATTAATGCATTTCAGTGCTACCTCAGAAAATAAGAAAATACACAACACTGGCTATAACTACATCATGAGTATTTATATGGTGCATATTATTTTCCAGTTCTGTCTAAATAAAGAATTCAGGTTAAACTTAACAGTTGACTAACCTTCTTAGAAGGGATAAGCCTATATGTACACCTGTGCACGGTTATAATATATTAAGTCAGAATTGAATCAGGTCCCAATGACAAATAGGTGTCAGTCCGTTGGCATAGGCTTCCTAAATCAAGTTGTTTTTGTAGTTTGTTAATAAATAAAATGTAAATCATCTACCTTAACAACCCTCTTAAATCTCACCTCAAATTACACTCGTCTAGCCTTCACTCTTGTCCTTAAACTTTGGAAGCACACTATGTAGAAGACTGTAACACTGTATCTGAAACGTATATGTTGCCTGTACCAGTTTGTACCTCCTTTGAGCAGCTGTGTGCCTCACTTTGGCTTGCCTGTCCTACTGCCCTGCAGTCTTCCTGCTTTGCTCTTAAAGATTAGAAATAATTTATATTGAAATATAATATTTTTTATAGAGCAGCAAGAGCAATGTTTACAACAGCATATTAGGTTAACTATATAAAAGCCATAATATCTCAAATGTGTTTAACAATCAATAAAATATTTAATATTCCTGAATATCTACAGGCAACAGGGCACGGCTCAGATACAAACTCTTAACGTCAAGTACCATGCAGGTCAATGGAGAAGTGCATAGCTAAACTGTTTTTTTTGGTCATTTTTCTAACATGATCATCAACATAGTAATCTATTTTGTTTTATCACGGTTACAGAAATAAGTATTTTTCTTTAATTTCACTGTATAATTGTATGCATGTGACAAATAAAACTCTTGAATCTTGAAAAGTCCTATATTTAGAGAAAAAAGGGCTAAATTATGTATTTGCATTCGTCCCAAAACAATGTGACATTCCACTCGTTCTTTTCGGGACGTCTGAGGGCCGTTTCCGAGGCACTCCAAGGGGCACTGGCGGCACGGTTTGTGTGGACGTGTGAAGCTGTCTCAGACGCAGCGGATAACTGCTGCGTCTGAGAGAAAGATTAGGTTTTCGGACACCTATAGTATAATGTTGTGTGACGCAATTCATATCCAACATCTCTCATCATAATGCTCATACACAATGACGGTACTAAAAAAAGTCTATGTTTTCGTGGGTCTTAGCCTTTCCTGAAATTTAATCCAGCTTAAATAGTGGGTTCACCGGCTTTTTCAATTGACAAGCTAACCTTATCACCCACATTCTTACTTCTAAAAACAGGTTGTCAAAGAATATACTATAAGGCACTTCTACGTCATGCAAAGAGAGCTACCTGCTGGCGGAGCAGAGTGGAACGTTCACAAACTGGTTGGCAGACACTGAATAGTCTTATATTAGATACAGTGATAAAATGGCATAGATAACAAGGTTGACAATCATATTACCATTTAAAATGAAAAAGGAAAAAATAATTGGTTTCAGCTAACCTTTAATGATAGTCATCAAAAATGATAGTCATCCCATGGTCATTGTGTGATCCATGATGTCGATGTGCGATATATGGAAATTTCCATCCCTAACTAGAATCAGACTTTAGGTTTAACTTTAGACTTCCATTCTTGAAGGGTTCCCTGGTGTGAATTCCCTCGTGAGCAAGGAGTCCACCATTACTAAAAACAAAGCATAGGGGTTCTTAAATACACACATATCATCATGTGAATGAGCTTCGAGAATGCTTTCACTGACCCCAGGAATAGTGTGTTGGGAGGGGGCGCATTTCATCAAGCTTGGGAGGCTTTCTATGAACCACTCTGGATGGATTTGTGAAACTAGTGCACAGAACTCTTACTGTATCTTCTCAAGTTTGTCCTGTTAATGTACATTTATGTCACAATGTTCATAGCCATTTAAAGGAGTATTCAAGTGTGAATTTAAGATTAAAAACAACTTAATTGCTTGGTGTCTTAGAAAGTGCAGTAGAATTACTACTAACCGCTTACCACCAGTAAATACAATATAACTAACTCCATAAATACCTAGATTCCGAGGGATAACTAAAGTAAATGAACACATGCATTGGATAAAAGAGAAAAGCCAAACACTGGGTGAATCTAGCGAGGTGGGTAGAGGACCAACGAATAAACATAATAGAATAATCTATTTTACCAGCGATACGAGACGCTTTGTACAACTGTACCAACAGTTGCTCCTCGAGTACATCGCTAAGCCATTACTGTTCGTCAACACAACTTGACAGTGTGTGAAATTGGCCTTGAACAGGTGGCCCACTGAGGTTTCCCAACACCCCGTCTCAGCATGTGGGAAAACAGGTCTCCCAGAACTATTGAATATAAGCATAGCTGTAGTCAAGTTAGAAGCGACATAGCATGTGAAGGCTTTATTTCTCTCCCAGAATAATAATCGCTATCCCAAATAACACGTAAGTAAGCTTCGACAGTTTCAATATGTTGAGATAGACCATCCGTTTTTTTATATAAGCCTAAAAGTGTGCCATTAAGACAGAATTTACGGAGAAAAATAGTTTTCTTGTTTTCCAGTCGTCATCATTTTGTCACACTTTTGTCAAACAAATCCAGACTTAATGGTATGGATTTAAAAACAATACACACATAAAGAGTGCACATAGCTGACCAACCCACTCCGCCCACTTGAGACTCCCCGTCCCATGGTCGCTCCAGCCGAGGCTCAAGCAACCAGAAAACACTGCTAGTTTCAACCCTGCTCTTTATTTTGAGTTATTTAATTGACTTCAGTAGTCTCCACGGCATGTGCCACCACTGCTCCTTATGTCCCCGAGGCTCAAGCCGCACTGTAGTACACGTGGTGCTCACGATGCCAAGGGTAGCTACATGGCTAACAGCGAAATGGGTATTAATGGTCACTAATTTAACCAGGTAGCTGTTCTGGTGAATGAAAGCACCGTAAACAGCGATCAAGTTACTAGTAAAACTAGTAAAGGCACTACCTCTTGGTCTTGGACTTGAGCCTTTTATGAGGCTAACCGGTCAGCTAGCGCTGACCAGAGGAACTGTCAGAAACATAGCATAGATAGCTTCATACTAGCTAGCTAGCTTAGACGACCCGCTGGAAACTAGCTGACAGGCTACAGAGCGACAACATTCAACATGAAGCCCCGTTTACATACAAACTTAACACCTGAACGCCCGGTTTGGGTGGTCGGTGGTTAACGGTTTCTAACGACATGATGTAGTAAACGGCACCCGGGTCCATGTTGTGGGAGTGAATGAAAACAAATGGTTTTTTATATATATAGTTACCTCACTCGAGTGCCGTGTGCATCTCCTCTTCGCTCGGTACCAAAAAATCACAATCATCAACTCTCTTCATCCATCCCACATGACTTGAACGCAGCACGTGCTGCATTCAAGTCATGTGGGACGGCGGGCGAAGCAGGGGTGAGGAAGGATTACTCCCATTTTTCGAGGGAAGGTTTTAAGACAGAAAAGAAAAGACGAGATGAGTTATCGGGTTTTTGGGGTTATATTTATATTTATATTTATGTTCACGGGTCTTTTTTTTTTTTACATTGGTTTTGGTCAGCTGGAAGGTATCTGGGTGGGAGTGGAGCCTGTGTGTGTGCAGGACCTATCCAGCACAGAAGCACTTTTAAAAGACCCTAACCATTTGACACCTCTCATTTACTTTCTTTCTTTCCATTTCTCTTCTTCTCGCCATACACTGGATTTGTGTTAAGCCTCATTCGTATCGGGGCCCCCCCGGGGGGGTGGGGGGGGGGGGGGGGGGGGGGGGGGGGGGGGGTGGGGGGGGGGGG
>JAOSLM010000089.1:15722204-15733016 GCA_025629765.1 Eleginus gracilis | reverse complement strand
AAGCACTCCTGCCTAACGATCCCCAGGCTTGCCTCATTAAGGGGAGGAAGCCCATGTATGGCTTGGGGGTGGAGCCATCAGGTTGGTTATTGCAGGTTAATACATTGGTAGTCAAGGCGGGGCCCTATTGTTGCTAAGGCTACCTTAACCATACAGTGCTGGGGCCCTTCACAGCTACTGGCCCTCAGAGCTTCAGGTTCAGCAAGCACAGTGTTGGTGGTGGTGGTGGCTGTACGTGCTACAGTGTGGGAGGACTATGACAGGCCTGCCTGTCTGTGTGTCTGCTCCACTGCGCTCCTCTCGTTAACGAGGGCTAACGAGCGGGAGGAGAAAATATGTACTGTCCCATAATTGCAGCAATTCAGGCCCTTGTTTGTTTGTGTTTGTGCATCAGCGCACACAGGGACTCCAAGACAAACACACACAGTTATATTACATAAAGCCTCATACACACACAAACACAGATCCATAAACATTGAATACACACACACATTTATACACACTTCCACACACAAAACATGTACATTCATATGCACACACTGATACAAACAGGCACAATCAAATTAAAGGATTATTATTATTATGTTATTCATATAATAACTTGACATGCAGGCAGGTATTGTGCCAGGTGAAAGGTCACGGTAAACATGGTTTCTTGTGTAAGGGGTGCGTGAGAATATCCGTCATTATTTTCTGATTAACCATGGAAAAGGTTATTGGTTCATGACATTCATCGTAGTGCGTCACAATCTTTACACACTACAATGGGATTTCATATAAATGCTATTCGCACATTCAGAGTATAATTTCCTGTCCCCTCAAATCAGTGTGTGTGTGTGTGGGGGGGGGTGTGGTGTGTAGATCTGAATCTCTTCCTTTTTCACAATGGAACTAAACAACAATCAAAATTTCAACATTCAGAATGAGAATGGAGAGTGGCTTAATCTGTTATTTTATGCAATTTCGGGACGCAGATAAGGGTTAATTATTTTCGTTGGTACTATTTTGTTTTTAAGGGGGTTTTGTGGCTAATCGCTAGGCTGCAGACCGGGCCTTCTCCAAAACAGATGTAAAAGGGTGTCTTCACAACATGTTGATAAGAAAAAACAACCTCCCTTCCCTATCTAGTAAAACACTGATCAGATTCATTCAGAGGACACTCTGATTCTCAAACCACACACTTAGTTCAACGTCATTTCCCACATGTCCTTCCGAAATCTAATTATTGATATTGTTAAATGGAGTTAAAAAAACGTAAAAAAATTCTCACAGCTAAGCTTAGCATGCTGAGCCGCCGCTATCTGTATTAGCCAACTTCAGTTCAGTTTGATATTTACAGAAGGTTTGGGTGGTAGCTGGCGCTTTCCAGTCTTTGTGTGTTGATGTTTGCTTTGCTCTACCAGTCCATACAAATCGCCCAACTCTTGACCAAAGGTCCGGACCTGATGTTAGGTGTCAGCAACCGAGGGACCAAAGTCTGTGTATCCAGACACTTGAGGATGAAGTAGCGCCCGGTAGTGTGTGCTTTTATCGTCCCGCCGAAGTCTTGTAATGGTTACCTTTGTTAGGATACCAGGTTGTGCAAATAAGCCAATAACCATGCAGCATTCAGCTCAAATTGATTTCACCAAATCCTTCCATCTTGAATCGTGTGGTTTACAGCTGAACTGCAAGTGCAGTATAATACATGATCCGAGCACATCGTTTTTCACCAGGTATTAAATAGCAGTTCAGGCTCATCCCTTATGATGCCTTGTAAAACGATAGCTCCATAAAACCTGATAAATAATGCATAATGCCTTTTTAAAAGGTGGTTCCTTGCCTCGCCCCTTCAGGTTGTGTACTCTGTAGGCTGCATCATGATACCTTTTACCTTAAATTACTGTTAAATGGGAAGTGACATGCATTGGGTACGATTGTTGCCTTCGCTTCGCTGCAGAAGAGGACATACAGCTTATGTTGCATTGTCTTCAGATTTCCATTCTGTGTCATATTCATTTTTCAAGCGGGTCGGTGCAGGCCATTGGCCGTATGCCAATCAGGAACTAATGCCCGGCTCTCTTTCTCTCTCACACTATGCCTCTCTCTCTCGCTCCCTCTGTCTTTCCCTCTCCCCGTGCGCAGGCATGGGCTCATGTGTGTGTGCATGTGCGTACCTGTTGAAGGTGTGTGTTTCTATCCAGCTTTACAGCGGTTACCCTCAGCTCCTCACAAAACCTGCGACTCTCAACATTTAATAAATGAAGCATTTGTACCGGTGGCTAGCGTTCATCCCTCATTAATCCCGGGTTATTCTGTGATGCTTGCATGCTCTCCTGGAAGAAGGGTTTACCCCGTCATCTCACAAATAAGTCAATTTATACCTCGCTACTGTTTCTCAGACATTTAAATTGTCATTTAAATTACACGTTTCAAACCTATTTGAGGGGTTGGTACAGGTGTATGTGTACTAGTAACTCTCTCTCTCTGTCTCTGTCTCTGTCTCTGTCTCTGTCTCTGTCTCTCTGTCTCTGTCTCTGTCTCTCTTTCTCTCTCTCTCTTTCCCGTTCACATTATACGTTCTGGCTCCTTTGATCATCACAATCAGGTTAGACGAGTCGAGTGCTGGCATCCGTCCCTGTGGTCTCCGCAGGCCGCCTGTCGTAATAACAGGTTCCTCTGGCCAAATGACAGTTGGGCCCCATTTTAAAAACTATGAATTGTAGAAATGGTATTGTATATTGCAGCGTCCAATCTACAATAGTGTACGCTGCAATATCAGTGTTACCTTAACAACAATAGGGCCCCACCTTTGTATAATATATTTTTTTTTATAAAGATTTTTATGATTATTATGCAATAACAAATAACTCTCGTAGGGAAAGAAAAAATACTTCCATCAAGTACAAAAAATAGATAAATAAAGCATCGGTAATACTGTTCAAAACAATAGCCGTGTCATAAAGCCTTTTGAATGGATTTGAAACGGTGGCATCAAGTGGTTGTACATACTATTGCGAACCGAAACCCTCACCGAAGACCGCAGGGCCATGAGACAACCCCAACAAGATATGGAGGTATGCACATTAAGTTGGATAGCTTGCTTGTGCTCAGTACACCCTTAAAGTAAGAAGATAACATGACTGCTTGCTGTTTCTTTTCCGTTGCACTCCCCCTGTTCCTAAACTACAGTAATTGTAACAATTTGGTCGCACCCTAGAAAATAACCCAGTTACTGAGACTCAGTAGTCTGCACAAAGCCTTGAGAGACTCAAACAAAAGTGCTGAAGGAGATCAGCAGAATTGCATCACCTTGTAAACGTCCTTATCTTCAAATGTGATGAAGTGTATCCAAGCGTTCCTGGCATTTCTCTGACAAATACCTCCCAGACAGCCAGCAGCACTGTTCAGATCAGGACAAACCATGTGGGTTATCAATGTAAGGCTGACAGAAGAGAGCAGGTCTTCGCCCCTGACACCGTCGGTGTCCAAAAGTCTCTTATTTCAGGAGCACGTTGGTGTGACTTTTGAGATAAGTCACGTTGAATTTGTTTGTATTTTTCTTGGTAAGGCTTTCCACCAATAACATTCATCCTTTTGTGAGTCACATCTGGCAGCGGCTTGGCGTATTGGAAACTTTATGTGTTTTTTTATCTGCATTGACAGCGACAAACTACAAGTCTCCCTTTATCTCACGATGGGAACAGATGGAATATTGATTTACACTTGATGCAACTGCTGAGTGACAGGTTTACACCTGTAGCAAACCACCTGTGGCAATATAAAACACTGTTAGTTAGCAGTGGAGCCCATACGTACTAGCGTACCACAGTGCTCATAACACTACAGAGACGTGGTCTGCCTGTTGTGGCCCTTATTTTAGTTATTTTAGCTTGATTTATCTTGGGCCCATTCCTGTGGCACATGCCTATCATTCAGAACACAGGAAGTGGAATCTTCCTGTGTCCCCTTCCTTCTTTCCTGCCTCCTGGTAATGGATGGATTGTGCGTTGCCGTGCTGAAAGTGGTATTGAAGTGGGGTAGTTTGTGTTCTATAATGGGGGATGGGGGTAGTCGTTTTAGATTGACCTCATGAGTAACAAAACAACAACAACAACCCCATCTTTGTCGATAAGTGAGGGTTACAGATCGTCACATATGAGTTTTACCCTCCCAGATGATCGAGCTGGGGTGCCGGTAGGATATGGAGGGGGCTGAGGGTGTGTGTGATGACAGGAGGGGAGGAAGAGAGGGGAAGGAGGAGGGGAGGGGGTAGATTTGAAAGGTATGACGAAGTGGAATAAAGGAAGGGATGAGGAAGGTGCTCTGTGAGTGTTCTTTCCTGTTTCTCTCTTTCCTTTATTGCAGCACTTCCGATAAAAAAAAAATATGGATACCAAATTCATTTTTGCACGCATTTGGCAATATTAGACCTTAGACCTGTCTCTCTCCTTCTCTGTATAACCTTCTCTTTCTCTCGCTTTCTTATCACACTTGTACTCACTCACCCACTGTCCACATACTCTGTTAGTTTCAGGTATACATTCCTTGCGAGCTGAATTCGCAGCTCACTCATCTAAAACATAACTAATTCCATCATTTTAAGTGATGCTTCGTTTGTGTTGATATTATTATTTAACATAGCGTGTTATGTAAAGTTATGTGGCCCATAACTCTGGCATGAAAAAGTCTGGCATGGAATACGATTTCAGGTAACAAATCTCAACTTATGAGGGCTATACATACTCTCTAACTATCTCCCACCATCTCTATCCCTCTCTTCATTTGTCTCTTATTATATTTCTCTCTAGCTATCTAGCTAGCTCTCCCGTTATACACCAGCACACCAATCCAACCAACCATCACTAGGGGTGAGAAAATGAAACCCCAAATGAAAATGCGTAGTGTTGATTACCAGTTCCCCACTAAAAGACCGCACACACTGCACCCTTACAGATGCACACGCATACGCCCATATATGGCTCTCGTCATTCATATTCAGTTAAAATACTTGCTAGCCTGCCAGATTGAGAATTTGGGTACATCCGGTACCATAGTTGAGTAGATGTCACGATAGGGCAAATGTAGCTATCACGGTATGCACAACTTTGCCATGTTGGTGTACCTTAATCGTAATTCAATTTGAACAATCTCAGAGAATAAGAAGTAAGCAGAGAGTCCCCAGGGTGGGTGCACCTGGTTCACGCCTAGCTTGAGGACGATGGGAAGAGAATGCTAAATGCAACTCCAGACGAAGGTTCTTGTTGAAACTAGAATTTTGCCCTGAGGTTTTGCCTACCATCCTTTAAATTGACAGCTGCTCGTATAGCTTCAGTCACCAAGTGTATTTGCCACCTCCAGGCCACAACAGCGCCCCTAGTGCATTGTAGGTGGTATTACAGCCTGTACTTGTATAATGTATCCTTGGAAACACTAAAATACGGCAAAGTAATTTCCCCTTAGATTCATGTTTGGTTAAAGAAGAATATTAAATGCAGTATATGCAGTATATAAATTATTTCAGCTGTTAGTCCAAACTTTGCCTCGTATCAAATCAGCAATTAACAATGGAGGTTATGCTTTTCATGGCAATCCTAAGGCCGCAAATTTCACTCAAATGGGTGAAACATTTATCATTCCATGCAAATCTACCTGTGAGAACACACAGACAGATATGATATTAAATGCCAATAAGATAACTACTCAATAAAAAAATATATTTACGCATCTACATAGCTTTACTCCGTGTCTGCAATATTCACCTATTGTGTGTTAATTATGGCCGTCCTGACTTTGGGTTCAATGGAAGGTTTTTCACCAACTCTAAAGTTAACTCTATATCTAAAGAGGAGGGTTCACATCGTGGCAGAGCAGTCTGCCATGTTATAACCAAGCATTCAACAGGACACAATTTGTCTGTCAGCATCCTTGAGGGTTAGTCGTTTCTGCCAGTCTGGTTGAGCCAGTCCTTACATATGCATATTTGACAAGTTATGGAATAAAGCTTTAAGTAACTCGTGGCAGTCTGTTTGCAACAAGCATTCTTTCATTCTCAGCTGCCATGCATTCCCTGGACGGCATTTGTACCAGGATGCTAAAGATTCTTAAATGACACATATGACAAGAATTTGCAAAAGTAACTACATCATTTGATATCCGGAAATGTCTAATTTGTCAAAGCAAATACTTAAATACATGATACTGTATATGTTTGCAACAAGTATCCTAGCCTCTGATGCATGAATGTTTATTTGTGCACAGATATGGTCGGTAAAGAGAAGGGAGAGAATTAAACATAGCTAAACAATATTTACCTCATTTCTCAAACATACTCTATCTCAAACTCTATAGGTCCTAAACATGTCCATATATGATTGAATGTCTGCACAGGGAAAGGGTTAGAGCAGTGGGTGGTAGAGTCCTGCAAAGAAGCAAGTGGAATTCCTCAGATATCTCTAAAAGTAAATGGGGTTTAGCATGCAGAGACTGGTTTTGACACCTGTGGAACATCAACTGGCCTCAATCTATAATGGATGACCGTTTGCAATGCAGTGTGGGCAGATTAGGCAAACCTAGATTCCAAACTCACTCCTTGCTCTTCTTTATTTTACGCAGGAAGACAGCGAGATCCCCACCAGCGTGGTCGTCAACGACTCCCTCAAGTCGCCGCCGCCCAGCCAGTTCGATGCCGAGTCTGTCCTGCCAGCCCCCTCTATCGCGGGCTCTGCAGACGCCAACTTCGGCACCGACGAGGGTCTCCAGACCATAAGCCTCACTTCCGAAGACGAGGCTCTGGCCTGTGAAGAGGATGTCTTCCCGGATTATGAGGCCTCCGTGGCCCAGGGCACCTCCACCACCCTGGAGCGCTCCAGAGCGGACAAGCTGAAGCGCTCCAGCCTGAAGAAGGTGGACAGCCTGAAGAAGGCCTTCTCCCGCCACAGCATCGAGAAGAAGATGACCCAGATCGGCACCAAGATCGTGCCCCCGGAGCGCCGCGAGAAGATCAAGAAGAGCTTCACCCCCAACCACCCCAAGAGCCCCACCTCCAGGAGCTCCTCCTTCAAGGTGTCCCCCATGACCTTCAATGTGAAGAAGGTGCGCAACTCCGGGATCTCTGTGCAGGACGGCGGGGAGATGGCCCACGTGGAGATCCCTGCTCTGGGCAGCATGGACGGAGAGGCCTCCATGGCAGAGGTGCACGACCTGGCCAAGAGCCTTGCAGGGGAGGCAGCGGGAGCTCTGCAGAGCGTCAATGCTGAGTGTGTGGTCAATGGAGACAGCCAAAGCATGGAGGCGGCCAACCTGAGTTTCGACCGCACCGCCAGTTTGGCACTTCCGGAGCAGGAAGAAGTGGATGAGGAGGATGACAACGAGGGAGAGCAGGAGCCGCTGGAAGTGCTGGTTAATGGGGCCACTAATTTCGCAGCTGACGTCACAGCTGATGTCACGGCTGACGTCACAGCTGATGTCACGGCTGACGTCACAGCTGATGTCACAGCTGATGTCACAGCTGACATCAAGGCTGACGCCGTGGCTGATGTGGCTGATGTCGCGGCTGAAGTCGCTGCGGAAGCTTCACATAATACTGTTTCCGTGGCAGCCGTTGCTGTGGATAAAGCATCTTAATCAGTCATTAGTTTGATTCTTGGCCGTTTTGAAAATCTGCCTCTTCTGACATCACAAGTGGGCGTGTCCACCTAGATATATGACGGATAGATGAGCAACGTTTGCTGCAGTCCACTGGGTAGGCTGGTAGACTGATCTATCCAGCACACATCTTGGTGGACATGCCCACTTGTGATATCAGAAGATGCTGATTTTGTAACAATAAATAAAATAAATCAACTTACACTACCACCTGGTGGTATAATATGTCACCTTTAAAGTTTCTGCTTGTTTTGACTTGTTTTAATTAGAAGTTGTCTTTCTAAATTAACACTGTTTGTTTGGCAACTCTTTTTATGTTGTATTACTTCTCACAGTCTTGCATCATCCCACCTTAATTCTGATGTGCCCCGAGACAACAGTAGTCTAGAGAGGATTAACACTGTCTTTCTTCTTTTTCTTTCTTAACCAGTTTGACAATAACCTAACTGATAGACGAGTTTCAACCATGAATCCAACCCAATGCAGGTTTTTCCCTAGACCCCCTGTGTGCCGGTCTCCAAGCTTACAGCCTTTTTGTGTCACATTCACAATAACTCACTCTCACAGAACTAAACCCAAGCTATTCAGGACCCCCATATCTCCGGGGTGAGCGGAAAACCATCTTCCTCCTCCTCCTCCGCTTCCTCTGTTGGTCTGCCTCTGGAACACACTATCAGGCGAAGAAATTGACTCTTTGTTCATTTGAAAGAATTAAAAGAAAAAACAAACTTGTCAAACTACTGCCCGCAGCTGGTGGAGTCGGTGGGTTGCCAGGTTGTGTTGAAGAGGGGATGGGATGTTTCAATGGCATGTTTTCAAGAGAGCAGACCCAGAGTTGTGGACTTCATTTCCCAGAAGCTGTTTACAAGAACGTCCAATGTCCTTAACTTCCTGTAAACACATCTACGCATCCACTGTCCACGTCCACACATATGTTGAATCTCGATTCATGTCAACTAGATCATTTGTTTTAATAGGGAAAGTATACTTACACCAACTTGGTACACTTGTGACTCATAGAAAAATGTTGGGGTTCAATTCTCATTTATGTTTTGCTCAGTGATGACACATTTATATGATAATCTTAATGTATTATGTTGTATTGAATATATTCTTAATACAATAATAACAATAGCAAGATATACCAATGTTTTTGTATGCTGCAAATACACAAAACACTGCTTGGGTGCTCAATGACAGGTAGAAGGGAAATATGGGTTTTCATTCAAGATTTTCTTTACTTACTTGTTTGTTTGTGTGTTTGTTTACAGGAAATAGTCATCATTATTAATCAATATTTACTATTCTGACACTATCCAACACAAGCCTTAACAAATGTATGGTTGTATCAATGAATTTGAATTTACCATTATCATTCCGTCTTATTTTAGGAACTATTTTGTTGATGTCAACAAATCGTTGCTGAACTTTTGCTGTGTAAACATTTTCCTTAATACAACCTTGTTGTGTGTGTTACGTGTGAATACGTTTTCTTCTAAACACCAATGTGAACATCTTAAGCAACGATGTGAAACGTTGGGGTATTCTTACACTATTTTATCTTGCACGCATAGATAGATAAGAAGCATAGAGTAATGTTTATTCTTTATTCTTACAGTATATCTTAGACATAAGCACAGAAACCCAAATGCATACACACAAACACACGCAGGCCCTTGTACAAAATGTACAAGGAAGCTTAATTCCTCTGTATGACTCAATCTTGTGTGAGTAATAGAACGTGATTTGTATGAATTTAATGGTCCTGGCCCCTTTTGGATACCTCCAACTTTTCAGACAACAAAGAAAAATTATATATATTTTTTAAATTATGCCTGGTGTGGAAGCCCTAAATGAAAGACAGAGATAGGAGATAGATAAGGGGCAAGAGGGAAAGGGATAAATACCAGAGCATTCCTCTGTTTGATGGATGTGTCTTCTACAGGCTATTCCTCATGCTCCTGGCCTCCTTGTCGAGACCCAGGAAGAGGAGAGGAAGAGGCGTTTGGGAGCCAGGTGTGCGCCCCAGATGGAGGTTCTCTCCATACCACAGGGCTCAGGTTTACCGGGTGGGGAGGGGGCGGAGGCTGGTCTGGGTGGGGAGGGAAGATGTTTGCCGTGGACAGAGTGATGCACTCCACATTGAGTTCTTGTGTCCCGGCCATGGGGCTTGGGTAACAGGGTGCGGGGTGGGAGGGGGTGGAAGGTGGAGATGGTGTCTGATGTAGAAAACGGTGATGGAGTGGGCTTGTGTATTGAGGTCTGTGGATAATAGATGGTGGAGTAGCAAAGTATTTATAAAAGCCTACATTAGAAGACAGGGACTGGTGGAGTTAAAGTTGAATCACAGGTGTTGGGAGGTGGGGGATACCTTGCTGTCCTTTTTAGGTGAATCATAATATTGTAATAAATACTAATTCATTCAATACCAAGCAGAATTATGTATTATTTTCTCTGACTTGATGATATAGAGCCATAATGTCAGAACTATGCAAATACAATACTAGTGCATGAGATCTGTTAAAGAGTGATGGATACAACTTTTATGTTTAACAAAATGTTTCCAACGGCACATGATGTGTGGGTGTGTGTGCGTGTGTGAGTCGTCTTTCTGTAATTTTGCTACAGTTTTTTACATGAAAAGTTGACTCGCTATATGCCTTACTCCAGGAGAAACAATAAAAATAATTGTTTATATTTCTTTCAATTTGAGATATGCCTTCTTACGTATAGGCCTATACTTATTAATATCCATATATGTTGTTCCATGGGAGTTGTATCGTGGATAAAACAGCACAAAAAATGACACATGTCATTTGTATGTTTTGAACTCAATAAATATGTGTGTGCTATATTCATTTGACATGTTTGAATCGATTCTGTTGTCACATAGTCAGTTTTAGCACTTTTGGTATAGCAGGCCTCTGGCTGTTTCATATTTTTAGATGAGCCGCTCAAACCAAATACCTTTTCTTTTCCATCATTAAAATGTCCTACTCATTATATTCTCTTTTCATTCATATTCTTTACACTTTAGCAATTTGAAATTAACATACTGTCTTATCTTGTCTTTGGTTTTGCCTTGACCTACTATAATAAATCCATTTATTTGTCATGATCCGCCCCTGGTTTTCCCATTCACCTGCCTGCCACCCTGATCTCTCCTAATTAACCCAACCACCTTCA
>JAOSLM010000089.1:15710617-15721099 GCA_025629765.1 Eleginus gracilis | reverse complement strand
GTGGCCGAGAGGTTAAGGCGTTGGACTCGAAATCCAATGGGGTTTCCCCGCACAGGTTCGAATCCTGTTCGTGACGAATAATTTTCGAAATTTAAATTTCTTGTAGACGCAACGAATTAATCGGTCGGGCACACAGTTAGTTTTATTCGTCAAAACTGAGTACCGATACAATCTTAATAAACAGTTCTGAATGAAGATGTAAAGTCATGCTTAACAAGTTTAGGTCTGAAATTCATCTGATACAACGAAGTCCACTTCACTAAGGAATAATGTCTCGCGTGGCCAGCCTGACCGACTCTCCATTCAAAATCAGAGTCAGTACCTTATACAATACCATACCCCATCAATACCAAATGTATCAGTATTTGGTTATTTCCATAAAAAGCAATTGTGTTGTTTACATAGATAGACTGTGTGTTTACAACAAAACTGTTAAGTATTACAACAAAACTGCTAACAATTCCACACCCCTCTTCTTTGCATGGGAATGGATTCGTCCGGTGATTATATAAAAAATAACTGCGGGACTGCAGAGGGTAGTTTGGGGCATTGTCAAGCCAGAGGGAAGACGTGTGACAAACTATGTGATATTGGATAAATAGCGTAGGTTATTGCTACAATTATTAAGGCATCACTATAAGGCTTAACTCAAAACATGACATACGCTTAGGGCTGTAAAGTTAGGGTTCATACTTTCAAAAGGGTACCCTGATGTTGATGTTCAACAAAGAGTTAGCTAGACTGCTAACATGCTAACATAGCTCCTATACGCTCAAGGGGCGCACAAAATAACCGATTTGACGACGTTATTTACGTACGTCTTCTTAGTCACATATATGGACGTATTTAAGATTATTTACAAATGCCAGCTCTTTTAACTTGTGTGCGAGCACGCAAAGCTAACTTATTTGCTCGTCTCTGCAAAAAGTGAAATCACAAGAGATAACTATAGTTTAATATCAACTGGGTTGAGTGCACCACAATTGCTTATTTTTCTCACTGCTTTTCGACCTTGTCAGAAGTGTAAGATCACCTTTGGGCTGAAGAGGAAGTGGACGATAGAAACCTGAGAGACCCTTGTCCTGAAGCTACTAGTCTCAGCTCCTAGACCCACTGCTCTCCCCGGATCACACCCTGGTCGTTTGACAGAGTGATAGTCTGCTCATTTACAAACCTATCTAACGTAACATAAAACGTTACATACGTTTTTTAGTTTGTCGATCCAAAGCTAAAAGGCTAGTTAGCTGAATGCCTTAGCCTGTCAGTACTGGGAAAGGAAGCTAACGCTAACTAGCACGTTTAGCTTTTAACGCTAGTTATTTTTTAATTATGGCAAATCCCACAACCGAAGCCCTGTTTTTGATAAAGGACGTCAAGCCCGGATCGAAGAATTTGAACATCGTCTTCATTGTTTTGGAGATCGGTAAGTTGCACGGAACATGAGGAGGAAACTACGGTGTCGCGATCTTTCTGGTGCAGATCACGCGACATTATGATTTGTGGGATTTCTTAAAGGGACCAATATAGTAAACATGCTTTACTATATTGATGTTTCAGAATAAGAGTCATTTAGCAATCCCGATGGCAGTTGTGTGTCACAATGGCTCTTCTCGAGATAGAAGTATACAAATGGAGAATAAATGAAGTAAAGAGAACTATGTATAGCTACCATGTTTGAATTAAACATGAAACTATCTATTTTATCTATAAATGCAGGGATATCACGTTATTTTAATCTGAAATAAGAAAATACATGGAGTAGCATTTTACTACTTGTCGAGAGGTATTGTTAAGACGTGCTGATGTCATTCTTGCATGTGGAATGCTACAACTTTTGCTTTGGTTCCTAATAATCTCTTGTCACCAACACACAGGGAGAGTGACGAAGACGAAGGATGGGCATGAAGTGCGCTCCTGCAAGGTGGCCGACAAAAGTGGCAGTATTGCCATCTCTGTTTGGGACGAGCTCGGCAGTCTCATCCAAGCTGGCGACATCATCCGGCTCACGAGAGGGTAGCTTGTCCCCACTTGAACCAATATATATTTTAAATAACTATATTAACTACCGGTGCAATTTATAATATGTTATGCATCAACTGAAAATATTTGATACATTTCCTATATCTTGCTCACAAGACGGTAAACCCGCTTCACACTTGATCTCAACGTCAATTTCAGATTACATATTGGGGATCTGCATTTTATAGATTTTCCAAAACACTAATCCAGAATTCTGGATTAAAGATTATTCCATGCTTTCAGGCATCTCCCTTGTTCTTATCTAAATGTTTCTAATCTAAGTATGTTTTGGTAGGTATGCGTCCATTTGGAAGGGCTGTCTGACGTTGTACACTGGGAGAGGCGGTGACCTGCAGAAGATTGGAGAGTGAGTAATGTCTGTTTTAAGAGAGGCTGTTGTCACCATCTGTCTACCAGTTAGTCATTCTACCAGACAGTTTTATCCAAAGTGACTTATGTCTCGATGCAGGTCATTTAAGGCGCAGGTTGTGGTTGGCTATCTTGGATCTTGCTCAAGGAGGCCTACTGATAGTATGCGGTCACTGGGGTTCAAACCCAGAACACCTTTGATTGACTAGGAGTCAAACCACCCAACTCATAAGTCGTCCTTCTACACCATCGGTCATCTCTACTCTGGTGTAAATTGGATCCAGGCACTTTTGCCATTTCACATCTGAACACAATCCAAGTATCATTGAGCAGAGGGTTGAGAAGGAATGCAGAGCAATCCCTCTCAACCCAAATAAATTCAGTCGAAAGCCTCTTTTTTACTTTTGTAAAGCCATTACAATTTAAGCAAGAATATAATCATGGATGTAAGGCTTACTGTCTCATTGCACTTACAAAGCACATAGGAAGTAAGGCTTTAGTCAATAAAATAAAATATATCGGCATATTGTTTCTATATTAGGTTAATCAGCCACCATGCACTAAGTATCAGATCCACGCTTGGTCTGAGTTCGCCTGTTAAGGCAGAACGTCAATATAAAGCATGTCGAACACCAGACGAGCCACGGACTGCCTAGTCGGAAAGCGTTGTCTGGTAGAAAGACAACACATGTCGGACGAGTCGATTTTAGGTCTTGTTTAATATAAGTGGTGCTGCGATTTGTGCCAAGATGCCAATTCTGTTATGTTCATTCTCAAAGCCCATGGAGCATTAAAAAAAGTTAACGGAATTCATAGACAAAAGGGAATAACGTCTCCCAATGCCTAACGTTTTAGATGATAGTCCTACTTACTTTCTTTCGTCCTTTTCAACAAAAGGTGACACACTGCTTCTTCTATATGGTGCAATTAAGTTTGATGCCTATTAAAAGAAACTATGAAGCCGTCAATGTAATTGTTATTCATAGTTAATGTGATTTTATTTAGAGCACAGTATAGCCTATCACTCAAGGAAATACATTGGTCCGCATGTGTTTATCTCGCCCCGAAGATAATAGGAACACCAGTGATTGTCCGTCCAATGAGAATTTGCACTGCATATACGTAGACCAATCGACCAGAATCAGACAGCCCTAATGGGTAGTTTTGCTGGTTAATATTTAGGTTTACAACTGACAACATAAGTTTATAGACGAGTCAATGGAAAACTAATTTCTTTGAAGCTAAATCAACTATGTCTTTTCCCCCATCCAGGTTCTGCATGGTGTATTCGGAAGTGCCCAATTTTAGTGAACCAAACCCAGACCTACAAGCTCAGTCCAACCAGCAAAACAAGTCTGTGAGTAGCCTATGTCCCAAACAATGACCATGCACTTATCCACCAAAAACAATCAATCCATATTTTATAGCGTATCATAATTGTTTTACCAACAGGGTAAACCCGACCAGAATCCAAGGGGAAACTCCCCACCCAATCAAAATTCAGGTACATCTGCACCGCCAGGTATGATTTGACCTTTAATCAACAACAAATTTCCTCGTAATGTCCCCAATTGTGCCTGCCTTATCAAGACGGCACTCTTTAATTCCTCCCTAAAGGGGAGATCTCTCACCCTGCGTTCCCCAGCGGCTCATTGATGGTTTCATGTTGAGACGTGTGTTGTTCCTCCTCTCTCCAGGTAATGGTACCATGCAGCCTTTTGCCAACAACAACCCCCCTCCGCCCGGTGCAACGCGGGACTCGTCCTTCGGTGCCACGGGCCGGCCCAATGGACGCTCGCCAGGGAACGGAGCCCCGCCCCCGGTCACCGCCACCGGCGCCCCGCCTGCCACCAAGCCCTCGGTTACCATTAGCAACGGCAGAGACCCCCGGCGTGCCAAGAGATGAAGCTCGCCTCTAGAGTTTAGGCTCCTTCTCCGTTCAGCTGACACTGTTGCCAAACCTGACGTTCACCACCCAGGAACAAAATAATCCACTCTGGTGGCGTCTAGTACAGGTGTTTTTATGAATATATATATATCTCAAAAGTTGTTGTTATTTTTAAACCCTTGTTACTTGTGTATTGAGTGTAATGCTGGTGTCGTGGCTCCATCTGAGCGTTGGTGAGATGCTACTGCATGGCGTTGGGCGGACACATGCCCGCTGTGGACACCGCCAGCCACGTCTTGTTTCATGAATCTATACACCCTACTTGAACACTCAATGCACTTTTGTTTTCACTTAAATTATGGCGGTCATTTATACTTCAGGAAACCACGTTTCAGCTGAGGCAGGGAAAAAACAAAGCCTTAAAGGGGGAGATCATGAGTACTTGGACTGAATGCTCTCGTGAAGCTACTTCCATTGTTTTTGTACCAAACCTTGTGAGTGACTGTAAAGCGAAAGGTGGTGATTTATCATGTATGAGGTATGACAACTGGGGCCAATGGATTCTCATTAGTGTTTGGCTTTTATTTCTCTAGATTCTGAATATCATCATGACAGTAGGACTATTTTGGGAATCACTGGCAAAGAGGTTTACCAAATAAATGTTAAGATATTTACAGTCATTTTGGGATTTTTCTCTAGTTTGTATCTAGTCTAAACCTTTATTTTCAACGGGTGACCAATGGTTTGTCACCATCCTAACTTTCTATCCTATCCAAATGTCTTGACGGATTTCATTTAATATCGGGTAAACTACATCAACTTAAGAAAAGCTCAATAGTGAGCCTACTGAACGTGAAAGTAAAAAAGTAGATGTTGACATGCTCAGTCTATAACAGGTCTATTGCACATGAAGACCTAACAGTACAGTTATTTTTATCTCAATGCACACATACAGACCCGTGTATACATTGTGTTTCTGTCTCCATTGACGTGGCTAAGCCTGTACGCAGCAGAAAATAAGGTTAATTAAGTTACTTATGCCTCCTTACTAGGGCAAGCCTCAGAAGGAAGACGTTCATGTGACAAAATATCCAGTGGTTAATTGGAATGAACCACTTTAATAATGTATAGGGCCCATTAACAAGTTTTTTTATTTATTTTTTACATTTTTATATCAACATGGAAAGGTAATCCATCAAGTCCTCAGCATTGGTTCTGTGATGTCTTTTTGAAATGTGAAAGTTGCACTCAAGTGCCGCATCTCATGTTACACCAAGCACCTCAATGTTTTCTGCACGTCTTGCCTTAAGTTTAAAAAGTCAAACGCACACCATAAAGGCAGGCTACATATGTGTATGTCCCTCATGACGCCAACACACAAGCCTTCTCTCCTTTTATGGTGGTCAATGATTTAATCTAATTTGAACAAGTAAAACAACATAATTAACTCGAGGGTATAATGTGACGACGGCTAGGCCTATCAATACTATACCTCTATCAATATCTAGATTGAACTACAATCCTCCAAAGACCAAAATGTACATTGAGTCACAAATGATAGAAAGCGAGACAAAACTGGCCAAGCTGATGGGCATGTCTTTTCCATACAGAGTAGAACTAAACACGTGCCTATCATGTGGTTATTCTAGTTAAGTCATGCATGCCCTTGTGATAATCAGTTGCATCAGGAAGCGTGGTAGCTCTCCCGCGTGTCAACAGACCTGCTGGTCATAAGCATAGAACTTCCTCCCAACACATTATTGTTGACTATCATTGTACTCAGGGTAAACAGGTTTTAGTGTTTTTTTCTGAATATCCTACTGTAAACATGGATAGGCCTTTAAAAAAATAATATATAAAGCTATAGGCCAACTGAGCCACACTTCGTGTGTTGAGTAATAGATAATTGTGGCCCAAAGACATGGTGAGGATGTGTCAAATAAATGAAAAGAGAAACTTAAACTTGTGTATCACATGAGGACTTGTGGTTTTCTGTCACTCCGTCATCCTATGACAATGTGTCATAGAAACACTGGGGCTTTTTTTTTTTATGAAACTATGTTTGAGAAAAATGTTATAGGGCTACTACACCACTACAGAACACATGCAGCCATATATACCATGCAATGGGTATCCAGTATCTAAGTCATTATGCATCATCAAAGCCACCTGACGTTTTCTTTGGACTGTGTACAAACAGGGAACTGAACAGAGGATGGGAGGAGTATGGAGCTATAGTCAGAGGCGCTGCTGTCTATGAGGGATATACCATCAGACTGCAGACAAGAACACACAATGGCTGGTGAGCGTTTACATTATTCTATCCACATAGAGATTATAATATGATCATTTGAAGCCCATTATATTAATCTCAGATGAAAAAGATGGTGGTCACAGCAGAAAGGGCAATATAAATGGATACTGCCTATACACATTTATAGGCCAATATGCTATCATATGTTCCTTGTTATGGTTTCATCAACGTTTGTTTTTCATAAACATCTGCTGACAAAGACAGAAGTGAGTACACTTTTTTTATATTAGTATTTAATCAGAAATTGAGCTCCATATGCCTACTTTTGAACAACTTATTTTGCAATAAATTCATCATGAAGAACTACTTAGAAGCATTCCAATTTTAGATTTACATATCTTTTTTTTAAATTTATAATTTGTTCCAATCTTTATGATGCCTTTCAGGTCTTCTGTATGTAGCCTATGGCCTTACCATAGACCATTTTCTATCAAGATAACTGTTCAATTGTGATTGGTAAATAAGTGGTGAGCTGGTATATTCTCTCAGTATACTGAACCCTGATCTTTCAAGTAGGTTATCTCTCTTGGAGCTTGTCTCACCTATATTTGTCCGCTATTTAGGAAGCATCCTTGCAATTGAGGCTTAGGCATTGCGTTTTGCATTCACCAAGCATTGAGAATGAAATTGTATTGATTTGTATCCTAATAATCCTTTGCTTTTTTACCATGAATATTTGCAATGTCAGAGATAAGAGAAGTCTAATTATTATAATAAAGTATAATTTAGGCCATAGCTCCTTAAACATCCTTACACTAATTTTCTCAACATCTATCAAAACATTGCGACAGCTGGCCACAGCTCACTGTTGGGGCCAGTGCCTTAATAGTTAGTCAGAATGAAATTGCTTTGATTTTTCTTCAGTTGGGCTAATAATACAACTATAATAATTGAATGGTATGCTAAATAATATCATTTATTGTTTCAATGGATATGCTACTCTGATAAATACAGGGGCTGAGACGTGTCGAATGAAATGCATATCAAAAATTTGAACAAACACAAGCGCATTTCCCGGAAAACAGAAACGTAAACACAATTGCAAAATAATGTGGATAGCCTAAGCCTAATTAAAAATAATAATCATCTTTGAAGCGTTGACTTTTGCCAGGCTTATCGACATTATACAATCATTTGATGTTCTTGCCACACGAACTGCAGCACCGTTTCAGAGTGCAGGTTGAATCAGCACTAAGGAGTATATTGTGACGTACGCTGGCAATAATAGTCGGTCCATTTCATTGTCAACACTCTTTTGACTTTTTACTTGGGTTTTCCATAAACGTGCCCAGTTTTCAGAATCTGCAAAGCGTTTTTGGTTTTGCTGTTCAGTCAACACGCCGCTGCCATCCTAGTTTAAGCACCACAAACAACTTAACAGTTGCTTCTTTAGTGAGCACGATAACATTACAACGCTCCCCAATCGTGAGTGTTGTAGTTCACTACTTCAAAAAATGTTTCACAGAGCAAACATGGATTGGTCACAACCAGACTGATTTGAAACATACATTGTTGCATTATCAAAACATATCAATGCACAAATTGACCTTGAGTTACTTAAGGTTGAGAACCCCTCTTTTTTTTGAAAGGCAAGATAACCAAACCCCATTTTTGGATCCTTATTAGAAAAAGCCCTAAATGTTGTATTTGCTTGTAATTTGCAGAACTTGCCTTCTCTGACATCGACTCCATCTTCAAGGTGCTGAACATAACGTACAACATCGACAATTTCTCGATTGATCCCTTCACTCAGCCATGCAACCCCTCGCCTATCTCCGACATGGCCATGATTGGCGTAAGTGTCTTCTACGTGCTCGTCTTTCTGCTGGCCATCCCTGGGAACCTTCTGGTCGGGCTGGTGATCTGCCTGAACAAGCAGCCCCTTTCCTCCTCTGACCTCTACCTCCTCCACCTGGCCGTGGCCGACATCCTCCTGGCCATGACGCTCCCCTTCTGGGCCACCTCCGTGACGCTGGGCTGGGTGTTCGGTGATGCCATGTGCAAAATGGTCAGCATCCTCCAGGAGCTCAGCTTCTATGTCAGCATCCTCTTCCTGGCCTGCATCAGCGTGGACCGCTACCTGGCCATCGTCCGCGCCACAAACACTCACAAGGTGAGCCGCCGACTGGTGAACTGGTGCGTCTGCACCGCCGTGTGGTTCGCGGGGGGACTGCTGTCTCTGCCGGGGCTGTTGAACTCTGCCACCCCTTCAACCGACTCGTCCAACGGCATGCAGCTGAGCGTATGCACCGAGCAATATGACCCGGGCAGCGGCCAGGAGTGGAGGCTGGCCACCAGGGGGCTCAGCCACACCCTGGGCTTTGTCTTCCCGTTGATTGTGATGCTGCTTTGCTACGGGACCACCGTGCGGCGCCTCCTGCGCACCAAGGGCGGCTTCCAGCGGCAGCGCGCCATGCAGGTGATCGTGGTGTTGGTGGTGGCCTTCCTGGTGTGCTGGACGCCCTACCACTTGGCGGTGATCATTGACACTTTCCTCCGGGCGGGGACCGGGCCGTACCAGTGCCTGACGCGGAACGCCATCGACCAAGCCGTGTTCGCCACGCAGAGTCTGGGGCTGCTGCACAGCTGTGTGAACCCAGTGCTGTACGCATTCGTGGGCAGGAAGTTCAGAGGGAGGTTGGAGACAGTGATCCGGAAGACGGGAGTGCTTGAGCGCACGCCTAGACCGAGCAAGTCTTCGTCAACGGAAAGGACATCCACGATCCTATAACTGTGTGTGTGTGTGTGTGTATTGTGCACACACGCTGAATCACAACAACTTTTTTTATATATTTGTTTTGTATTAATATTATAATTTTTAATACTTCTGTCAACAAAATGCATGCACTTATTGGTGAGTTGTAAAACAGACATGAGTCAGCAAAAGTTGTAATTAGACATTTTAAATGTAAATAAAAAAAATCATGAAACATTGTTTTTATATATAAGTATATATATCTTCATATTCCAAAGTTGTAAATGTGTAAATTGTCAATGGATTTGTATGATGTCCCTTGTTCCTGTATGAGTTGTTGTTTTCTGCCCCACAGCACCTCCCTGTGTTCTGATATGTTATGTTACTTGTTATTGCTAAGCAACTAGATGTTACATAACTCAATGCACATTTCTTTATTATCTGTGTTATGTTTACTGTTTCTGCATTTATTGATAAAACTTGAATCTCTTCAAGAACATTGTCTGCCTCATACTGTAACATATTAAACCGTTGGATAAACTCATTACTTTTCAGATCTCATTATATAATACCTGTATACCTGTTTAATGGCCCTCAAGCAATTCAGATACACAGGGTTTAGATAGAATCACAGAAAGATAGACAGAAAGATGCTGAACCATGCACTGCCTGTTTTCCATGTGTGTCCTAGTTTGTCAAATATGTGTCACCTGTGATCGATGTCACTTAAATTCCCCAGTCTTTGCCCCTTTTACTCAGATATCTATGTTGCCGTTTGTGCGTTTCCCTCAGAGTTTGTCTGTTATCGCATAGAGGTTTTATCCCCGTGATTGTGATCAACCCTGACAGATGGACAGATGGATTGCTGTGGCACTCTATCTAGTATCGCTGTCATTTGTTCGCATAAAATATGATCTGTCTTTATTGCTGACATAACATTCTAATTAGTGGCATCACGGTTATCTTCAGTATATTTTTATACATATATCTGTCTCTGTCTCTCTCATATAGGTCATATCTAGGTAGGTGTATCTATTGATATATAGATCCATACCTGTATATATTTTAGGTATAGATATAGATCTATAGATATAAATATTTATATATATATATATATAGTATATCTATAGATATAGGTTTGTACCTATATCTATTTTTGTATATATATATAATATGTATTTGCCTCAATATTCTGTC
>JAOSLM010000089.1:15672129-15682867 GCA_025629765.1 Eleginus gracilis | reverse complement strand
GTGTGTGTGTATGTGTGTGTGTGTGTGTGTGTGTGTGTGTGTGTGTGTGTGTGTTTGTCTGTATGTGGGTCTCCGTCCATGTGTATTTGTTGGTTAGTTAGTGGTCTGTTCTAAGATGTGAGTGGGGGGTACAATGTCATCGCTTGTGGGAGAAAACCTCAACAATTGTTTTCAGCTCTCGTGCTTAGAAATGACTTTGTCCTGATTTCCTCGTATGCACGTGATTACAAAGACACCAAAAGAAACAAAAGAACAAAATACTACTTCACTTGACTACTTTTGAATTATTTGAAGTACTGACATTTTGATTGAAAGCTCTGATTGTTCGCACCCTTGCATTGGATAAAAGCATCTGCTAAATAACTTAAGATTGAAGAAGGCATACCTATAGATTTGGTCCATGATAAGAATATCCCAGAATAGCCAGAGAGGGTGAATCACCAAACACCCACACTGTTCCAACATTATCCTTACAAGCTTCTAAGGATGGTTATGCCACATACTGTATTTGACAGAAGTGTCAAATCATACTTGAATGCTAATTTATGCAGGGAACAAGTCAGAACTGAAAAAAAAAACTATCAAATAACAAAACTAGTTAGTTAACTGGTACATTTCTCCTCAATCAGAATGTGGAAGAATGGTATTCAATTGCAGTTTTTCGATTTTTCTTTAAAATGTTGAATATATTTTGTTTACCAGCTAAAAGGAAAGAGAATCCCATAGAAGACGAAAAGTCCATTTTGCGAAAGATGCGCAGAATGACCGATTACTACGAAATCCACAAGGAAATCGGAAGGTAGGTTTGACTTTAATCATGCGAAAACTAAGAATGATCCTTCCATTCTCTTTTCCTCCGAAATATATTGTATTATTTTCATTTGGTAGGGACTATAAGCTATTTCAGGATAAACTAAACTAACATCAAACATGAGACAAGCTAAGGCAACACTTGGTTGTTCTTGGAGCTATGTGAGGCTAATTTTGGATATAGATATGCCCATATCCTTAACACTGCTTCTATCACGCCTCCCTCGCTGCCAGAGGTGCGTTCTCCTACGTGAAGCGCGTGGTCCTGAAGGTCGGCAAGACGGAGTACGCCGCCAAGTTTATCTCGGCCCGCGCCAAGCGGAAGGCGTCCGCGCTGAGGGAGATGAACCTGCTCGCCAGACTCGACCACGAGAGAATCCTGTACTTCCACGACGCCTTCGAGAAGAAGAACGCTGTCATCATTGTCACTGAGATGTATCCTTCCTGCTCGATTTTAACCCCCCTGATCCACCTCCGTGTGACAATTATAAAGCTGTAACTGTAGTTACAACTCAAGCCACTAGAGACTGCTAATGGGAAAGCATACATATTGCAGGTTTAAGAAATCTGCTCTCTCTTTCCCTTTAACTATTCGTTTTTTTGTGTGTGTGTATGTAAACTATAAAACATGCATGTTTATCATATAATATAATACAATTAAATAAATCAAATGTAATTGATTTGATCAAATGTGATAATGTATATTTATACATATCTACATATCTAATCCATCCACCGCACTGATCTAGTGTAGTCTTGTGTAGTCTGATCTAGTCTACTCCCCTTTAATCTAGTTTTATCAAATATAATCAAATGTGACTGTGCCTTAATCCATCTAATAAAGGTGTCACGAGGAGCTGCTTGAGAGATTTGCCAAGAAATCTATTATCATGGAGTCTGACGTGAGTTGGTTTAGTGTGATTAAAAAACATAAAACGTTATGTAAAAAAACTTTGAGGTAACACTGTACTTTACTGTCTGTTCGCCTCCAGGTGCGCTCCTGTGTGAGGCAGCTGCTGGAGGGACTGGACTACCTTCACCAGCAAAACATCATCCACCTGGACATCAAGGTGCTGCACATACGGGCCTTATAGATAAGATAACAACTGTATTAACCCCCCGGAGGGGGCATTCCTTTGTTACAACAGCAGCAGTGGAAAACACAGGATAAGATGCAATACAATAAAAAAAAGATATATGAAAACAGAAATAGACACTAAAGTAAATGCTAATGTCAATGCTAAAGTAAAAGCAAATAGAACAAATAGGGCAAAGAAAGAAAACTGTACCAGTATTTAAATCACAGTATATTAAAGTGTATAAATGCAAATGTAAACAAAGAAGAGAAGTGGCATAGTGATCACGGTTTATTCAGCCAGCTTGGTTCTAAAAACACATTTACCCTGTCTTAGCTCACAGTAAATGGATGTGCGACCAGTGTGACTTTTTTGCATAGGCACATATGCAAAGTCAGTTCTTAACATGGAGGCTTCCTGCAAGGATATGGCGGTTATAAGAAGCCTCCTGGAAACTAAGCCCCAGATATATTTGGTCTGGTGTGTTGCTGATGTGGATGTGACCCCAGGGGCAGGATAGTCCTAACCTGTAAGCAAATATATATAAAACAAATAGAAAGTAGAAACGTGTAACATTATTAAAACATGCGCTATGTAACGTTTTCTCTATGTATCTTTATATAATGTCATAATTTTTAAGCATTTAAATCAACAAAGAGCGATCCAGCTCCATCTTGACAGATAATCATCTTACAATAATTTTTTTCAATAATACCAAAATGTATTTTATAATATGTAAATGGATATCTTCACAGTCTCAATCTCAATACATTATATATTTCCCCCTGCTTGTCTCCCAGCCCGACAACATCCTGATGAGCGACGCCCACAGCGATCAGATCAGACTCTGTGACTTTGGGAACGCGCTGGAGCTCACGCCCGGCGAGGCCCAGTACTGCAAGTACGGTACCCCCGAGTTTGTAGGGCCAGAGATCGTCAACCAGTCCCCCGTCTCCAAGGCAACGGATATCTGGTACGGCCCTTCAATTTCAGAATTACTCCCAGTAATCAAATTGAAGAATGTTTAAAACACCCAAGACATTGCCCTTTCATAAAACTCTCTTTAATTTTTTTCTTCCAGGCCCATCGGAGTCCTTGCATATTTGAGGTAGGTTCATTTATTTAAATCAGCGATCAGAAATAGCAATTAAAATGTTAATATATGCTGGCCAGAATATGATTTTAACAATGGTAGCAGTTGTGAAAGGTGCTGTAGGCAGGATTTGAGAGATGTAAAGTGAGTCAAACAAAAAAGAGCAGCATTTTGTAAATAAATATATAAAAGCACTGTCCCCTTCCCCTCTGCTTTCTCCCTCCCTACGTTTCTCCGGCACTGAAAATTGTTGCATTCATGTACCTATGATTGACATCGAAGATTAATTCCCCAAACCAATCAGGGAAGAGGTGCTCAGAAATGACCTGGGAGCAGTCTAAAATATGAATTTGCTCATACAGAGGCAGGCACACAGGGAACCAGAACAGAACCTTTAATATACTCTTAAGTACATTAGCTGTTCAGTAACTGTAATAATCTAGCAACTCTTATAATTAAATAAAATGATAACAATTGATTGCCAGAATACGATCTTGGTAGTCAGTGAGTGGAGATCAATGTGTGTGTGTGTGCTCTCAGCCTGACGGGGGTGTCTCCGTTCGCCGGGGAGAACGACCGCAGCTCGGTGCTTAACATCAGGAACTACAACGTGGCCTTCCAGGAGAACATGTTTTCTGAGGCCAAGGAGGCCAAGGGCTTCATCATTAAGCTGTTGGTCGCAGACCACCTGTGAGCAATAATCTAATTCGAGTTTAGAATACCATTCACAGAACTTATTGAAGAAGCTTTTTAATTCTATATTTCATTATTGAGATGGATCTAAATAATGCATTCTGTCTTACTATGTATTCAATATGTAACAGATGCCTTTATAAAAAGTAACTATTTTGTCATTAATTAACAGGGTAAGGTATCTATCTCAAGAACGTCTACACCTTGAACCTTTTAGCTGAGAGTCAAAAACACTTCCCACTATTCTATTCTGCTCCCAATGTATTCAATACATCCTCACATTATTATTATTATTATTTTTGTTTGTAGGAGGCCTGATACTCAGGAATGCCTCCGCCACCCCTGGTTTAAGGTGAGCCACCCTAGGGTCTGTAAAAATGTCTGGGAGTACTGGGAGTTTATTGTTGTAGTTGAATGACTTGTTGTTGTTTTTGTTTAGACACTTAGCAAGGGAAAGGCTTTGAGCACAGACTCCCTGAAGAAGTTTGTATTTAGAAGAAAATGGCAGGTACGATGTCAATTTTTTCTCTTACATCGACAATATCCTAGAACATATGTACCTATAAATGTACATTACTAATTAAAAATTCTGATAATGTCATGTCACCTTACAGCGATCGCTAATCACCTACAAATCCAAGATGGTCATGAGGTCCATCCCAGAGCTGTTGAACGACTCCACCAGTCACATCTCCATCGCGGTTCCCAGGAACCTCAAGGAGGGCTCCCCCCTGCCATCGTCCTCCTCCGACTCCGACGAGGATATTGACGAGCTGCCCTTCATCCCGATGCCGCTCCACATGGAGTTTTCCGGCTCCAGGGTTTCCCTCAACGAGATCCAGGGAACTGAGCAGGACAATGGAAAGCACAACGGTTCCACCGACTGGTCTTCTGCCACCGCCAAAGAGCAGCCCATGGAGTTGGAACCCGGCGTTGCGGAGAAAGACAGTGTTGAAGTCTCTACCGGCAGCAAGGGTCGCCTACGCAAGCGGTCCAAGCAGGAGAACGACAAGAGCTCCTCGGACGACGAGCCGCCAGCCGAGCTGCCGCAGCGGTCCGAGCAGTCCCGGAGACCCCTGCGCCGGGGCTCCAGTGTGGAGTCGGACAAACCAGACAGCGGCCGCAGACGGGGGGAGCTCCGGCGGGGTGGCTCGGCCGACAGCGCCCTGCTGCTACGCATAACACCCGAGGAAGGACAAGCCGGGGAGACCCCACCAGAGGAGGGAAGGAGAGGCCTCAAGAAGGCTGTGTCCATGGAGCTGCCGAGAAGGAGCGTGAGCCCGGGCGGCGCCCACATGAGCCAGGAGGACTACGCCATGAAACTGGAGCAGATGAGGCAGCGGTTGCTTCGAGGGGGCACCGGGGACAAGAAGCTGAGCGGGCTGCGAGGGCCTCTGTTTGAGACGTTGGAAACGTCAGAGGGCTTCGCTCGCGCCCCGCGCTTGGGGCCGCCTCCCTTGATCAGGGCAGCGTCCAGTGAATGCTCCCCGAGGGAGGAGGCTCCGAAGCCTAAACTGCTCCGCAAAAGTGCTTCATTTAGTCAGGGTGACTCTGAGCCGATCCCCCTGCACCGCCGCTCCGGAGCACCTCTGGAGATCCCCTTGGCCCAGGTAGAGCAGAGGAAACTCAAGGAGGCCATGTCCATGTCCTCGCTCACTGAGCAGCCGAAGCTGGACTCCCGTCCTGTGACACCCAGAAACCCTTCACCCAGGCCACAGACCCCAGAGTCTGTTGTGCAGGAGAGTCCTACGAAAACAGAGAGTGTGGAGTCCTTGATGGAGAGAGATGCGAAACTGGATGAGGCAATGAGTGAGAAGACGGACGGTTTGACGACAGATAGTAATTTTGACGAGAGATCAAGCACAAGTGGTTTCTCCGAGAAGGACATGAGCATACCAGAAGACCAGATGATGGAAACAGAGTACACAGGGCAGAGGGAGCCGACACCACCTCCTACTCCTCCCATGGCTCAAAGCTCTGTGATAGAAGAGGAAATGGAAGAAGAAGAAAAAGAAGAGATAATGGAGGAAGTGGAGAAGAAGACTGTTAATGTTCCAGAGGAGAAGGACAAAGGAAATGAAGAAATGGAAGAAGAAGAGAACGAAGTGAATATGCCTGATAAATCTTCTGATACGCTCATCCCCACAAATGCAGTTATGGTGACACCTACACATGACTATTCAAGGGTTCCTGGAAGTGTTGTCGCCCAACTTCCAGCACCTACACCTCCTGCTTTGGTTGTTCTTCCAGACGGAAGGAGGTCGGCATATGCTAGCATCATGCAGACCATCATGGTACCCGCAATTACACCCGAAAATGCATCCTCTTTGTCAAGCCCCTCTACTCCAATCGCCGCTCAAGGATTGTCAACATTCCCAACGTCAACCCAAACTATTCAGCCACCTGCTGCTACTGCCCCGTCTCCTCCGTCACCTGTACCTACTCCATCACAAGCACCTCCCCCTACTGAAACACCCTCTGCCTTCCCTGGTCGCTCAAAGCCAATCATTGTTTCATCCAATGAACACGCCGCTGTCTATTCGCGAGTTGCATCGCCGGAACTGATCGCCAAAGAACCCAGCCCACCCCGCGCTGTCTCTGAGTCTCTGACACGGGAACTGAACGCCGGACACGACTTCCAGGACATAACGTCTGAAGAAGTCTTCGAGGCACGCTTCAAAAAGCGTGAGTCGTCACTGACAAGAAGCTTTAAATTCCTGACTCGATCAAAGAACGAAGACAAACCGCCAGCAGTGGCCCCAGACGCCACGGAGATGGGGGAAGACATCTACCGCCCGGGTCCGGTCGGCGGTCCTCTGGAATTCGCACCAAGGAGACTTGAGGAGAAGTCCAAGTCTGTCCTGGATCTCCGTGAAGCTCAGAAGGACCAGGGCTTCATGAAGAGGCTCTCCATGCGTCTGAAGAGGACGCCGTCAGCCGAACGCAAAGAAGAAATGGCCAAGGAAGAAGAACAAGCCGCATCAAAGCGCAGACTGTCGTGGACGCTGGGGCGAAAGGGTTCTCAGGAGAAGAAGGAGGTGGAGATGTCGAGGATGGATGGTGGAGCTGAAGACGTGCAGCCTGAGTCAGAGGACAAGGAGGTGAAGAAACCCCAAGAGTCTCCAGTCCTGGCGATGCGCAGGAAGATCGAGTCAACGGTGGCCGGCATCTCCACCAGGATCCGCAGCTTCTCTGAGGAGCGGAAGGTGTCGGACGAGAAGGAGCAAAAGCGCACACCCATCTTTTCGATGCTTCGCCGCGCAGCCTCTGAGAATCGCGGCGTCAAGACTGTGGCGGTGCCTTCGAACCAGCTGGCGGCTCAGACCAGTAACGGAGCCTCTTCGGAGTCCCTGGACTCCATGTCCAGCCTCAAGTCGGACACGTCCAAGGGTAGGGTGAAACCATGTTCTCAACATCTTCTTAATTTTACTTTACAAGATTTGTATCAGTTCTAAAACAAAAAAACTCGACGTTTATCACCATAATGTTATTTTGTAGTCATGAGCTGACCTAAATGCCTTTTTGACACAAATACCTTTTATCTCTGAAATTATTTGATGATTAACCTTTTTTGTTTGTGTTTCAGTTGGAGAGGTTGAGCGCAGGTCGCGCTGGGATCGCTGGGGCCTGACCAGAGGCAAACGGGACAAGACCGTTTCACAGCCGGACATTCCCACCGCCATCACCAGAGATAGCAGTGGTCTACGGACACGCCAGTACTCTAAGCTGGCCGCCGGTACGCTAGTGTAACTTTAGTAGTGCTCTGAATTAATAATGTGATGACATCTTCAATAATGAGAATAACATATGCTGTATGCAAACTGTTCTGCTCAATCCTTTTAGAGTTCACACTATGTTTGCTTATTTTTTTCTGCCTTAAAAAAACAGTGCAGGGCTGAGTGTTCTTATGTGAACCGGCATGCTAACCATTCCCCATCTACATGCTATAACTCTCATTCAGGCGTGTTTACTTCCTTTGTGTCCACTAGACTTTGCTCCAGTGTTTCACATCAAGCTGAGAGACCATGTGCTGCTGGAGGGAGACCCAGTCACTCTTAGCTGCCTGCCTGCGGGAAGCCCACACCCCCACATTGCCTGGGTCAAAGGTCATGGGATATTTATTTATTTTACCTTTTCGTTCTTTATTATCCAAAAAACTGACACCAAAAACAGAACACTATAATTCTATGCATTAAGTAAGTAAGTTAGTAGGTAATACTTTATTCATCCCCTTAGTGAAATCCAGGTAGTCAGTTGCAACAGACAGTACAGCACAGTTGACAAGCAACACAATGGACAAACAATAGAAAGTGAGCAATATTGCACATAATAAAAAAATTATACTAGAACTACTATTACAATACTAGAACAATACTACTGTGATATTCTCATGTTTAATAATTGGTCCCTCATAATTATTATTATGAATCTCAGATTTCGATCCCTTATCCACATTGACAAAACAAGCCAAAGACGAAAGTTTCCCCAAGCAAACATCCGACATTAACTCCAGCTGGTGTCATGTCTCCCCAGACAAGAGGGTCCTGGAGATCGACGCCCGGATGAACCTGATCTCCTGCCCCGACGGCCGGCAGCTCCTCATGATCATGCAGACCACCAAGAAGGACGCGGGGCTGTACGAATGTGTGGCCACCAACCCTCTGGGCGCCGTGTTCAGCTCCTGCACCATCTCCCTGGCCCGTGAGACCACCTTTACTTCATCTACAAAAACACTTTAGAGTAGAGTAGTCTGAGTAGTTTTCATTTGCGACGAGTTACAGGTTACATTTTTATAGTCAACAACAGATACAGTTTTGTAACAAACCACAATGTAACACAAATGTCATCATACTTCATACTAAATTAAGTGTGATTCACAGCAATTACATTCAATACAAATACTCCATACTTCATAGGTCCTAAGTATGGGGACCACCCAGTGTCCGCCTCCTGTTTTCCCTCTCTAACTCTTTGATGACCTGTACGTCGCAGGCCTTCCCAATCGCCCAGGGACCCCTGAGGTCCCCCAGAAATACAAGGACACAGCTCTGGTGGTGTGGAGGCCCTCAGACAACCTGGCTCCATGTACCTACTCTCTGGAGAGGAAGGCAGAGAGTGAGTCCACCCTCCGATAGTATTTTACATGAATCTTGTGTGTGCATACTTCTGCGTTCTCAGAAGTATGCAATCCCATATTATATTACTTTATGTCTCCATTGTTGTGTTCAAGGCTATTGAATGTTACCCAGGGAGCTTAAAAGTGATATGCACATTATAGTCGTTCATCTCCCTAATCTTCTCATTTATCCTTTTCCGTCTCCTCTTCTTTCTCCCTCTCCTCCATCTCCCTCTGCTTCCCTCTCCTCCCCTATTTTCCACTCTAATCCTCTCCTCTCCTACTCATCCCTCATTTTCCTCCCATCCCTCCTCCTAATGACCCTTCTCCCCCACTACCCTCCTGCCAACCCCCCCTCCCCACTCCTTTCTTCCTCCTATTCTCTGCCCCCCATTCACCTCTCCTCTCCCTCCTCCTCCTCCAGGAGAAAGCTTGTGGCTCATCGTGGCTACAGGGGTGGCCGACTGCTACTACAATGTGGTGGACCTGCCAGCAGGGGTCTCCTTCCGCTTCCGGGTGGCGTGTGTGAACAAGGCGGGCCAGGGCCCGTACAGCAACCTCTCTGACCAAGTCTGTCTGGATCCAACAGGTCCGTACTCGTCTTACTTCAGTACACAATCAATCCATCACACTTGTTTCCATGTAGTGATTGTTGGTCAACATACCAAACAAAGTACTTAGAGGAATAACACCTACTACAAGTACTAACTAATGTTTGTGGGATATATCCAGAAACGATGATGATGATCGCTTATTAGGAGGATCATCCTTCATGTATTGAATGGAAGGGCTTCATAAGATGGCAAGGCAACACACTCTGTTGACAATGAGTGTGCCCCTGTATCTCAAATTTGTACAATCTGTCACACATCCCGTCTCTCTCTGCGTGTGTATCCAGAACCGGCCAAAACCAGCAGCGCGCCCGTGGTGGTCAAAACGGCACTGGTCGTCACCCCTCCCGTGGTGATGACATCATCCATGACCGTGACGCCCATCAAACCGGCTCAGAGCAAACCCATGGTGACCACCACCCAGACCGCCACCGCTACCCCCACAGTCACCCTCGCCGCCCCAACCGTCCCCACCGTCACCACGGCAAAGCCCCCCAACGTCCGGCCCGCCCCCATCGCCAGGACAACCCCGTCGCCCACCGTGGTCGTGTCGCTGGCTAAAGCGGTGTCCCCCGCGCCCAGCGCACCCACACGCCCAGCGCCTGCCCCCAGTCAGACCCCTGCCCCTCAGCCTGTCACTGCGGTCCCCGTGGCCCAGCCCAGCCCCCCAGTCAAGGCCAAGACCACCCTCAACATCAACATGGGTGGGCCCAAAGCCAAGCTGGCTCCGCCCCCCACCGTCCTGCCCAAACCGAGGAGCCCCGTCCCAATGTCGCCGCCCCCCTTGGTCACCTCATCCACACCTGCCCCCACCCCCGCCATCGGGAAGCCCATCTCCTCGGTGCCCATGTATCGCGCCACTCCCCCCACCTCGCTGGCTGTTACATCGGTTACGACCATCTCCCCTACCCCCACCCCCATCACCACCATCACCATCACCTCCACCGCTGCACCTGCTGCATCCCCGGTCGTCTCCCCACCCGTAGTGCTAGTGTCCAACTTGTCGCCCATGGCTGGCCCCCAGGGGGGCGTGGACCCCCGCGGGCCCCCGTCCGGCAGGGTCACCCCCTCTGGACGAGCCACCCCGTCGGGACGCAGGACGCCCCTGGGACGGCCCGGAGAGGGGGCTCTTCGCCAGGGAGTGCCCCAGAAGCCGTACACGTTCATGGATGAGAAGGCCAGGTATGGATGGACAATGGTGGAGTTTGAGTCATATAAAGGTCATATAAGTTCATATAAAGGTCAAAGATCCCATGAAAATGTCACTTTCGGAGGTTTTCTAACATTAATATGAGCCCAGAGAATTTGGCCCGCCAATGAGCCAATGTGTGTGTGTGTG
>JAOSLM010000089.1:15635178-15652974 GCA_025629765.1 Eleginus gracilis | reverse complement strand
TGTGTGTGTGTGTGTGTGTGTGTGTGTGTGTGTGTGTGTGTGTGTGTGTGTGTGTGTGTGTGTGAAATAAATGTGGATATATTCTTACATGTCTATTTTTATGTAAGAATATAAATGTTAACCCCCATATTATATATGTGTACCTGGCAGAGGTGTCACACTTGCCATGATTTCTCCAAAGCATAAACCTTAGCAATTGTGCCGATGTTGCTTCACTTCTAGCTTGGGGTAGGTTGCTTTTGCATTTTTGGCAAAATACCTTGCATCCCTGATGTCTGCCACCTTCCTGCTTTTTTTATTTTTAATCTCTCTCTCTCTCTCTCTCTCTCTCTCTCTCTCTCTCTCGATCGATCTACTTGTGTAAGAATTATCACGATTATACAGATTCTGCCACCATCATATCAGCGTTAACATACATTCATGCCCTTTTAAAAGGCTAGCCGTATTTACAAATCTTCGTATTCATTTAAATTTTGACTACGATCTCGGCTGTGCACCTGCTAATTAAAGACATTTTCATTAATCTTTTATTTATATATTCTTGATGAGGGCATTAAACGGAGAAGGGTAAAATAATTAATGAACACTTCCGATTTTTTTTTTTTTGGGCGGTTTCCAGGACATTCAGCCACATTTAACCTTGAAAACTAGAAAGGTGAAGTGAAAACTACACTTTAGAGAAACTGCTTTGAACAGCAATCAAACCAGATGCACCCAAAGGAAGTGCTGCTGCTTGCATCAAAACATTGCAGAAGAGATATAAGGAACCATGAATACCATTTTTAGCAGTGACTTTTAACCAAACCATCTTTCAGTGCATTTTAGATCGCGGCGCAGGAGCTGGGAGTCTAACCCCCTCCTGGCCGCTGGCACTGCAACAGTTGTCTTTTTATCGCAGCCATGATAATTGGCCCGACTGTCTAGCATTATGTTATGTTGATACGTGTAGTGTAATATAATGCAGAAACGAATATCACACCCCTAGGCACTAGGGGCTGACATCATCCCTCTATGTATAGGCCTGCACATCGAGATCCGTAATTTGACTTGTCTTGGTACGGGAGCCGGTGGCACATGTGTGGTTGGATCAACACACAGCATTGCGGTTTCCCCTCTGCGGGTACTAGGTGACACAAAAAAGTGTTTGTTTGTGCCTCCGTTTATGGCCTTGTATAATACACAGGTCTAAATATATATACAGCCACAACACTCGGACACACTGGCATCATTGAGAGCTGTCAGTAAACACCCATGTCTATTTCTGTCCCACTGATGTGTAATATCAGTGAGGGACTGCGTGATGTTTTCTAACACTACTAGTATCACCTGCCCTGTTCCTTCACACATGTTTTCACACAGGACCTTACAGCCTCTCAAGGGAACTGCTGGTATGCCTTGACAAGTATGTACCAGGGTTTCCACAGGCCTCAGTCCAGGTCCACTTTGAACCCCCATTGCTGAAAGTCTTTTAGGTTAACGGCTCCTGTTGGTAGAAAGTGGGTCATACCCATGTGAGGGAGTTACCTTAAATGCCAATTACAGCTTTTTGTATCTTGGGTTACAAATAGCTGTAGGAACAGGATAGTGAAGTGCTAAGGGTGTTCAAATACCAGCGGAGCGGTTTTGGATTTGTGTTAAATGTTCGCAAGATAGCTAATCCCAGTTATTTCCCTCGACCGTGGCCATAGTAAATTGTATTTTGATAGAATCACAGGAAACCTATTGTGATGATTTTAAAACTTTGCAATTAGTTCAGCGTTTTTTGCTTGTTTTCGTCGGTTAATCACTTGTATAAGCATTTGGTAGGCTAACAATTTGAAGGCTTAGCCTTTGTCAGGTTTTATACACGCAAACAAAATGGTCAGAAAATTCAATACCGAATGTTTTCCCTTTTTTTATTCTCTCTTCCAATTAATGTCAACATATTCTAACACAGACACATTTTTATCTTGTGTAAAACATTCCCTTTACTCCATTTTGACCTGTACTCCAAACCCAGACATCAGGTCCACAACCGGCTCCCTGCTGATTCAACAGGTTTATTCTTGACTGAGTGGTGCGCTAATCTAGGATGTTGACAGATCGGACCGTCCATCGGGCCTCAGCTAATTTGTCCGAGACTTTTCTTTGTGAGGGCCGGCTCTCACCACTCCCTGGTCCGATGATGGGTGTTTTCTAACCCGGCTTGGGGCCAAAAAACTTCAACTATCCTTGATAATTTATCTTGGGGAGCGCGTGGGAAGATTTCTCATCCATCTAATGATCTCTTCATTTGAAAGTTGTAGCCACAGATGTAAACAAATGTATTCAGAATTTCAGTATATTTCCGAATTTCTATGGTTTAATACATTTTCTATTTCATTTATTTTTATTTTCTATCTGCATTGGTATTCCGTCATCCAATTATTAAGCCCAAGTAGGATTATTTTTAACGATTACTTCCTGATGTATGCTAAATTTCATGCCAAACTGTTGATCCCCATCCACCCATTACGTAATAGACTAAGTGGTGTGGTGGAGGAAGCTGATTTAGTAACCAAAATTACGATTATTCGGCACTTCACTACAAACGACTCGAGATGTAGCTTAATTTTCAAACCAACTTTGTGTAGAACATTACTTTTGTACTGATACTCACAATAATCTGCAGTCTATTGCATGAACTCCATGTGCTTGCTTTAATTTTCTCTCATTAAAAACAATGGCATACATCGTTTTTTTATGTGCAAGATTATAGTTAGTGTGATAATATTGTTGTTAAAGTTTAAGTTGTTACGGAAGGCATGTTACTTGCTGTAAACCCAGTGCCCTTTTGCCCTCCTGAGTGCATTATTTTATTGTAGTCATTCTCTTGAAAACAAATCTGTTAGAAAGTCAATAAATTATCTACTTATTGAAATGACAATAAATCAATAATAAAGGCGAATTTCAATAAAGTTGATTTTTAAGTAGACAAATACAGATGAATTGCTACTGGTTGAGACCACATAAATTATTATACAATACATAACTATAACCTCTCCTGTCTCTACTTTTGTCTGTCTCCATCTTTCTCATTCTCTCTGTCTCTGTTGCTCTCTCTGTGTTTCTCTCTCAGGCACAGCTGCAGTCTCTTCATCGAAGAAGCCCAGGGGTCGGGGTATTTTCCGTAGTCTCTTCTGCTGTCTCTGTAGCAGAGAAGCTGATGCTCCAGCAGTCAACAACAACGCCCCCCTATTGGTAGAGGAAAATGGAACCCTCACAAAAGTAAGCATCTGTGGTCTACACTGACACACAAACTACGTTATCCCCAATACGTCTACATCCACTTTATGTTGGAGTAGGTCTTGTAGGGCTTAGGTTCAAGGATTATGACTCCCAGTAGAAAGGTAATTGGGTTCGATCCCCTTGAAAACGATGTTCTTACCTCTACCTGCACACAAATGATCATCTGTATTTCTTTTTGCAAGAAATAATTTAGCACTTTTTGCTAAATGACTGACTCTCTCTCTCCTATATCAATGACGTGTTTCTCTCTTGCCTCCCTATGGTTCCCCTCCCCCCTCCCGAGGAAACCCTGAATGACACATGATGGAAGGTCACATGATCAACAACACATGTTTCCTTGGCCTTTCATATTTACAGAGTATCTCTGCTTACTGGGAGCATATATTCCGTTTCACAGATGAAAATGTACAGTCATCCATCAAGCCGAGTTTGATTCTCTAATGGTTTTCGGTTGGTACGTGGTCTGGATTAGAGAAGTGGGCATCGGACCAGAGTTTGTTGGGAATGTGCTACTGAGCAAGGCAGCTTACTCTCCCCAACATACTTCCCGGTATAACATGATTGGACAAGGCCAGGATCAGGGATGAAATGTTTGTGTTCATTTTGCGGAGGGTAGCTATGGTCTTTACCAAAACTGTTGTCTGTAGTAGTCCCAGGTAAGAAACAAGGAACAAGTCCTATGTAAGAAATTAGAATAACTTCCAAATTGTACCACAAGTAGATACTTAAAATGGTTTACACCTCTAACCTTTTGTAAAACCATTTTTGCCATTAATTAACCCCACAGCAACAAAAACATAGAAAAACAACCAATTAGTAACCGTGACCAGGGTGGATCGAATGGTAATGCCTGGCTCAGGTGTCCTGTTCAGATCTATGCCTTACTTCAGCTTTTTATAGCGATTTGATATTCCAAGAGTTATTTGTCACGTCTCTCCAAGCCCCCAAAATAAATAGCATGTCTCCCACTGCAGGGGGGCTGGGGAGCTGGGGGGAGTGGGGAGAGAGCCAAGTAATGGTATCAGGCAGTGTTGGTTGTGTCCCCTCACCACCAACCACCCTCCCTCCTCCCAAGCTCCATCGTGCCGATGCGTGTGTGTGTGTACTCCTGTTGCTCGTCTCCTGTCAGGCTGCTACTCTTGTCACCCCTCCTTCTCTCCCCAGTCGTGTCAAAGCTGCTCTTTCCGTGGTTGTCGCGGACATCTGCCAGTCATTTGAATGCAGACGGTTCCCTATTATTGTGCCGCTTAAACCATGATTGGTGCAGATTGAGGAAGGCCCTTCGGTGGAGTGACAGCAGCTCCGACTAGGAAACGCTAGCCGCTTTATGTACCTGAGAAGCAGTTGGGGAGTCTAGTCCAGGTGACAGTTTTTTTTGTCTGCAGAAGACATGCCTGCAGAACTTTGCCAAATCCCACAGGTGGGAGAAGCCACCGACTTGTCAAAGACCTTGATGGAAAATGCTGATTTTGGTCTGAACGTCCTCATGGAATACACCGAGCAGAAACCTGTCTATGGAGAAATGGATCCATCTGGCCTGGACTGTGCTCAATGTTGCAGCAATAATGGACGTTTTCTCGAAAATGAGATTGAGCCTGAGAGCGCATGGAATGAAAATGCCCAAAGCTTTGAGCATAATGTTGAACAATTCAATGTAGAGGGTAACCCTGAACAGTCTGAAGATTTGGACTTAAAGGAGCCATTTGATGTTTTTGCTCAGCACTGTGGGTGTTGGACCTACCAGTGCTGCGCTAGTCGTGGCTTTGCATATGAATGCAGGTCATCTTGTGAACACTGTGCCGAACACTTCCAATTATCCCCGCAACGCAAGCCTCTTGAACAGTTTGAGTCTTTCGACTCTGAGCCAGAGATCGCCACAGTTAACGCTGAGGCTTTCGGACAATGTGAACCAGCTGATTGTATTTCTGGCCATAGTGAACAATTGGACTTACCAAACCAACTGATGGTTTCGGGTCAACAATTTACCTGCTTTGACACAACAGGACAAGACTTGACTGAGGATTTGGAACAATGTCAAACGTCTGCTGTTTTGGATGAAAACTCTGCGGAGACTGGAGATTCATTCGACAGTGACACTGAAGTTTGTGAGTATTATGACGAGCATGAAGAAACTGAAAACTCAGAAGTTATTGATGAGCTAACAGAAGATGATGAGGATTCGTCACCTAGCAATGAAGAGTGTTCTATATTATCAGAGGAGGTTAACTTAATTCATGCTGACACACTGCTTCAAGACAGTTCTCATGAAAGCACAGATTATCTATATGAAGATGATGATTATGATGATGATGATGGAGGCCAGCTAGATGAAAAATGCAACCCTCAGGATGTTGCTTACGATGTATCAAATGATGATACAGAAAACTATGAAGTGTCTGATAACCACAGCCTCTGTTCTTCCTGCGACGAAAGTGGACACATTGAAACTGATTGTGACTCAGGAGAACACATGTTTGTCCCGGAGTCTGACATCAACCCTGAGGAAGATGGTTACTCAGATTGCTCTGAAAACAGATCATTTGAGACTTGCTCCAATGGGAGCGCCCGATCAGAGCCCTGCTTGGATTTATCTGGAGAATCCGATAAAGGAGCCCACGAAGATTCTGGCGATGAACAAATCCAGTGGGAATCATTTGATGGTGATGATGAAGAAGAAGATGACAATGATAATGTGGATGATGCCAATACTGACATGGAACAAATCAAGGAAAATAAGGACGTTGACACCTTATTTGCCTTATTTGACAGGGAAGACTACTATGGTCTCTCTTTTCTACAGAGGAAACCTTACATTTCCTGTTTTGATGGCGGGGACATCCATGAGCATCTATATCGTGAAGAACCAAAACCTGTCGTGCAGAAAGTCAAAGCCAAAAAGGCCATTAGGCGTAGGAGAATGAAGGAACGTGCAATCATTTCAGCTGACCCATCCCCTGTTGATATACAGAACTCTGACGTTGAAGAGACCCTTCTCAGGGATTCACCTAAAGACTCAAATGCTGCAGTAGAACAGGAAGTGCTAGATGAAGATCAAACTGTCATTGTGGATGAAAATGAATCTTGGGTCATCAGCGGAAAAGAGGGAGATGATGAAGCCGCCCGTGAAGAGGACTGGGAGTTGAGCGGTTATGGATATATCCCCAGCAATGAGGAAAAAGCTGAAGAGGATGACATGGCTAGTCCTGTATCTGTAAATGACAATATGCAAGCACCATGTGCGGATGCCATTTCTGTCGAAGGTGATGCGTATGAAGATCGTGAAACTCCAACATTTGATTCTGCCGCTGTTGAAGTTTTGGCCATTGATCCATGCCAGGAAACAAGAGCTGAGGGAACAACGGACACACAAGAGCTTCTCCGAATACTTGATGGGAATGAGAACGGTGGACAACAAGATGATGTTTTTAATTTGTGTTCAGAAAGGGAGCCATATTGGGCAGAAGGCCAAAATGGCTCAAAGGACTGTGATGTTGAGGATTACTATGCATATCAAATTAAAAGCATGCAGTCATCTATTAAAATAGCGGCCACACAAAGCACACAAGGCAAGATGGTCCCAGAAACGGATGATTGCAGACAAGTGCTTCAGGGTGAATCGGAAGAAGGAACCGACGCAATCCTCAAACATGTTGAAAGTTTACCTGTTCCGGAGACCAGCTCAAATGGACTAATCCTTGCTCATCCCTCTGAAGCAGGTCCTCCTTTACACCTTATTCACAGCGTACTTCCTGAAGGTGTTAGAACCGAGAGGAAGAATAGCCTGGTTGAGGAAGATGAGGAAAGTGATGTTGATGAAGTTGGTGAAGATGAGCCTTGTGAATGTGAATACTGCATTCCACCTGAAGAACAGGTATTGACGGTTCTTTGTCCTGCAGTTGTTAAAAATCTATAATAGATTTGTCCTTGTGTGTACGGTACTGGGTGTCTGGGTTACGTGACCTGTGACATGGACTTGAACTTACTTATTTTTTTACTTTAAAACCCTTCCACAAAAAGACCCTGAAAGCAGCAGTAGAAAGCAAATGTACGGTCTTCAGATCCACAGATAAAACAAACGGTTCAGATCTTGGTTGCAAACCCAGCTGCTCTTCGTATGTCACTGCAGGCTTTACTAACGACGTACATAAGTTGTCTGTGTCAATGGATTGACGACCGAGGCCATGCCAGCTTCCTCCTAACAGTAAGCCTTGAGGACACTGTGTAAGCGCGTTGAGGGAGATGATGGCCAATGGCCTGGCCTGTGACTTGGCAAGGATGATATTTTAATGCTCTATCACCAAAGTGACAGCTGTAGGGGTCAGTGTTTTATTATGTTGTCTTGTAAACACACGACACCACAACCATTTATCAGTCTCTGTACAAATTCACCCGGTCATTTTAATTCTCAAAGCAGAAATCTGGGTTTTTCATCCAGTATTTAGTTTGTGTTAATATAGGATTTACAATAAAATAACTTTATTCTGGTGATTAATTTTTTTCAGGTTCCGACAAAGCCACTTCTTCCACAGATCAAGTCGAAGGACTCGGGGAAGATCTGTGTGGTCATCGACCTGGATGAAACCCTGGTTCATAGCTCATTCAAGGTACGGGGCAGTGGGGTTCACCTACTCAAATCACATGATGGACGATGCTCCATGATCACACTGTATGCACTCATGGCATTTGAGCAAGAGCAAACATTGGAGAACAATAAGTGAGTTAATACCTTCACCCATTGACTTTTCCTAGTGGGGTCATAACTCTAGAATTAATAAGATATTTATTTATAACTGCATGTAAAATATACTTTCACACTATGAAAGGTTTTATTTTATCTAGCCATCCTGTCTGGGCAACAATGTTTTTCTTTACATGGAAGCTGTAGCCCTTCTTGTTCTTTAATACTGAAAGGTAATCTACCCTTTTATCCCTCTGTAAATTATTATCAGTGAACTTGTGAAGCTAAACATTTTATCACCTATAGCAGCTTGAGATCAGAATACACTGAGAAGACGCTTTTCCCTAATTTTTCCAAGGATATATATCAATGGAATATTTTTCTAGTCAAGATGCATTTAATGGAAAGAGAGAGATCAAAGTCATTAAACAAGTCTTTATTTTATAATCTCTTTTGATCCCTTTTTAGGCCTCATTTCGCAGAACAAAGTAATCAATGCCTAATGGGATGGGTCGCATGTCAGGAAAAATTATGTAATAAATGCCAAGCACTGCTGGCCCCTTCTTGGGTCACAGACTAGGCTACAGAATGTCACTGGATATAACCAGCCCCTGAAGTGTAAACAGGGTCAGGAGTTTAGTGTATGCTCCGTGCGCAGAGCACGGCTGCGGCCAATAATTTTATGACTTGACACACTTATTTTTATTTTATTGGTCTGACTAAGTGCGATATGTGACCTTTGGGACTTGACTTGATGGTTCTTTTAAGGGCTGCTACAAAGTTGTACAGAAGTGTCCTTTTAGATTTTAATGTTTGTCTTTCTTTAATCTGTGACTTTCAAAACCGTAATTAGAATCAGAATTGGAATTATTGGCCAATAACGCTTTGCACATTCAATGGAATTGAATTTTCAGGATATTATGTTAAAGTGTGTATGTACATTTTGTGGAATCACACAAAGATCCCATAGGGTAAAATGTATAAGTTACTTTAATTAGGCCTTTAGAATGGTCATTATTATTAATAAAGAAAGTTATTTCCAAGGTGAAACTTTGCTCCTTGCTCACACATGACCTTCATGACCAGTTATTTTTGGACTGGATTCAAGAGCATGGCCAAGTTCATTTGAAAGTCAATCTCAATTGATTATAAAATATCGGTACTTCCGCTGAAGCCTGTTACAGCTTTCACAATATTGAAAGGTCATTGCAATTTAAATTATGAGATACTGCACTCGTGTCTTTTTAGAAAACATATCCTTTTAGGAGTAATATTATATAATTGCAAATTTGAAAGACCCACTGGCCTCCCGGCTATTGAGAATGCCAAACACATGTTTAACATGCCATTCTTCTTACTTGCATACATACATTGGAATGACCACTAGTGATATGGAAGAGGTTATTGCATAATTTGCAAAAACAAATCATTGGAAAGGGCAAGTTTCGACGTGTGGTCCAAAATACATTTTACTAATGCATCACCCGCAAAATTGAATACTATATTATCCATGCGTCTATGACATCATACATTATGAATGTATCATCAATGCCTTGAGCCGATTGGTATTTCTGTCTCTGTAAATCAGACACATAAAAAGCCTTGTCAAGTACTGAGAAAACTGTATGTCAATGTCAAAGACCTAAGAGCTGGCTTATTTACACGTGTCGCCAACATGTCGCTGACGCAGCGTCTCTGCTTGTGGTACTGCTTAAGAACTTTAAGAAAATAAATCATAGATATACTTATGCTACCATTTTACAACAATGTAATACATTTTCTGTCTGTTGTTTTTCTTCGACAGCCAGTGAACAATGCTGATTTTATCATTCCAGTGGAAATCGATGGAACAGTTCATCAGGTATACATTTGAAACTCTTGCATATTACATCTATGAATTCTCTCTAAAGCCACAAACTTGGAATAATGAAGAAATCTAAAATCCTCTATTGTATATGTTAATTGTTTTGTACATTTCATTCTCAGATGTTGAGAAAATGTTGGTTTGGTGAATGGATAATCTTTGTCTGCCACCGTAAAGCCAATATGCAACATATGTTTAATTAATAATACGATTCTGAATCTGATTTTATTTTATTTATTAATATAGATTTATTTAGACTGCATTATTTTAAAAGTTTGGGAGACTGCATCACGTTACATAATAATAAATAAAACACAACTTTGCCCAGTGGCTCCGACTTAGCCGGGGCTACCTATCTAGCTCACTAGCTGCCAGCAGGGGGGCCTTCTCTGTTGAAGGCTCCGAGCACAAGTTGGCTATTTTAGGGCCCTGAGGAAACCAAGCAACCCTGGCACGCTTCTCAGAACCACCCGCCAAGCATAAAACAGCCGGTTTAGAGGCACTGGCTTGCATCACAGGCTAGTTTAACGGGCTACCACTGTGAACTCTTTAAATGGTCAATGCTAACCTAGCTTGTGGCTAGGCCTTGGAGAAGACTTGAGAAGAGGGCTTGGGTCTGTTTCAAGTAATCCAGGATAGGCTTGTTGAAACCAGGGGAAGGCCTATTCAGGGTGACTTGGTTCAGAAACAAGGCCACCAGCATCCTGCTTGGACTGGATAGAGCTAGTTGTATTATTAACAGTGAATACATGATCTGTTGGTGATGTTGACATTTTTTTGAAGAGATGGCACAATGTGTGCCTCGATAGTGTAGTGGAAATGCTTGCGAACGAAATTAGTTAATAAATATATATATATTTATTTTAATTAAATTAGTAGTACTTTACTGTGCCTTATGTATTGTATGCATGTTTAATGTGATCATTTTGTAAGTAAGTGTTTTTTGTTCTATCTATCTATCGTTTGTAAGTGTGTATTTTTGATGTCTCCTGCAGGTTTATGTGCTGAAAAGGCCGCATGTTGATGAGTTCCTCAAGCGGATGGGGGAGCTGTTTGAGTGTGTTCTGTTCACCGCCAGCTTATCCAAGGTGGGATACGCCTGCATGCATACACCTGCATGACACTTACATCTGCAAGTTCCTTTTGATGAAAAATAGCTTGTGGTAGAACACTTCTTGACTGCAAAGTTGTATATTTAATGGAGCATGACGTTTGGAATACACACTGGTAGCCTTTAACAAGCTTCTTCGGAGAGACTATGGGTATACATGACTCGTACACGTTCACATTGTAGGCCGTAATGACAAAGGATTTGGGGTCTGATTTATAAAGGTGAGGGGAGTGACCATCGTGGAGTAAGGATTGGCCATGGCTGAAGCCAACCATTCCACATTAATTTGCAATACACTATTTGGGTAAGTGGACATGTCTGCAAGGATTCAAGACAACTAAGGGAATCCAGACAATAAAGACGTCAGGAGATTCTCATGCCCTGAGAATCACTCTGTGGCTACAGTGGCCTGCGAATGCCACTGTAGAACTGACCCACATTTCAGTTCGAGGGAGGAAGGGGGCCATCTTTATGAGAATTAATACAAAGGCCTTTGAAATTGTAATCAAGGTAACAAGTATATATAATTTGTTATATTATTATTATTATTATTATTATTATTATTATTATTATTATTATTATTAGGATAATTTTTCAGACATGCAAATATAGGTAAAGGAAATTAATGGTTATTAAAGCCAAATGCAGTGAGCCAAACCTAGGTTTAACATGTGTTTCGCTCCATCAATGGTTCCAGTATGCAGACCCTGTGTCTGACCTTCTGGACAAGTGGGGTGCGTTCCGGAGTCGTCTCTTCCGGGAATCGTGTGTCTTCCACCGGGGGAACTACGTCAAGGACCTCAGCCGGCTCGGCCGTGACCTCCACAAGGTCATCATCATCGACAACTCCCCGGCCTCCTACGTCTTCCACCCTGACAATGCTGTAAGTACCTACTATTTCTTTGTTTATTTGAAGTTATACTGTGTCCTGATTGGTTGTCTGGTTTGATCGTCGTTGCTATTCTATTGTTGTGAATTTACATTATGCACATGCAACAATTGGCAATAAAAAAATGAAACTATAAATAATATCTGAAAAACTTTTGGAAAATATGTACTCTGTTTTGAACAATACTTCTTGAGCCTCCTATTACTTGTTTTCAGATGTTTTATGTGTTCTAGGCCTCGATTAGTAAGTTCCATACTTAATTTATTGAAGTACTAGATACTTTCAGCATCAGACCAGCATCAGACCATCAGACCATTCCGATGCTCTTAACCCATATGCACTTTTCTATTTCCTACATTGCTTTTGAAACTCTCAGGTACCCGTAGCTTCCTGGTTTGACGACATGTCGGACACTGAGCTCCTGGATCTCATCCCGTTCTTCGAGAGACTCAGCAAAGTGGACGACATCTACGACATTCTAAAGCAGCAGAGGACTACCAGCTAACAGATCAGGAGAAAAACGTGGAAAGACCAGAAATGCGAGGAAAGATCGGTAAAGCCCTATCAATCGGCAGACACCCTCATCGCGGGGCCATGGAGACTGATGGGACACTCACCCCTGCCTCTCAACAACAAGGACCACACTGCAAGACATCAACTATCTCGTCCCCCCTCACTACCCCTGTCCCCAGCAGTTATGTCTATTAAATAGTTCTAAAAACAGGTTAATAGAGAAAAGTCCGATTATTTTAGGGATGTTTGTTTAGTTTTCTTAATTTTTCTGGAAAATTATGTTGCTTTTGTTCTGTGGTTTGATCATTTCAGTCAAGTAAATTACATCCTTTCCATCTGATAGGAATCCGGTTCAGTCGATCCTGCATCAGTGTTTGTTTCCCTCTTTTTGTTATGTATGTTAAGGAAACATGTATTCAAGACTGAGCACAAGACCTAAAAGATCAGTTAAGGTAGACAGCTAGTGCGTTGTGGGTGCAAAATGCTTTAAACTCAAAGGCACAAACGGCAGATCCTCAACCTACAAAGGAATTCAATTAATCACGTTTCCCATACTGAACTCCTTAAAGATATAGTTATGTTAATCTAATCTTCCCAGGAAAAAAAATCATATTTTTGATAATTGTGTCCTAAAGGAACAAAACACTATACGCCCTGAATCTAGATCGGCATTCTGTGAAGTGCTGTGAACAAACGTGGCAGACAGGGCAACCTTAAGCTAAAGTTTGTTTGGTTTCAAGCCTTTTATATGAAGGGAGGTGTAAAGTGAGTTGGTTTCTCTTGCTTGTTGTACAAAAATAACACTGTTAATACTGCCGGCTTGTTTATTTTACCCTCTATACCTAACTGCAATAGTTAAGTTTTAGGGTAAACCCAGCAATACTGCAACAACTTGTTGTGTATCATGACCCTTAAAACTAGTGATGTACAGTGTTGGTTTACAGAAATTACCCACAGTCCGCGACATTAAAAACCAGAGCAGTAGGATCTCGATGGATCACTACAAAATACAATCTCTGTAGCAGACCTTCCCGCTTGCAGACTGGACTGGCTGCAGTTCTCTCGCCATCTGACATTTGTGAGTGTAATCTTCTACATAAAGCAGAATTTTAAGGCGGGTATTTTAATTTTCATCTGACTAATACAATTTTGATTTTTTCTTTTTAATTATTTTTCAAAATAAATGTCATGTTTTATGTTTGTTATATAGGCAAACCAATTTTAACCAAGGAATAGAAAATGGACAATCCATTTGTAACTCAAATTGATGAACATGTGTTTTTTATGACTGTACTGCATGAGAAGGGGTTGGTAATGATGACGGTTGGATAAAGGACACTTGGATGCATCCTATCTATGAACTTGAATCGGTTTTGTAATAGCGTCTAGTCTGCTAGTACTGCTCACTTATGGAAGAGTCCTGTTTCTCTCTTGGGGCCTCCCATTCACTTTTACTCCAGAGTCGCTGTGTGCGTGTGTGTGTGGTGTTTTCGGCATCATTGCTGAAAACACGTTTTTGTTGATACCAAGTAAAACCTTCAATGCCAGGAAGCTATTGTAACCCCTTTCTATTTTAGTTTTTGAAAATAACGATTTAATCTTTTTTTCTTTTTTTTTTTGTATGCAACAAGAGTATTAACGTTGACAGCCAAGTAAAGATACTGGTTAAATACATATTTGATTGGTTTGTTAAATAGCTGCTGAAAAAACAAAACAAAACATATTTGTACCCTGTATCAATAAAGCATGTTTTATTGAGGCCAATTGGCAATACCATAATTGTTTCAAAAGATGCTAAAGGGTCCAAGACAACATATGAAATGAAAAATAAAATACAATTGGAATAGACTTCATATGAAAACACAACAAATTCACCCTTAAGTTCCACATGCCCATCCAGAAGACTCATTTAATACAACGTCCTATTGATATCATCCTCACTTTCTACCAAAAGTACCACCGTGTTTTGGCCCAGTGTATTTACATTTTACTAACTCTTCATCTGCAAAGCAAGCTGTGCAGTCTTCAACATCAAAACAACTAAACAAATGTCAGACGATGGTAAATGGACAACATTCCAAGGGAAATTGTATTGATTAAATTGTCACTAGTCAGGTTCACTTTAAATTATCTTTTAGTTCTTTCAACTTTAACTTCAAAGGATATTTTAAATACAGCCGAAGTATTTACAATCTTTCAACAAACTTGAACTGTGCCAAAAGGGAAGCAAAGCAGACTATTACTGTAGAAGTATACGAGGTGGATGCTTTTATCCAAAGCCATGACCGCATACATTCTTTTCTCAGTCTGAAATATTATCATGAAATCATCTCATCACCGTATCATGTATGGCAATATGCTACATACATAACTTAAAACCAAACCAAGGCCCTGCCTGTGATCAATGCTCTCAGGTTTGAGGATTCATTTTGGGGCAGGGCTGTTGGCTGTAAACACCCTTTCAATTCACATTTATAAGCGGAGGACAGGTGTGTCACGTCAACTCTTACGGAGCAGGTGAGCGGTTTACCAAATCAGCCAATAAGAGGGCATGCACTAGAATGTGTTTAACCTAGAGAGTCATTCAAACCAATCTAGTGCTGGGGTTTGGTTTTTCTTTTGAACCAGTTATCGTTACATTCCTCAACAGTGATTGATGATTAAATGCAAACAGTTATATTGATATATCGGAGTTGCAGGGTTTGTATAGAGCTGTTAGTGTTATCGTAGCCATTCCTATTGCAAACATGAGATGGCTCATCATTACAATTAAGTTAGTTGAAAGTCTTTTCACACTATTTAAACATACAATAATCTAATTAATTTAAATTATCTGCATTTTATTTTAACAGATTAACAGACTAATGGTGCTGTAAGTAAGACTTAAGAGCTATCATTTGAGTGAAACTTGTTAGAAATGCCATAGCCATATGTCAGCTGTTTGTGAGTAAAACATCTGTTGTTGTTGACTGTGTGCCTGCTTTTACAAGAACGATTTCAGACTGCTCCCGGGCATTTTCTGGGTATTTCGTCCATGATGGTATAGAGGAATCCATTATGCCTGTCAATAACATTCACTCACAGGTCAGTAACACCTAAATGCTAGAGAAACATAGGGAGGGAGGGAGCAGAGAGGGGTTGTGCTTTTGGGGTTTAGTTTCTAAATCTTTCTAAAGCTTTTTTCCACCATCTCTTTACAGCTTTCAAATCTTAACTACAGCACCTATAACCTCACATACATATTTCAACATTCATCATTTGTATGTCTTCAACTGGCAGGTTTTTCTATGTGCAAGTGTTTTTCATCAATATAAATAGTTTTCTATTGGAATCTTTGTACTATAGTGTTGGGTTTTCAATGGTGGCCTTTTCGAGATTTTCAATTTGCATTTCAATTTAAACTGTCATGGAGGGTCAAAAAATCACGACTATTATAAAAACGTTGATATATGTTGTTAGGCCATGGCTTGCAGCTAAAAAAAAAGGATGACTTTATTCACATATAGTATACCTCACCGCTCACAACATTATTCAACACCATCAAGTCAGCTTTCAATAATAATATAATATAATCCATTTTGTCACCAAGACATCTTACAGTATAGTGTATGAGTGCATACATTTGCTTTTTAGTTTGTTTGCATCTCTTTTGACTATTGTCAGGTCAAAACAACAAGTGCACTGTAAATTAATCCTAGAGCTGGGCGATGACACCCTGTCAATCAGGGATCACCTGTGAAATGTGAGCAGAGAAGAAGAGGGTTAGAAATAGACCGTCCATTCCATCAGTGAACTTGGCATTGGTCTGTCAAAACGTCCTCCATGCCGTAATGTATTGCTTCCCAACCTCTGTCCAGCGGTCATCTACACACATTTTAAACGGGTTGACAATGTTTGGCAATATTACATATATTATATTTTATATATTATATTTTATAGGGCCTAGGCTATGTAGGCAATATATTTGACTGCTACTTTACTTTTCAAACTGTCTATAATATAGGCCAATGTTCGGGAAGGGAAGAACGTGACCATTTATGAGGATGAACAAAACACACATTTGAGGATGCATTTTAAATAAATGTTCAGTTCAATACATTTTTATTTTTAATTATTCATATCATATCACTTTATATCCTATCATATGCTGACCTTCTTAACACCTTTTCTATTTCTAGTTCCTTTATTTCCATTTCCCTGCGGGGTGCCTCCTCCATTTACCCTTTAATCAAGCCACTTTATGAGTGTCTAAAACCCGATCCAGATGAATGAACTCAATACTCTCTCATTAATAGGAAACCTTTATACTGCTAAATATAGTTTAGCCTACTATCATTTAACTGGAAATAGCGCCAGAGTACGCTTGACCGACATGCCCATATATGGGCCGGGTATGTAAACACCTAGTATAATTGCTGAGTATGTGGCGCTGGCTGGGCTAGCCCATTAATGACTTGTCACGGGTGTCGTGTTTATTCAAAGTCATGCAAGCGGCTTAGCGGTGTACATGATCTACAGCTTAAGTCTTCACGACGGTGGTTTGTTGAACTCTAACACTTTAATGTATTTTTCTTTATCAGATCAATGCTCAATAATGTTGTACATGTCCTCATCTTTCCGCATTTGTTCTCAGTTTACTTTTCACAATGGTTTTGTCTGTTTCGTATTTTTTACGTGTCAGCGCTATCTAGTGGTCAGGTTTTGAATCACAACATGTGGAGCCACTGTGTTCATCTATATGCAGAGCTTTTAATTTAAATGTAGTAGTTGTATAATTTGTTTCCGTTGGGATGGGTTTTGATAATATTAGTACATTCATATAGAGCAGTATGTGGTTATTGCAGTCACGTTACATATACTGTTCTAATTTGATTGAATACAACTTTTGATCATTCTTATTAACAGTCTTTGACACAAACTATTGGTTTACCTCGGTAAACCAAATATTTGGGCTTACTTTGGTTTAAAGTAAGCCCTAATTAAAAGGCTAACATTTATACGCCCATCATGTGAATACGACAATAAGGTTTAAAAGACAAATTATTTAAAGAACTGAATGATTTAATAATAATTATAAATATATATATAATATAATATACATAAATTAATGGCTGTATTAATGAATATAAATAGAAACAACAGTAAAAGATAGAAAGTAAAAGGAAAACCCAAAGGGCCCTACCTCCCGCACGGTGAGCTGGGCGCTGCTGCAGGCGGGGCCCAGCGTGAAGCCCACCTCCCCGCTCATGTTGGGAGCCGTCTCCCTGAGGGTCAGTCTGTGGATGGGGCCCATCTTCTCCAGGAACACGGTGGCACTGGGCTGCAGCGGCTCCCCCCTCAGACTCCACACTGGGGCCCGCAGCACCGGGTGGGAGATCTCACACTGGAAGCAGGCGTCACCAGGGGCCCCCACCTCCACGTCTTCCAGGGGCCTCACCATCACCACGGACTGGGCTGGGGGGGGGAGGGGATGG
>JAOSLM010000089.1:15610415-15625197 GCA_025629765.1 Eleginus gracilis | reverse complement strand
CGGTAACAGACTCAAATTGTTTCCACAAAATGGGCAAAACATCATTAACCTCCATACAAACCACACAAAACTACTCGTATTTACAGTATTTTCAAAACAAACCACTCACTCAATCACTTCCGGCTTTCGGTACATTCCCTTTCCGTTAGGATTTTGTTTTTGTAAATTTGTTTCAGAGTTTGTAAACGTGTTTTGAATTTTGTCAATTTGTTTTCTAAAATGTAAAATTGTTTGAGTATTAGTAAAAGTGTTTACATTTTTGTAATTTTGTTTTGCACTTACCAGCCACTGTACCTATCCCCTACCCACTCGCTAATGACATGCTTCTGACTTCACTGTAAGTCACTTTGGATAGAAGCGTCTGCTAAAAAGTAAAAGTATATGTTGTAGTTGTAGTTGTGTTGATTGGCTGGATGGATGTGTGGCGGGGAGGGGGGTCAGGGCTCACCTTGAACCTGGAGGTTGGCTTGGGACACCGCCAGCCCCTCTGCATCGGCAGTCACCCTGGCGCTGTCTGACACTCTGCACTTCTTGATGCAGAAGGTGTGACAGAGACCGTTGCTTGTGACAGTCAACCTGTCGTCCTGGTGGACCCGCTCACCGTTGAGGCACCATGTCAGGTGGGTGTCCTCGGGCGAGACCACACACTTGAAGGTGGCATCCTCGCCCTCGCGCACCGTAATGTTGTGCAGCTCGGCGATGAACTCCACCGTACGAGGGGCTGAGGAGAGGGAAGTTTCGTCAGAAACTGGCCACCGTTAGACTGGTGACCTATTATTGCTCTGATTGTGTGTTTTTTTTTATTATTATTTTTACAAATATTTATGTAAGTAAAAGTGAGACATGAGTAAAATGTGTCTCTATGCAGGTAGGTTATTATTTGCATATTATTTGGTTACGATGATCCGAAACCCTCCGATAGTAATTAAGAGTTAGCATTTTCTGTCTATTTCATGATTTTTGTCTATTTCATGAGGCTTATTCTTCTAATAGTTATTTGCGATAGTAAGAAATGTCCATTAAAAATGTTTATTACCGGAAGTATTAGTATTAGTATTACTGGAAGCAACCTGAGGTTTTTGTGTTTTCCTTACTTTCTACGGTGACAACGGCGGAGGTCCTGTCGTCGGTGGACTCGCAGGTGTACTCCCCCGCGTCCTCATCTGCCAGCTGATGGATGCCGAAGCTTCTCTCGCTCCCCTGTGCCCTTATTGTGTGCCGGCGGCTCGGGGAAATCTCTTGGCCGTTCTTAAGCCACTGGACGTCTCCTTTAGGCTGGCTGAGCTCACATCGTAACGTAAGCATGCTGCCCTTCAGTCCTGTTATGTTCTCCAGAGGAAGGCAAAATGTTGCCTTCATCTCTGTGCAGCAATAACAAAGGAAGGACTATTTAAGAGTCTTCAGTGCTGCAGCAATGCAATTCAGTAGCTGTGCTTATAGATGTCTACAGCAGGATAATGTAATGCCTCTGGTGATTGACTCCCAACTGAAAGGTATGGGGTTCACTCTCCCATGACTACAACCTACCTGTAGGCATCTCATAAATTACCTATTTCTTAATTCATTGTAAGTTGCTTAAAATAAAACACTACTAAAATACTAAATAGTATTTCAGAGATGTCAGCTATGCTAGTTTGATCATTCAAGGCAACAGGAAATCTAAAACACTACGAAGTCTCTAGTTTCTTACCTTTAACAATGACAGTGAAACTCATCTCATCGGTGTTCGCATCGCAGACATACACTCCAGCATTGCTGAGCTTCAGGGGGTTAATGGTGAGATTGTGGTTGGTGCCGTCAATGGAAACATGAACGTTGTCTTCGTTTAGCAGGCGGCCATCTTTCAGCCACCGCACATTAGTTCTTTCTTGGCTCACAATGGCACACAGTGAGACACACTCGTTTTCACAGGCAGAGATGTTGTTGTTTGGCTGCTTGTTCACAAACTTGACTGGTGGCTCTAAAGGAGACATTAATCAAAAGCACATTTCATGGACATCTGGCAACTGGCAAACTTCACATGCACATGCACATGCACTGCATGCGTGCATGTGTTGAAAGAAAGAAAGAATGAGACAAACATAGATAGACAAATTAAAAGAGAGTCGGAAAAACAACAAAATAAATACACCAGAACTTACGCTGGACTTCGACCAACGTGATCATTTTGTCGTCTATGGCGTCGCAGATGTACTTCCCAGAATCAGAGGGTCGGAGCCCAGTGAGAACCAGTCTGCGTACAACGTCACAGCTGTCGATTTTGATACGGTCGTCAGATTTCAACAGTTTGCTGTTCCACAGCCACTGGACAGGGCAGTTGGGCCGTGAGACCTCGCACTCCAAGATAAGGTCATCTCCGGCCACAAGAATGTGCTGCTCTGGCGTCCCGGAGTTTCCAATGATCTGCACAGGGGGCTCTGGGGGCGCACATACATGGGGGGAGTGAGATAAGCTAGTGGTTAAGGGTGTCTGCCCAAAGGTTCTTGGTTTGATCTCCAATGACTGCAGTCTACCTGTTGGCATCCTTGAGCAAGAGGCCCTAACCCTACCTGTTCCTAATGACCTGTATCTCAATTCAAAGGGTAAACATTCAGGATACACCATTGACAAAATCTTCAACTTTCATTTACCATTTAGTCCATTTACCAGGCTTTTATTTTTACAGCAATTTACAGTGATATCAGATACATTATGGATCATTTGAGGGATTAGGAAATCTTGCTCTAGGATTCCTACAGATAGTTCTGCGGATATGGGAGATTGAATCAAGGACAATATAAATTTAGCTCCTGCTTACTGCTCACACCATGACGTTAACACGCCATGGTGATATTACCTTTGACGGTGATACAAAACAACATCTTGTCGTCTCCGGCATCACAGCTGTACTCTCCAGAGTCCTTCAGCTCGGCACTGAGCACCACCAGCGACCGGAATGCTCCTTGCTCCTCGCAGCAGAAGCGTGTGTCGTTGTCAATCAACACACTGTCCTTGTACCAGCTGACGGACGCGTTGGCCCACGACAGCTCGCACACCAAGATGATGTCGTCGGACACCAGGAACTTCTTCTCAGCGGTTGCGTCTGTCTTTCCCAGGATTCTAACAGGAAGCTCTGGAAACAGCATGAATGAATGACGGAAACAATCAATTTATCAGTCAATTGATAATTTAATCAAGCATTGATCAACAAATCTCTAATTACAAATAGTTAATTCAAATAAATAAAGGATGGAATGAATGCAGAAACTTTAATGAATGAATTAATGTAATAATGATGTAATGACTGAAGGCATGAATGAGTGAATGGGACTAGATACCTTTGACCTTGACCTGGAAGTCCATGACATCGTCCTTGGCGTCGCAGACGTACTGGCCGGCGTCCTCCAGGCTGAGGCAGTGGACGGTGAGCTGGCGCAGAACCACGTCCTCCAGGATGGTCACCTTTCTTGAGTTCTCCACCTCCTCCCCGTTCCTTTTCCAGGTGACCTCAGCGTTGGCGCGGGACACCTCGCAGTCCAGCACCATCGCTTCGCCGGCGAACCTCTCCACGACACTCACCATCTTCCTCGGACGCATGAAGCGAACGGGCGGCTCTGTGGAGAGGAGAGGAAGATAATAAACAAACAGATATTAGTAAAAACCACAACAATTATTGTCACCATCATTCATATTGATCGTCATCATAATCAATCAGAAACAAACAATAAGCCTTATTTTATCATTTATTATTATTTTCAAGCATTCAAGATCAAAGATATTATATTACTATATTATTATATATTTTTTGTATGTGTATAATATTTTTTATATAACATATCTGTTTAGTGAAATACATTTAAAAAACACATGCTGACTATAACTACAACAATGATAACTAATACTACTAGGCCTAATAATAAAAACTTTCGAATAAAATAATTCCCTGCCACTAATACTAACACAAATATTAATATTAATAGTTAAAGTAAAAGTAATAGTAAAAGTAATAGTAATAGGAATAAATCATAATGGAAACATAATTACCTGCTATGTTAACGAAGAACGTGACCGAGTCATCCGCCGTGTCGCATACATACTCTGCTGAGTCCTGGACGCTGGTCTCGGGGATGATGAGTCTGCGATAGACGCCGTCAACCTCCAGAATCAGGTTGTTGTTCTCCTCCACCTCCAGCCCGTCTCGGTACCAGCGCACCAATGCGTTGGCCCGTGATATCTCGCAGCTCAGCACCATCCTCTCGGATGTCTGCTGGCACAGCTCCATCTGGGACTGGCTGGGAGACACGATGCGAACGGGTGGTTCTGGAGGAGAAAACAAACAATCACCCCATTATTTCAAGGAGACGCTAGTTAGTTGGTAGTCATTAGGTAAGGACAGCTTTTGGTTTAGTTTGTCTACTATTTGCCATCAAAGATAATTTCCAACCATATGAAACTCCATTTTCCATCCACCATTTGTTTCCATGACAAAAATAGACTCAGCAACAGCGTAAGCACACGTAGAAGGTTAAATAATGACTTACAATCCCTGTTCAATACATTCTAAAAAAAACAAATCCCCATGCACACAACCTTAGTTACCTGTGAGTGTCAAAAACGGATGCAAGCACTTATCCACCAGTCCAGTAACCGATGCATCTAAAACACACTTTGTTAGGCAATGAATGAGCCCCATCAGCAGAAGCATCAAATACTAGGGATTTAGTGAAACCCCCTTTTCTGAAAGCAAACTTCGAAGCAACCAAACAACCGTTAAGCCAGGGTAAGCTCTAGCCATTGCACCACACGGTTCAGGTTAATTTACCTGTGATTTTAAGGTGAAAGAATATGGAATCGTCTGCTGTGTCACAGACATACTCCCCAGAGTCCTCAACTCCACTGCAAATGATCTTAAGTCTTCGGTAGGGGCCTTCCACATTGAGCTTGATGTTTTCACTCTCCTGCAACTTCTGGCCGTCCTTGTACCAGTTGACCACACCGTTTGGGCGTGACAGCTCACAGCTAAGTATGATTTCTTCTGGCACATGGCGGTCTAGATGGACGTCTTCTTTGGGGTAAACTATCGTCACTGGGGGCTCTTCAGAGAAAGCGTCAATAATGTCAATATAACGTTAAAGCTGCACTAAACATTAAAGCTCTAAAAATGAAAGTTTAAATGATGAGCGTTTAGACTGATGCAGAGTGAAAACCCATCAACCTATGGTCAATCAACCATATACTTATCAACTTATTGCACATTTCATGTATTTTTGAAACAAAGTGAAAAGTTACTATCTAATACGGGAAAACACATCAAGTCTTGGCAAGATCTTACCCAGCAGTTATTGGACACTCAATAATGTCACATTCCCCCAGACATTACCTCGTATGTTAACCTTGAAGATTAAAGCACTGTCTCCAGCTCTGCACGTGTACGTCCCCGTGTCCGACAGCCGGGCGCTACGGATACTCAGAGTTCTGGCTGTGTCAGCTGCTCTCATTGTAACGTTGTCACACGCTTGGAGTTCTACTCCATCCATGTACCACTGGACCGGAGCGTCCGCCCGCGACACCTCGCACGCTAGAACCAGCTGGTCCTGCTCCACAACGCTTTTGAAACGCTCCTCCTCTGGGCTGTTTACGAATGTTACCGGATACACTGTAGAATAAGGCAAGAGTAAGGGATCAATAAATAAATGGGTTGTTTTTTAAAATGTGTTTTTTGTTGTAAATGTTTCAAACAGCAGTTCACAGCCAAGATTTGCGGGATTAGACAAGCTGCTGCCAAGGCCTACTGGTTAAAACCAGGTAGCTATAGTCTAGGCGGCACATGAGCAATGAAAGGGACTAGTATTAATGATGGAAGTCTGCGGTATCGCATTTGATTGAAGCAAGGTTAGAAAGGTTTCCAAGAGACTTGTCGAAGGTCTAGCATCCTTCATAAAGCTTTACATTCAAATGATCAATGTTTTACAAAAAAAGCATTCAAACGCCTGATGAAGATGAGGAAAAAAAGAGAATAATGGAAATGGGTCAATCCCCGATGGATTTGATGAAGATGAAGCAGCACCACTTTTTCATTCATTTGAGATGAATTTCAGCCCTTTATCAAAATAAAGGCATAATGAAGCCATCCATGATCCATGTATCATATGAGGTGGCAGAGGAACTAGTCATTAGTTGCAACTTAAACTTGGCATCCACGAGAAGTCTTTGAATGTCACCTTTCACCTCCACATAGCAATCGTTGAAATCTGAACCATCATCTGTTTTAAGATTGCACACCCCGGAGAATGAAGACACGCTGGTGGCCGGTTGCGTAGCCACTGTCCTCTTTCTATCCTCTGATTGGCTGATAGTCACACACTTTGGCAGGGGATTCACTCTGTCCTCATTGGACGAGTGGGCATGACTTTTGAGATGTGCTGTTTCTCTCTGCTGGGAGATGGGCTCTGCTGCCGCGAGGCTTCTCCCAACCTCTGGGGCCATTGACGACCAGACAGGAACTACAGGTGTTGTTTCATTAGGTTACAAGCAACGTACAAAAGACGATCATCGTAAGATCTGAGCTAAACATTGACATGCAGCAGCAATGCGAGAGTATCAATGTAAATGGTTTGAAAACGGGGTGGAGGGGAGAGAATGCTTGATCAGCACACAAAAATAGCACTTTGTACTTAACGGGATGTCATGCGCTATTGTTGACTTGGTAACGATTAAGATCAATCCTAATTAGTTATTTAAGCATTAACTTCCAATTGCTTTTACTGAAGAGAAGTGTGTTACATTTTGTGAATTTCAGAAGTAAAAGTTATATATAGAAGTGTCTGTGGTGTTTGTGGAGTTACGCACGCTGTTTTCTTAAAGAATTGAAGACTAGATCAATGAAATATGAATGAAATATTCTTACACGTTGTTAGGCACAAGGGAAATGCCCTAAGCTCGTTCCCAATGTTTTTTCAATTGCCAAGCCTAAAGCAAATTAGTGACATTAAAACTAAGAATTTGCTGATCACCTGCAACATCCACCTTGGATTCTATATGGATATCGTTCATCGCTTCACAGCTGTAAAGGCCCATTTGTCTGGCTTCTGCTGATTGGATGTTCATTGATCTCAACTCATCATTTGGTTGGACGTTGAAGTTACTCAGAGAAAGTTGCTGAACGACATCTTTGTACCTATTGACCTCAGCTGCGGGGTCTGAAACATTACATTCCAAAGAAATTGGGCAGAATGCAATGTCAGAAACAACGACGATTTACTCAATTATCATTCTGACCTTCTGATTTGTGATCGCTATTGGAAAGCAATCACAGGAAGAAAAACCTCATCCTGTAGGTATGTCCTAAGTGTTTTTGCTTGATTACCAGTTTCTGTTTTGTAAAGAATGGTATGGAAAGGCTAAGATGTTATGTTAATTTTAAGTAATGTAGGTCTGGCATCATAAGGTATCTTAAATGAAGGGGATACAACGAAATATCTGTAAATTGGTGTTTGCCTTTCTTACTAAGATTCATACGAGTTGTTTAATTCCAAATTAATAAATTTGTCTACAAACCCAGATCATTCGGCACTATTTTCAGTGCTTTGATATTTTTCTACCTGCGATGCACCGCTGACAGGATTCCTTCGTCTAGACTACCTAACCAGTAGCAGCTAAGTAGCACCCTAAAGTGTGTGCTGCACACTGGTGGTGGTGAGTGGGGTCTCCCCTTCACTGTAAAGCGTCTTTGAGTGTCTAGAAAAGCACTATAAAAATTCAATCAATTAATAATAAACAGGTAATTTGCACCAGAAACTATTCGGAACACATTAGAAGTCTTTAAAAATAATAATGTGTATTCCCCTCACATGAACCATAGCATGGCTAATATTGTATTTTTATATAAAATATTGTACTTCAACTCTGCAAGTCAAAGCAATGCTTAACCAGTGAACTCCCCTTCATGACGCACAATGATGAATTTGGAATTGAATCTGAGCTGATTCTAGGGAAGACAAACGTCAATTTACAGACACCTCGGCATATCGATGATTAGTCATTTATTGTCCTCAAAGAGGAAATACATGTTCACAAACCTATGGTCATACAAAAGTAACATAATGTAGGGTAACCTAAGGCAAGGTAGGTTCCTTAATGTAACTAATAGTAAGTTAAGGTAGGGTAAGGTAAGGGAAGATAAACGTAGACGGGACTGACTATTGCTGCGTTAAAAGTAGGATGAGGTAGGTGGCATAGTATATACCTGTTGGGCAAAAGGGTCATTATTGTTGTTGTTGGAACTTATTTATATAGTTATAAAGAAAAAACCATAGCAAACACAACAATCACCTTGGACCTCCACTTGGAATGTCACAACATCGAGTGAAAGACAACAGCTGTAGAGGCCAGAGTCAGAGATCTTAGCGGAATTAATCACTAGCTTCCGGACGTGGCCATTTCTTTTCATATCGAGACCCGTTTTCGAATAAAGCTCCACGCCATCTTTGCACCATGAGACCTGGGCAACTGGATCTTGAAGCTCACACTGGAGCACTACAGGAGAGCCGACCGAAAGGGCCTTGAATTTTTCTGACATCGGGATGGGCTTGATCCTCTGTGAACAGCCTATAAAATCATTTGAGCGAAGGGAGGGAGGAGGGGAATAATGTTTACAATTAAATGACATATTAGTTCTAGAGGAAGGTTTTTTTAGATATGAGATTCATACGAATGATGAATATATGCTCCAAGTGAGTGTCAGAATACCGTATGTATCACCGCGTTTCAAAGGTTCGTTTCAGATTCAATCACTCTTGTTAAAGCATGCACACATTTTAGGTACAAATTTGTTGTAGAGGCACACTAACATATATTTACAGGTGGTTAGAGTATAAACAGGACAGAACAGGGTAGAGTCAGACATGAATCACCTTTGATTTCCACCATGAAGGTGATTGAGTCACCTTCCGTTGAACATTGGTAGACGCCAGCATGGGTTCTATCCACAGAATGGATGCACAGTTTCTTCACTAGGCCGTCTGACTGTAGGTCTATGTCACCCGGGAGCAGCTGGTTTCCATCCCTGGACCAGAAGACCTCAGCTGTTGTGTCCTGACAGAGCTCACATCGGAGAACCAGAGGTGAACCCTCTTGCACCGACTTGCTCCTCTCGTCCTCTGGAAGTTCACAGAACTTCACAGGCAGAGCTGGACGTTTTTTGGTCGTATTGAAAAAATAACGATTTATCATTAATTTCCTGAAATCAGGGCTTTTGACTAAGAGAGAAGAACAACGTACATACTCAAAATTGACAGAAATGTAGAGGATCAAAATAAAAAATAAGGAAGTTAAGAGTAGGGTATCAAACCAAAGCAAAGGTTATCGGCCAGTTTGGACACACCGATATCAAATAGAACAAAGAAGAAGGAAAAGACAAAGTTATGAAGAAGAAATTAGTGATGAAGAAAAGCAACAGCAGTGAAGCAACAGCAGTCTGAAAAGAGCTCCAAAGACAACATATAGGTAATGACAAATTCAACATTTAATACTGAAAGTTTAGGTATGAAGATATTAATTATTTAACATATATATAAATAGAGAAGATTCCTTACCCCAATGCCCGCCTTACACTTACTCACAAAAAAGTTAAAGTATCATGACTATTGCCTTCAAGTAACCCTTCCTGTTAGCTCCTTCATTTGGTTAATATTGCCATGTCAAGGTGCTATGCATCTTTCAAACAGACAAACAAATAACTGCATGAAAGAAATGAGGCACAGCGCAACTACATACCATTGGTTAGATGATTATTAAGGACAATTATTACCAGCTGCTTCAGCCAGTTAGAAACAGTTTGTTCATTTGTCACCTTTCACGTCCACGCTGAACTGGATGGCATCATCCTTAGTCTCACATTGATACACTCCAGAATGAGACCTCTGGGCTGACTGGATCGTCAGTTTCCTGATATTTCCATCCGACTGGATGTCAACTCCAGATGAAGATATAAGTTTTGCTCCATCTTTGGACCAGTGTACTTGTCCAGTGGCGTCAGAGAGCTCACAGAGTAGAGCAACGGGACAGCCCGCCATGACTGTTTGTGTCTGATCAGCCTCAGGCATGGCTGAAAACTTCACAGGAGGAGCTAAAAGATTAAATATAAGAAATATAATTAATTTGGAGAACATATTATGAATATAGAATCATCTTAAAAAATTATAAATATATATAAACTATTTATAATAATTGAATAATTAATTATATAATTTAATATAATTAATTATATTATATCGTAAATGAACTTTGAATAAGGTTGCAGCATGCTAAGAAAATATGAAACAATAATAAATATACATCAAAGCCTTTTTTGTTTTGTCAATTTATGAATTATAATTTCTTTGCCCCTAATCCTTTGCATCCCTCAAATGCTTATTCCTTCCCAAAAGCAGCATCTATGTTTGACACCACTTAAAGCAGGAGAAATACATTTTATTTAATTTTTTTAAAAACCCACTAACAACAACAATATTTTCCCAACATGATTGAAAATGAAACAAACCAAAGCAGACCCAGGTTGTCCCCTTTACTATCAACATAAACCTGCGGGGCATCGTCAGTGGTTTGGCAGGTGTATTCACCTGCGTGGTACGGGAGCGCTGATTCAACAGAGAGAGTTTGTACAGAACCCTCCGAACCACCCATCGCTTGCCCATTCAGGTCAAGCAGCTTTAGCCCATCCTTGTACCAAGACACTCCTGCGCAAGGATCCGATACCTCACATGACTGGTTCCTCTCAGTCTCACAAACTGCCGCTGTGATTCTCACCGGAGGGGCTGTGGTGACATTTGGTAGTGATATCAAAAGAGAATGACATCAGTTATTAGCCATGGTATGAATGGGCTTTCTTTGTTAAAACTTAAAGTGCAATGTCCCCACTACTGAGATTAGCTACCTCAATTGCTACCAATGGATATTAGCAGGCCTAAATAATCAAGGTCTTGGTACACAGATGTGTTATTAGTGTTTGGATGGAGGAACTATTTTTGTTATGTGGAAATAACTACATAAGAGTTAGACTTTTCCACACATATATTAACTATGTTATGCTACTTAACGTACAATCTCACAAGCCACCCAAGCATTGCATTGGTTTTTATAAACTTTATTCAGCTCTGATTTAAATCACACAGGTAAGGATAGAAATGTAGAAGATTGTGATACACGATCTCCTGATTTTTACAAAGCACCAACATCCATTCTCTTGTCTGATAACTATTAAAATCACCTTTGACATCCACTTTAAGCGCAATGTCATCATCACCATCATCATCCCACTGACTGTCACATGCCCTTGACAGATAGACCTCTTCTGATTGGAGGGCAGATACTGGCTTAGCCTTATAAGCTTCTAATGAATACACATTAGCTCTTTGCTTTGAGTAAACTAAGCATTGTAATGCATCTCCTTGTGTCTCCAGGGTGTTTCCCCCTGTTTGGATTGCTGTCAATTGCATGTTGTAATATGACTCTTCCATTGGAATTTTGACAGCTTCTCTTGTGTTATGCAATAAGTCTTTGGATTGAATGGTTGTAGAGTGCAGCAGGTCAAATTCCTTCCCTGGTATCACAGTCATTGCCTTCAGAGGGCTGTGTATGACCTGAGGTTGAAGGGATATGACCTCAGGTGAACTACGAAACACTCCTATTTGCAGAGAGCCACCCTCTGAGATGTTGATACCAGCTCCCACCGTTTGTAAAATAATTGACTGGGAGGAGTCAAAGAGCTTCACAGATTGGACGGTTGCCATCTGACGGACGTTACCGAGCTCCTTTGACTGTGCCTTGACAGACTGTGAGGAGTCCCAGAGGTCCACTGATTGGGCAGTGACAGACTGTAAAGAGTCAGAAAGCTCATCCAATTGGCTTATAATTGCGGTCTTGCTGGAGTTACGCAGCTCACCTGATTGGACAGTGCTGCTGAAAGAGTTGGTGACCTCCTCCGATTGGACAGTTGCAGACTTTTTAGAGTCACATGGGTCATTTAATTGAAGGGTTTTAGTCTGTAAGCAGCCAGATAGCCCATCTGATAGGACAGTTGCAATCTGTTTGGAATTGTCCTTTTCTTGGATAGTCTGTAAGGAACCAGACAGCTCCACTGATTGGTGACCTTCAGTCTTTGAGCAGCTTGACAGTCCCACTGATTGAACAGTTTCAGCCTGTAAGCAACTAGACTGCTCCACCGGTTGGGGACTCTCAGTCTCTAAGCAGCTTGACACTCCCACTGATTCAACAGTTTCAACCTGTAAGCTACTAGACAGTCCCTGTGATTGGATCGTTTCTGCTGCTAAGCACTGAGACAGTCCCACTGATTGGATAGTTTCAGCCTGTAAGCAACTAGAAAGTCCCTGTGATTGTCTCTTTTCCGCTTGTAAGCCCAGAGACACTCTCTCAGATTGGATAGTTTCAGCCTGTAAGCATTTAGACAGCCCCACTGATTGGAGCTTTTCTGTCTTTATGGAGCGACAAAGTTCCTTTGATTGGATATTTTTCATCTTCGAGGAATTGCAGATTTCCTTGGATTTGAAAGCTGTACACCCTTGGGCACTGTCGGGTTCCTCTGCTTGGACGGTTGCAGTTTGCAGTGCGGCACAATTCTTATGTGCTTGGACAGTCACTGTGTGCGTTGAAGTTGTCACGTTTTCTAGAGGAGCTGGTGAATACTGTGTATTGTGTCTGAGATTCTCAATTTGGACTTCTGTAGTCTGTATACAGTGGTGGTTTGCACCAGATCCGACCATCACTGCATACGTTAATTCAGGGCAATCCACATCATCAACAGTTGTCGCTTGTTGGCTGCTGGAAAGCACTTCTGAACATACTGGAATCTGCTCATCATAACCTCCACTTGTTGGGTTAAGAGCTGGAGTTGGCCCGGAAGGCTTTATATATTTACAGGGCTCTCCTATCTTTCGGGAGACCCAAGAGTTCGGCTTCTGCAAGATGGTTTCGTCTTCTGTTGAGTTAGCCACTTCAATGGACTTCCTTGGCTCTGTAGCTTGGTCCGGTGAGAGTCTGGGAGGTATAGCTAGAGGCATTATGATGTACACAGAGATAAAGTTTTTCAGTTTGGTTGTTTCCCTCAATAGTTCTTCTTAAAATAGTACTGTACATCATTGTGGGTTAGCATGGAGAAGTTATGGGATGATCCATTGCAAAGACAATTTTGAAGAGGTGCGACCATGGCAAACCATGGTCTTTTGCTAAATATTTTGTAGACCCTTGATACTATAGCAATTCAGATCAGTGTTAAACCCCATTACTTCTGCCTACAAACAGCCGTTATACCATTAAGAGTAAAACAATTAATTGTCAATGCAACGGAGGTGATTCAGACCAGCGCAGTGAATGACGGTTCTTGTGATAGTGAGATGGGCTTCAAGAGTAGAGAGTTGCTTGTGACAAGCAAAACAAAGATGGCTGTTAAGATGAAGAATGACACGACATGACAGACAAACATATATGTTACTATCAAGAGTTTGACTGCTTTGAATCATCTTGATTTGACATTTGAAGTCAAAACTAATCTGCAGGAAATGAAATGAGAGTAGGTCATGTCTGAAAGCATGTTAAAAAAAATATCAGAAATGATATCAATACATATATTTCATAGATGTCACAAAGTGACATCTAACAGTTCAATACACCACTTTGGTTAGTGGCAAGTATGTACTGGGTTAAAATGGATGATTCTAATCAAACTTTTCACCTTTTGTGTCCATAGTGCTTTCGTGAGACTCATCAGATTCTGCAACACTGTTGTCACCAGAGTGACACTGATATGCTGTACAGACAAAGCCAAGAAAACAAACAATGAGCTCATAGCTTTACTGTCATGGGGTATTGTTTCTGAAAGATTCCTCAACAAATATGACAAAGATGGAACAACACCTTTTTTGTCCACATTAAACTGCACTTCGTCTTTTCTCTCACAGCCAAACCTCTTCTCACAGGATAAGCCATCTGAATGGAGGAACATAGTCTGTTTGGCAGTTTCTGATTGGCTGTTGTTTTGTGGGTAGATCTGTGTTCCATCCTTGTACCAACATGCTTTGGCAACTGGGTCTGAGATCTCAAACTGCCGAACGATGGGGCTCTGTGCTTCAATAGGTTTGGTCTTCTCAACTGCAGAACCAGGTGGACATGTCACAGGCAGAGCTGCATCAGTGGGATCATTTCAGTGTTTGTTATTCTAAGGTGTTTTATATCACAAACATTAGCTTCTTATGATTATAATTTTAAAGGTGCTACTTTAAAAAAGCTACGAGAAGAGAATTAGTTTGAAAAAACAAAACCAATGACACAGACAACACAGACACTAAACAATCACCTTCGTTTTGAACAATTAACTTGGCAACATTGTCTGCTGTTGCACAATAGTAGGCTCCAGAGTTGGAAGAGTGGGTCGGTTTGATTACGAGTGTCTGCTTGAAGCCTCCAGTTTCAAAGCCAGGTTGGCTTGTTTGGTCCTGCTCTTCATCCTGTGGCCCCAACACCGGGACTGCAGAGTCTGACCGTTGACCTTGCAGTTCCAAGGGACAGGTTACCTCAAGCAACTTGCTTTCCTCAACCTCCGGTGAGGATAACAATGGCAACGTTGGAGCTGAAGATGAGCATTCACAAATGTAATTGTGAATGGCAGTGCATCGATTCATTGGTTAAGAGAGAGGCAGGGAGGGGTTAAAGGTCAAGTGTCTTTACAAATTGACTGTTTTGTTAGTTTTGTTTGTTGTTATGGTTTTCAGAGTTAAAGAGAAAAGTGAGG
>JAOSLM010000089.1:15580090-15591377 GCA_025629765.1 Eleginus gracilis | reverse complement strand
CTCTCTCTCTCTCTCTCTCTCTCTCTCTCTCTCTCTCTCTCTCTCTCTCTCTCTCTCGCTCACTCTCACTCTCTCTCTCTCTCCCCCACTGATCTCTGTCTGTTGTCTCTGTCTGTTTCTAAAAGGCTAGCAGACTAACACGGCGCTCATGGTACTCCTCTATTCTGACTCCCGGCAGTGTGACCGCAGGGTTTTGTCCATCACTCAGCTCGGTGCATGCTGTGGGGTTCATGCTTAACAATGACTCTGAAGCTGACAAAGGAAACTTGGCCCGTAAAAAGGTCCTGTAACGGGGTCGGCTGTCCTGTTTGGACAAAGACAAAAACAAGAGGACAGAAAGACAACGAGCACACGCCATGATTTCAAGGAAAAGCTAAAGAAGTCCTCCATACATTTGGTATAGAGGAAGTATAGTAGTGGTAGTAAGTGTGTTTGACACCCAGCTGAAAGTGTGTGTTGTTCTGTGTTCTAACCCCACTGTGGACAGTCTACCTGTAGACATCCGTGATCAAAAAATGCCTTACCCCCACCTGCTACTTATTGACGTTATTGATTTTTTATAATTGAGCCCACCACCACCAACTTGTTTCTTTATAAAATTGCAGTCAGGCCATGGGTTCTTATTTCAAGCCATGGTGTATCTCTCTCTCTGCAAACCTGTAGGAGCTGTAACAGGACCACAACGCAAAAGTCAAATGAACTGCAACTGATAGATGTTCATCGAGGCTCTCGTCCGCCTGAGAGGGGAAGCAAGCGCCCTGTACAGTTTACTTTACACGTGACTGTGTTTTTAGAAGATGGGTGGGGGAAGGGGTCGCGGTGGGTCCATCCTGCTTTGATTCCTTAATGTAACCCATCTGGATCTGCTAGTAAAGTCGATGGCTTGTATATCCGCCTCCGAGTGCAGACACACAGAGCTCTCGTGTCACACGCTTACCCCAGACACAATATTTAAATGGCAACATTTGTGGATTTATAACAGGATGTTGGAAGTGTTTGTTGTTGAGTCTCTTTTTCGTGTGCATGTAGAGCTGGTCCATGAAACTATTACAGCTGACAATTAATCGGTTATGAATGAAAACACAATAATTGCAGGCAGTTGGAGTTGCAAGCGTGCATGTTTGACCTGCGTGTTCTACAATGTCAGCGAGGGTTACTTCAAAACAGCTGTTCTCCTATTGAGGCTTCTATTTGCATACTATTCAAAGCACCAAGACAGCCCTTTGATCACATACTTAGAGTCTTTAGTGGGGACAGAGCATGCTTCGATCTATCTACTGTGGTGAGGGCCAGAGGAGGCTCCTCTGCTCAGGCTTCTACTAGAAGCTATTGGCAAGCAGAAAGAATATAGTATAATATTGATATTGTTTTTTAAGCAAAAGGCCTTGTAGAACACTGTGGAAGTATTTGCATCTAATTTATTTCCAAATCAATAGTTTTCTCATGCAAAGAATGTGACTTGTAATATATTGGATCATGAATTGTAATAACACATCGAAAAGGTGTTGATTGAGAGTCTAGGTGTATGCACAATTTAATTTATTCAGGATTATATGAATGCATAGTTGAAATATATATTTATTGCTTGCAAACAATGCAGGGATAATACTAGCACATTTTGGTTTTAGGATGGGTTTTGAGATTAAGTAAAAACTGTCAACCTCAGGTTATTTAAAGTATTATCTTGAACTTGCTATATTGGCCAAGACTTGTGTTATTCTGTGGTTCCTGAGCTCAAAGGGTCCCTTTAGTTTTAGGTATTGGGTTAGGGTTAGGGTTGAACCGGCCAGCAGTGGTGGAGTTCTACACATTCCGTTGACATCATAAGGTTTAGTACACCTCACCCATGAATTTAGTCCCCTTTATCTGAGCCTCCACTTATGACAAAGAGGTGGACATTGTACCAATCAGCTCCTTAAGCCAAGTGGCTTTGTAGGCGTTAGCATTGTGTAAACAAATCCAGTGCCGGGGCTTTGCCCCCGTTTATAATAATCCACCCGTCTTCCTTTCCATGGCAAGGCGGTCTACAAAGCATCCTTTTGAATGTTTTTGACAGCTGTTATTTGTATTTTTATGTGCTCTCTCCTCCTGAGTGTTTCAGGTGCGCTTGCTCTGCCCTCTCATGTCGCCCCTGATGTCAAAATGCCGGGTTTGACGGTGGCAAAACACAGAGCGAACCCGTAATTGCCGCTTACGTTCTAAGAGAGAAGGATTTGTAGGGCCACTTGCTCTGTACGCCCAACTATCTCCACCTCTAATGGTACAGTGAGCGCTCCCGTTGCACTCAGCGGCTCTTTCCTGTTTGTGGTGAAACCCGCACTTATTTGCTTGTCTTCCCAGAGGTAATCCAGGTAACATTTAGAGGAACTTTTGAAGCTTTACTTGGCAAATGACAGGATTCCATACATCCTTGACAACTGAGCCCATACCATGAAGGGCTTCCGGCTTGACACTAGTTCTGAAAAGAAAAGAAAGTCATTAAAATAAATTCATGTCTGTATGTGGAAGTTGTATACAGTCAAAAGTTGTGCTTTTACAATCTACAATATTAAACTATTTACCCGAGCCCAGCTGGTTTACTCAAGGTCAGATTGTTTTCCAGATGTTTTCTAAGTATTTATCCACAATGCTTTTATGTCTGTTCCTCAAGCAACACCCTATCTACCCATCTGTCTGCCTGTCTGTCTGTCTGAACAGCCCCCCCTCTCTTTGCCCCTCTGTCAGAAACATAGGCATTTGTTTTTCATTTACCTGGTGGAACAGTGGTTTCCATGGTCACCAGGTGCAGATTTGCCTGTCACAAAGCCTTATTTGGCCCCGACTGTGGAAATTCGATCTATCTGCCTCTACCTGGGACTTTGTCCTCGGCCTCAGCTTGAGGGAGTGTTAACACGTTCTTGCTAACCGTCTAGGGAACACAGATAGAGGTGAAATGGGAGACCACCACCCCACCCCAGTGTACAATCTCCTCTTCTACGAAAGCTATACTATCAGCTTTCTACGCGATGTGAATTAAGAGCGGTTCTGAGCGGCCTGCATTGTTACGCTTTCAAAGCTGGGCCTTGCTAGACCGGCTATAGTGGAGCCAATTCATCCATGAATATATTTTCTTTTTTGAAGATCCATCCGTCTGAGCTGAACTGTCAGACAAGATCTCTCCTAACATAAGCACAAACTACCACCCAATGTGGTTTTTTTATGAATGAATAGGCCATTCAGCATTTCAGGAGGCCCCGTTTGAGGGAGTTGGGGGGAGGTGAGTTGGGGTGCACCATTGTTGCTAGTTTCAGACCTTGGTTGCAGCTAAACCCCTCTCTTCCTCCTCCTCCTCCTCCTCCTCCTCCACTCCTTCACCCATCCACCTCCTCTTATCTTCTGATTGACCCTTGAGATGTGCAGGGCCTGCCTTTCAAGGCATCCTCAGATTCCACTCATTCAGCCGTCCCTCAAGAGCCTTCGTTACCCTGCAGACAGTTCTCTTGTTACCCCCAAACCTCACACCGTGGGGGTGTGAAGCAAGGAGAATACACAGAGAAAGGGAGATTACAACTAAGCCCAGAAGCCCTGCGACAAAAGGAATTGTTTTTAATACCTATACCCCTTCCTCGCATGGCTCTACTGGAACTCTTGTGAAATCGAGTGAGATATAGGGACATGGTAAAAACAAACCCCCTTTTTCCATTGTCTCTGCTTAGACAGTTTGGAGTGGGCATCGCCACATGTGTATTGAGTTTTGTGGAAACCCCTCATAACTAAATAAAATAAGATGTACTTGATTAATCCCAGAGGGGAAATTTGGGGGACATGTGTGTCCCTGACCGGGAATGAAACCCGGGCACTGCAGGAAGAGCAGCAAATCCTAACCACGAGACCACCAGGGAATATAACCAACAAAGTGATGAAGTGACCTAACTTCTTGCACTACTAAAGCCACTAAGAATCCATTTGGTTCTTCCCTGCAAGTGTGAATGCACTTACACTACATCCATTCTGCCCTTCTGTTAACTTCTCCACACAAACCTCGAACCTCAAAGTATCCCAGACCGCTCAAAAAAAAGCCTATTGTACAGCAGTCCTGGTCGCTTTGGGGAAATATTCTAGACTGAGCTGTTTGTTGTCCAGCCGAGCCTTTAGTTGCCTTTAGCTTTTGAGTCTGCTAATTGTTCCATGAATCATGAGCAGGGCGCGTACAATAAACAAATCCTCCACGGTGGGCAGAGTGCCATCCCTGGAGAAAGGAATGGAAGCCGAGCGCAGGGTCGTTAAAAACATTTAGAGGGTCAGTGATAGATGGGCCGGGATCTGCAGAAGAGCCGCCACCGCCGGGCTTCACCACAGGGTGCCTAGGCGGCAGTTACAGCCCCCGCCCACCCCCATGCTTCATTTACCGTCCGATCTGGTCGCTTTACGTAGTACATACAGAAGGCTCTCTTTAACAACGCAGGTTTATGACTGCATTATGTGGGCTTGAAAATGTAGATTTTAACAAGATGTGTCGATCATTGTTAGCAACAGCAGTGCAACTAATACACTGACGTGTGTTAAAGCTTTTAGTGGTGTTTGGTTTCCTGTCTTAAATAGGTCTCTTTCATTTCAGAATTTTAAGAGCGACAATTTTAAGAGCGACAATAGTCAAGGGATTCAAGTTAATTTCGCATTTGTTGGCAAAATGTAAATATTATTGTACGGATCATCAAGACCGTGTTACGTCCACAATCAAGAGGGATAGAGCATCTTAAACTGTTCTATTCTCCAAATGTTTTTAACAATAACAGCTGGGATGTCAATTGTATGCCAACGTGTGAACCATTTTGCAAATAAGGTGAATGTCTATAAAGACTAAGGATTCTACAACTGTAAACAGTATCTGTTTATATATACATACAAAAAGGCCAAGGGGCTTTGTTTGAAACAAAAGAGGAGTTGTCTCATGGCTTCAGCTGAATACTTGAACACATGTTGGATGATACATACAGGGTTTTCTAAATAGCATGGTAATAGATTTTGAAGAAGGAATCACCTTTGGCACTCTGCAAATTTCACCCACACATTGACCATTTAAAACCCTATAGCGGTCCCCATGTCAAATCTAAATCTCTTCCCTTTTTCCCCCGAGGGGAAGGAGGACATATTTCACCATACAGTCTATTCACACCTCATCGTTTGATCTTAATGACGAGGTAATTGGCTTGCAGGCCATAGAGGATGAGTTAACCTGAGTGCCAGCTCTTTCCTTCTTCACCCACGCCCTCTGGCTAGTGTTTCAGTCTCCACAGATCTCTCAAGGGTGTAAAGTGTTTTCTTTTTTTCACTCCCATAAGCAATGCAACCTGCGCCTTTGTTTTTCCTTGCCTCCCTCTCTTGCTCTCTATCTCGCTTCTACAACTCTGCCTAAGGGGCTGAATAACTACAGAATGTATCTGAACCTAGCAGCATTGTCTAGGAAGAAGTGTATCCATATATGTGAGCAATTTTGAACTTCAACCCTTTGTCTGTTTTCCCTTTTCAACACGAGATCCAAAGTTTCCCCGCTCGTTCGGCAACTGCTGTCAGGACAGTTTGGGTTCAAGATTGTTGTTGTTTTAAGTTTGGAGTTTTCCAGGAAAGCATAGGACAGCTGACAAAAGGCCCAGCTATAGCATCGATCTGAACCACGCAGATTCCATTTGACTCCTAGTTGGTTCAGTCCACATGTCTGACTCTCAAAAAGACCTGCTTTTACAGTTCACCAGGTTCACTTGGTGTTCGGATCAAGTCGGAACACCAGCTCATGGATTAACATGCCTTTGGCTGGAACAGAGGGGAAGAGCATGACCTGTTAAACGGCCCAGTTGGAGAAACTCCAGAGCGCTGGCACCCTCACTGGACCGAGCCTGTACTAATTGAGGTTCCCTGTATATTGTCTTGTCCATGAAAGCCCTCTTTGTCCTGATCCTCCCACTACCCCCCTCCCCCTCTCCAATGTATCTCCACGGGCCTAACGTCATGCCCTCGCAGCCACTTCCTGCCTTTATTAGAGGATTAAAATGTCAGCTGTAGGTGGTGTAGGAGCTTGATGATGTCATTCACTCCAGGGTATTTCTTTACTTTTCAAAGGTTCCAGTGTCTAGAAGCTAGTGGAGGTGCGGTCTCCGTCAACACCCCCACCCAGCTCAGGGTGGGTGGGAGGAAGGGAGACTGTCAGACTTATTGAGAACCAGTAGAGGTCATCTGAGAAAAAGGCTTCTCGACGACCGAGTTTGCGGTCGTCATTTATCTGCTTGTATTAAATGTCCCGCGGTTCTCTCGGTAACCAAGCAACTACAAGTATTTGGGACAAGGGAGTGACATAGTGACACCCATCCTTTGCTGTTTTGGTGAAATTGCCACACAGACACAGTAAACGGTCTACTCAAAACCAGTTGACATGCCCACCTGACCTACACAGAGAGATGTGAGACTTGATTTGAAGAAGAGTAGGAGTAGGACACTCTGATCTTTTGTTATTTTTCCCGATTTTTTCGACCGTGGAATTCATACCAGCTTAGCGCTCTCTCAGATGTTGAGGGGAGCCAGCCCATTGTTCATTCCCACACAGCGCCCAGACGTGGTGACAGGGAGAGTTTTCCCCTTGTGTTTTGAGTGTATAAAAAAAAAGGTTTGCACTCTTTCATGGTCAGATTCACTGTCAAAGTGCTGATCTGAGACGACGTGCTGCAACCTAAACCCGAGGGTGAAGCCTCCTATAGGTTCAAAGAAACGTGGGGAGGGCAGGACAAAGAGCCTGGCTTGACCAACTGACGGGTCTGAAAGCCTCCCACTCCGACTGAACCTTGACATAGAAGAAGAAGAAAAAAAACAAACGCCTGCATGTACATTCCATTCACTCTTTTTCAGAAGACTATCATATCTTATTTACTTATGCGTTCAGGGATATCGCAGGGAATGAAAAAAAAATAAATCTGGCTGTTGGCCTGATGTTGAGAGAGGATGTGCATACAGTTGTACGTTTGCCAAATTATGCCGGCTGATTGGTGATATGTTAGACCTGCATAGACAGGTTGAATATGTACATTTTGGATGAATGTCAGCTTCCACTGCCTCAGTTAATCATTGGGCAATTCTCCAACTGTCGTTTGGTTGGGTCAAGGGAAAGGTCCAAGACACTTTTAATGCTAAGCTACTTACAGTGAATTTGTCTATGTCATTAAGGCTCAAGTAGGAGTTAATGACTGTGGAGTGCGAAGTGAAGATTGAACCTACTATGCTTCCTATTTTACTATTAATTAGCTTTGGATGTCAATTAGAAGTATTTCAATGCTGACACCTTATACCTACTTACCTACTTACTTTACTCACAAATTACAAATAAAGAGTGTCTTTTCAAAGGTCTGCAACCGTTTTGAGTACCATATCAGTCAAACTCAGAGTCAAAAGGCTGCCGTTAAAGTAAAGTATAGGACCCCAGTAAAGGTTCTGCAGGAAGGAAAGGGCTCTCATCTAAGAGTGATACAGGTGTGGCAAACTAGAAGAGTGCACCCAGAGCTCGGAATCGTTTTACACATTTTATTGAAAAAAATTTGTTTTACACATTTCATACAAATGAAATAAACAATTACCATGTATTGAAAGAGGTTTGTTAGTGGCTGTCCAATCAAATGAATTGTCCCGTGTGACTGACATGAGAATGTGAAGAATGCTGATTGCCCGGACAGTTTGTCAGTGGACAGCCCGTAAATGCCAGAGAGGTGGGCCCCTTACCTTATTAGATATGAATGCTTCTTGGAATGTGGCCGTGATGTGTAGATTCTCAGCCGGTCATACATGCAACAGTAACGGGTGGAGGAGGGTTCTCAAATGCTGGGGCTAGCGCAGGGCTAATCGATTAGCCTTCCTGGTTTCACGGCTGCAAAATTTGGGGATGTACAAAGTACTAAGGTAAGGCTGGGTGGGAGTTTATATAGTTCTAGTATGATTGTGGTAACATATTGCATAGCCTTTTGAACATATTGTAGAAGAGAGGTTAATGGAGAAGCACAACGAGCACCTCTACCTTTATCCCCTACTGGTGTCCATCTCTCGCTAGATTGTTTGATTGACAGTCATCGCAGACAGGTTTTCATTTTCAGCTCCTCAAAATTCTGTGGCCTCACAAGTGTGACTTCACCTGGTCTGGTGGCAAGGCTTAGGGCAGTAATTAGTCTGCTCTGCTGGAAATTGACAATGGCTGGGTCTGTTCCCAAACCCCCTATCTGCTGAGGAGATCAACACAACAGCCCCCGAAACCCCCACCCCTTCCCTTTAAACTGAAGCCTCCCAAAAAAATACAACCTGCTGTTTTTAACATACTTTCTTATTTTACATACTTTTCTTTAAAGGCCACTGGGGGATCATTAGACCACTTGTAAATGTGAGTTATTAAAGCTTTCATGACTTTTTAAATGATAGTTTAGGCAGTTGATTTATTATCTGTAAAAGACATTGACAACGAGCCTTTAAAATAACACCAGCGCAAGAAGAGCCCAACGCAACATTACATTTTGAGAAGGGTGCAATTATTTTACTTTTACTACGACAAGCAACGACGAGTCTTACACTTTAAGCTGATCAACTGATGTATACATTTTCAATTTATTAATGTATTGCAAATTATAAACCAGCTCACGTGGCATCCATCTTGATATACCTCAGAGCCATTAGCTTTGTCCTTCTTTCAAAAGCAACTCCAAGAGGAACCTAGCAGGGCTTCTTTCATGGAGCTCATTTGAAGGGGATGAGGCTGTTAATGTTGGGTAGAATCTAGTACTATCTCAGTTTGGGTTAGGGTTTCTGCCATGGCTGCAGCATGTTGGGATTATGTGCCAATTTGTTTCATATCTGGCCTCCCAGGGTACTTGGAGAATGGTCAATAATCAACAAAAAACAGAAAACAGAAACAAAGAACCATTTTGGCATTGTTTTTGTAAAAGCCAGTGTTTCCTTATTATTTGACTCATATAACTCCTTAATAAACATCACAGCTTTGAGAGTCAAATATGCTTGAATTAGATGAAATCTATTGGACCTCTTGACAACGGTAACAGAAACAAATGTTGGAAGGCTTCGACCGGGTTATAGCGTCTTGAGTCAAGTTATTTAACAGGCTGTGACTTGTCTGTGGCTTTACAAATCCACTGAAAAGTCTCATGCTGAATAATGTGTCTGTGGTCGGTATGCTACTGTAGGGTCTTGCAAGCTGCCCAAGGGCTAGAAATTAGTGAGAACCACTTCAGAGATGTAGAGATAAATACAAACTGTAAGTGTGTCCAATGATATCTTTGCATCAATCAAACTATCTATTTATCTCTTTATTTCTAATCGAATCTAATGTTTTCAGATGCATTGCTTTAATCTTTTGCAAAGTATTATGTTTAATATACAAATTGACAATGATATATCCTAAATCCCTACAAAATGTTTGCTTGTGTGTGTGTGTGTATTTCCACTGCGTTAGTGAGGTGAGGGTTGCAATGCAGATTTGCTTTAGTGTAAACCTCCCCAAATGTGCATAGCTGTGTCACAACTATTGCTTGATGGATGGTTTTAGAATGCCCCTCCCGGACCCCTGGTGGGAGAATGCGTTGCCTGAGGCCATGCTGAACTCTCTGGCTCCTCACCCACCACATCCCCCTAGGCCACGGGCCCTAATCCCTGCCTCCGGCTCCCGTCTAGCGTCTAAGGGTGGGTGGTGGGCCATCCCCCCCCTCCCCTCCCCCCGCCTCTCTTTCTCCAGGAGTTTTTAACATTTGTAATTCACAAGGGGATGGAAGCTAGTTAAATGGCTCTTTAATGGAGCCAGAGTGGGAGACAGAGTGTGACGCATCGACAAGATGGCCAATGTGACATAGGATTTATCCTGGGGAGGAGCGGTGATGCATTGTGGATTGGTTGGTGGGGTTTCAGTTGGTTGAGAGTTAATATTGACAGGGAATGCTGATCGAAAGCTTAAATAAAACAGGAAAATACAGTTAATGACGTGATTTCTTCCAACCCAACGACCTCTGTCCTTATCCTCCGCCTCCATCCAGCCAAAGCCCAGGTATTTGGACGCATTCCGAGCAGGCATTCCGCGGGTCATTCCTTCAAGCGAAGGGGTCCTATTGGGTTACCCCGGTGTTACTTAATAGGACTGATCTGAGCTCCAGAAGTGACTTGATGGCAAGCCAGGCGTTCCTTATTAAGAAGCAAAAAGCATGGAATCTTCCGTGGCTGCGCTCTTTAGGTGATACACTGGAGCCAGCGTCTCTCACTCAGATGGGAACAGCAAATTAAAGGCTGAACATATCTGAGTGGATAAAGGCAGGTGTGATGGCCCCCGAGAAGGAAAGTTGATCTTTGTTAAATCTACTTTCCAGGACAACATATCCTTTTGTAGGTGCCGGGGTGACATCAAAGGGCAGGCAGGGGGAAAATAACAATCATCAAATTATAACAAGCCCTGACTTACATGCTGGGACGTAGATCTTTCAAAATGAAATCCCCTTGTCTGGGAGAATGTTCAATAAAAATGAGAGAGCTTGATGACTCTCTCCTTGACTTACACGGGAAGAATGTTGGTTAAATACGATGATCTTCAGGTTCACAATTCAATGAAAATGTTGATTATAAAATTCCAGTTCAGGAGCATAAAGCAATTTGAGCTCCTGAGAAGAGCTGTTGAATGGTATTAGTGTTGAGACTTCCCGGGGAATTAAGTTTCCCAGGAGGTACACTGCCCGTTATTGCAGACCCGCTGTCGTTTTGCCTTCCTTGTTTGCTTTGGTAGAGGTTTTACAATGAGCAGCTTTCATATTCATATCCGGGCCTTTTTTCATAATTCTGTGGGGAATTCCACATGGTGATAAATGAAATGAAATGACCCCATTGACAGAAATTGTTGTTGTGTTTCTACTGTTTTGTGTTTGTGTCTGATTAGATGAATGATTCTTTGTTCATGAGAGACAAAAAGAGTACAAGTGGTTACTACCCACAAATCCTCCCAAATCCATTCCGGTTTGCTTCAAAAGATTAGAACAGACCATCATTTTTGCCCTGTCTGCTTAAATGCATTGTCAGACCCTACCAATCTCAATTTTTCTGTCTTCTAATTCCCCTTCTTGCTCGCTTCTCTCCATTGAGCCTAAATGACCGTAAACTCATCGGCTGATATCAAAGCAATGTTTTGTTTTCATGTTTCGTTCTGCTTGTCCTTCAAACACACACTCTCTCTCACACACACACACACACACACACACACACACACACACACACACACACACACACACACACA
>JAOSLM010000089.1:15371219-15383189 GCA_025629765.1 Eleginus gracilis | reverse complement strand
GAGAGATAGAGAGAGAGAGAGAGAGAGAGAGAGAGAGAGAGAGAGAGAGAGAGAGAGAGAGAGAGAGAGGGAGGGAGAATGAGAGAGAGAGAGAAATAGCAAAAACAAAAGTGAGCGAGAGCCTGGGGGGGAGCAGTAGGGGGTCTGGAACAGGGAGTTGGTTTGGGGCGGGAGGCAGACATGGAGTGGTGTTGACAGTGGCCAAAGAGAATGTGGTTCAATTTCCTGGGCGGCCGCGATGAACAAACAATAACAAAACGGATCGCATGCCCCTCTTACCTCCTCAGCTGCTCCTATCTACCCGACATTGCCATCAGGGAGACCAGGGCCAGAGGAGGAAATGGGCCTCTAAGGGGCAATCACGGACAGCCATTAACCAAAAACAAAGACTTGGTTTAGACTGGGAATGAGGCGATACCACCAGTAAATAGAATCAGCCTCAAAGCTATAGGGAGTCTCTTGGATAACTATTTAGTATTTATTCTTCAGCACACGCTCTTATCAGTTGAGGCTAACACTGAGTTGAATTACATGTAATTCAGGAACAGTAATGTGGTGATTCTCAGGAGCGCTCTTGCTGGGCTTGTTTAAATTACACAGTTCAACTGTGAATTAAAATATATCTTGGGTATTTTTTTAAACATTGCAGGTCTCATTCTGTTATATATATAATATTGGATATAACATTTGTATTACAAAATGTACTATTTTCCCCGAGAAGAAAGCTACTGCAGCTGTCATTTGTCACTCAATCCCTAGGGGTCGCAAATAAGTTTGTGACCCCTTATTTTGTGAATAATATTGCACACAGGTTATAATGCAGTGTTATACAGAGTACACACTAGTTATAAAACAGTACTATAGAGAGACCAGCACACAGTGGTTATAATAGAGTACTATAGAGAGACCATTTACACACACTGGTTATAATACAGTACTATTGAACTACCAGGACACACTGGTTATAATACAGATAGACCAACAAACAATGGTTATAATACAGTACTATAGAAGTCCATGATAAAAAAAACTGGTTATAAAACAGTACTATAGAGAGACCATAAGCACAGAATGGTTATACTCCATCATATTGTAAATAACCATAAGAGCTATATCTTAACAGCGGACTGCACTTACCTGGTAGGACAAAGTAGCCTAACCTACATGTTATATAAGTGTTTGTAACTTAACTTAATAGTTGTTATATTATCTGTGGGATTGTCTTGAATAAACCAACTTTCCTGGCTTATTCACTAAAAGAGTAACATCGATCACCTGTTACTCCTAGTTTCTGATCAGGTGGATATGACAGACCAACTTCATACCTTCAACAGACAAAGCTATATTTCTGGCACTCAACGACAAAGCAAGATGTCCTAGTTTTGATAGTTGGTGTAGCCTACTATTCGTATTTGAGTTCCAGTTGTTGCTTTGTTTTCCCTCTATTGTCAACGCTGTGACATAACTGAAAAAGCGTCCAATTGTGATGGGATCCAGATATTGGCAGCCGTCCAAAGAGTTTTGGATATGTACAAACAGGGGTGAACCGGAACAACGTGGATGACAGAATTATTATCCTGTATTCCTGCTCTGACATCCACATGTCCACTTTGGGATTAAGGAAATCTATGGCACTGCTGCCTCACAGCAAACAAGTCCTGTTTCGAACCCCAGGGATGGGACCTTTCTGTCTGGAGTTAGTATGTTCTCCCCGTGTTCACGTGGTTTTCCTCTGGGCACTCTGGCTTAACTCTCCTGCCCTGCCCATAGCCAGAAGCAAGGGCACTACATCTGGAGTTAAGTCGGGCACTACCCTGTGGTTTTAGCCCAGCATGGGTTACGACCATGGGATAAGTAAATCAAATAAAATTGAAAATCAAACAATCTTAAGACAGATCAAGATAGACTGTAGACTAAATAGAAAGACTAAATTGCCCCACTCTATTCCATGTACGCAGTACTTATCAGTCTTCTGTACTAAGAGGATCTATGTTAAACAATTTAAATGTTCCGGTAGCCAGAATGGCCACCCTATGCTTGCACCAAAAGTCCCATTAGTTCTCTTCAAGAAAAATAAACAATGTCTTTCTCTCTCAAGCCCAGCTTGCCTCTGGAGAAGGCATTATTGGAGGAGCTCTCAGACGTAAGGAGCTTAATTGAGTTGAAACCCTTCCTTCACCCTCATTTCCTCTGCTGTCACCAAGGGCTCGCAGGGTGGGGTTGATTAGATAGCGAGCGAAAAGCTAACTAAACGTTGGCGCCTTCTCATCCTGTAGATGCTTTCAGACTGCTTGAACACCGGTGGCTTGCGCCATTATCAAAACATACCCAGAGGAATGTGTCACAAGCCGTTTATGAAGCGTGTTTTTTTGCTTTTTTCGCACAGGTCAAGTAGGCAATTAGAAAGGAAGCAAAGTACTGCTCCGTTATTGTGCATAATACAAAAACAATTACGCTGCTGAAATCCCTAGGATATTTGTGGATGTGTTGGTTTGCATTGGTGTTCTTTTGTTTTATATTCAAGAGCCACACAAACCCCTTAGTCACACCTAAATGAAAGCGTGTACATGCGTTAGTGATTGAAAGTAGAGGGCAAGCAATTTGGCAGAATACACAACCGTGCTCCTAATTCTCCAAAGTTCCAAAGTGTCAAGACATTATTTACTTGGCTTGTCAGCAACAACAACACATTGAATCTGTTAACGCCTTTTAAGTTTTGACTGGAAACATCCCTTTCAAGCCTTCTGCTGATATTTCGATGTTTATTTGTGTAAAGTCTGTATGAGATCATTTCTATGAAATAACCTTCTGAATAATGCCATTGTGGTTGTGCCATTGTGACGGATATAGAGCATATAAATGCATTATTTACACCACAATGCCAATTGTTGTTACTATGCGTGGCAACAGCCACGTTTACACTCTTGTCTTTGTTAGGGTGAGCTATGGCCTGATTCTCAGAGGGTGGTCATGGAAACATGCCAAGGCCTTGCATATATAATGAGCAGGACGTTTTATATATTGTATTGTGTGATATCACAGCCCAGTCATTGCTAAAACTGATTTGGTTTACTTGACATGTCAATAAAATCAATATTTAGAATTTACTAGACTTAATATTGACCTTTTTATGATTCTGCTCCTTTTATGTATGAGGGCACGGGTAGTAGTCTAAACTAGTGTCTACTACCCGTGCCCTGATACATAAAGGACCAGACCAATAATAAGTGTTATGAGCTACACCTTTTTTTGTCCTACCATGAAATTGTCTCTGGGAAACGTCAACTGCATCAAAAGAAAGAAGAGTGTTTTCCTATTTCTCACACTATTTTTTACATTTACCCACCTCCCATCTGTCCCTTTGAATGTCTGAACGAATCACATAAACACAACCCTTTGAAGACATATTGTGGTTTTAACTCCACTCTGAGCCTCCATAGCCCCCACCTGAGCCTCCACGACTGGCCCCCGCGCCCCCCCCCCCCCCCCCCCCCCCCCCCCCCCGCCCTCCTGGAGTGTGAGNNNNAGGAACATAAATCAAGAGTTGAAGTGTGTGTGCTGGCCAAGGAAAGCAGGTGTACCAGGGGTACACAGCGGGCTAGTAAGCACTTTGTTCATGCAGCACAAGCACTCAAATGAGTACCCACTGTTGAGAGGGAAATCCCACCGTTATTTTGTGTATTATCGTTCTATCAACTTCTTATTATGGTTCACTCTGATATCCCTCGGCTATTGAATGACGGATTTGATAAAACCACTCTCTTTGTTTATCTGGCTATTAAACGTTAGTTATAAACTTGATACATTGATTGTTTTACTAGGCTACACATACTTATGTGTGGGCCAGGATAATGTAGTAGCTAGGGTGTTTGATTTCCATCCTAAAAGGTACTGGTTACTGGGTTCAATCCCCCAACATACGCATTAAGCCAGATGCTTCTCCTAAATAGTATGTGTGCCTGCAGTAGGCTACAGGAGACACATCCTATTTACATTTAGATATTACAAGAAATACATGAACTCACGTTGAAACATGTCTCTAAGACTTAACATCTAGTTATTTTTCTTCTACGTGTTTGTGGATTTTGTTGCAGGTGAAGTTCCTCCAAAAGCAGCATTCTCTGCTTATTAAAACACATTACATATTCACCTCAAACAATAACAAGTAATACTTGTAGTACTTCTCTCATAATAAGTGAAGAATCTCAAGATTCGTTAAACCAAGTTGTTTGTGGTGGAAACAACATGTTCCATCTGGGAATGTCAAGTGGAAGGAGTGACAGATTCCTTTATCATTGCTAAAATAATTAGTCTGCTGTCAATCTTAAAGAGTTATGAGTTATGAGACAACACAATGCAGCACAGATGCATTTTCTTCAACCGTCAATACGGCAGCTTTATATACCAGCCTTTTGAAAAGAGAGAGCGTGTATGAGGTAGCCTGTCCCCTTTTTTTTCGAACTGTCTGAATTTTTGGGTTTGATTAAGCCTCCCCTACTGTGTGTTGGAGCAAGGTGAAGTTTTCTAAAATTCCACACATCAGTCCAGAGATGTTCTGAAGCAGCAAGGTGTTAAGGTACAGCGTGCTGCTTGCTTACGAGTTTTAACTGGGCGTTGTTTGATACAGAGGCCACCGCTGCCGATTAAACATTTGGCCATAGTTTGTAGGTTAATGCCAAGGTACGTTGTTGCTGTTGAACTGTACACAGCCAGACATTGCCAGTTTTGGTTTATTTATGGTAGATGTACGCAATGTTGAATTTGACTCAAATTATTTCTTGCTTGTGGCTAAAATGGATCAATTATTCAATACTACTTAAAACCACACAATCATTTAAACTAGTTACTACATGGATTATTCAGAGATTTAATAATAGTTCATCAATCGGGGTCTAAAATGAGCAGCAATGTAATCAATACATTATTAATGTCTGTGTGTGCGTGTGTGTATGCATGTGTGGTGTTTGCGCGTGTTTATGTTTGTTGTTTGTGCATGCAGTCATTTTAGGGTGTTGCGTGCATGTATCTTAGCATGCAATGGAAAGCCTTTTTTCTGGTTTAAACCAAATCTGACTTAGAAATTGGAAATTGGCAAACTGCATCCAATCAACAGCCGTTCAGTAGCTAATCATTGAAGAAACCTGGGGCAAGAGCAAGTCTCCTCGTAAACCCTTTGTCCAGTTAGTCCAGTTATCATTTCTGGTCATCTAAAAAAGAATTTAACAAGACCGAACAGAAAAGTTCTTGAGTGAGTGTAAACCAACTACTATAGCGCGTTTTCTGTAGTATGTATACATTTGCAGGAGTTTAGGGACCCCAATGAAAAGCATGAGAGAAAAGACACAACTTTGGTTGCTAAGGCTTTGCTATGCTGTATTAGTTTCATCAGATAAACACAAGATAGCAACTGTCCATTTCAATAAAATACAATAAAAAAAATACATAATATGTAAATATGCAGTTCTTTTTCTAAACTTATATAATACAACACCACCATGTACATTCAGACAGTAGTGTGGAGACATGGTGTTCCGACACACCAAAGATACATACAGTAGAGTAAAATCAGATATTACAGACATCGTCCTCAATGCATTTGTCATGAATCCCATAAATCCAAAGCCACACTTGAGACTTCATAAAGACTTCATAAGACCTTTGGAAAACCATCTAAAATAAGTATAGCCTCAAGAAAATAACACACAACGTAAAGGTTGACATAGAACATTTGGTAATTTGTTTATATTAACAAACGTGTGTGCTTATTAAATGGTTATAATGTACACTAAACGTGGCTAATAATGAAGGGTTATAATGAAGACTTTGTAACAATTCATAAAATAACTGAATGATGGTTAAGAGTAAGGGTGATGTGGTAAAACTGTCCTGCAGAAATGTTTGTAAAATAAAACATCAACAACATTAATAAGAACAAAAAGCCACAGTCAACATGGTTGACTTCATCAACTTTGCATTTGTATACTATAATTCTGAAATTCAACTATGTTGCGGAGAAAGAGGGAGAAATGCACCCTTTGAATATTAGACTCATAGCTAACTCGTTTCGTAGTAAAACAAAAGCACATTTATGTGGTCTGGCCCTGTCCGAAAAAAAGGAGAAAAGATAAATAGACAAAACAAACAAACAAAACCAAAAGTACACATCCTATCAGACAACACTGGGTCAAGCTCAACGTAGCCTGCCACTAAACCAAACTGAAAAACTGTCAGGATAATGTGACCCAGAAGACCTTCACGAGGGAAATACTTATGTGAGAAAAGGTTGGATGACTTTTTCAATTAACATTCAGAGTTCAGTCTCTGGCAATCTGAGGACACGGACAGAAGTCAGATCCTCCCCCATCATCAAAGCTGCTGCAAATGATTTAATACTAACAGTAAGTGCTTCAGAAACCTTTTAGTATGATACTGCTGTGATTGTGCAATTAAGTTTAAAACACTGCTATACAGAGTCCCTCTCTCCAGAGAAATTGTACGCCAGTCAAATAGAAAAAACAGAGGGAGGACGATCAACACTGGACATTACTAAACAACATGTGAATCCAGGTTCCATTAACGGTCCACCCCCTTTCTTGGAAACAAACCCCCCAACCCCTCTCCAAAATACAAGCCAACTTGTATTACCAAACTTATCTTTGCAGCAAACACAATCATATCAGTTCATGATTGGTTCATGATCTAAACAATGCTAATCCTATAAGATATTGTATAAAGACGACCCAAACCAATACCTTCTTTGCTAATTTATAGATAATAAATCAGCATGAACAAATTGTTGTTTCCTATAACATTTGGCGTCATAAATAACATATGTAGATATATTTTGAATAGAAAAATAGATTTAAATTAGAATTCCACACAGGGAAAATGACAGCAGAATTGGAGGAAATATGTGGCAAAATTAAAGACCAGGTTTCACCGAAATAATAAAATAATTAAACGTATGCTTAACACAATGCAGCCATGGACATAACAGATACTCTACATAGTCTTGAAAGGTCCTACCATCCCTAAAACCATGCAAAACACCATTGTTTCTGATACCAATGTCAGTATGACTATGACTATTGGTAGTTATTGATGATAGAGTGTTGCTTGATCAAGGAAAAACTGACGAACAAATAGGTAATTGGAATGTTATGCACTGTGAAGTCACCGACATTACATGTGCAAGTCGAGCGATTATGAGCAGAAACAAGTCTAAGTCTAGGGTTGCCAGAATGCTGCCCGACATCACGATAAGCATAATGTCTTACTTTTTCCAGACATAAGCTCCAGATTTAAAAGGAAGGTGTGCATACGTTAATGTCTACATATGGCAAGCATGTACCAAAAAGTAGTCTTTGTGTACTACTGCTTGGTATTTGTGCAATATAGAAATGTTGCAGCTATTTCGTGGTAGCTCTATATATATGTACATTGGCTTGTGCATTGTAGGGTGTTAATGTTTACTTATTACAAAAAATGCAGCAACAAATGTTTTTTGGCAAAGCTAATACACAATACATGAATCAATTTAAAACAAACAAAACAAAAGAGTTCCAAATTGAAGAAATGTCCTTCAGTGTTAACCTTCAGTTGACCAACTATGTATAAATGAGTTCACGGAAATGTTTCCCCTTTTGTGATGAGAGTTCATACAACCCGAAGACTAACATTGTAACCAAGATTAATACCTGATTGGTATTGATGCGTAAAACAAAAACCAAGATACACATATTGAATGAGGTATGTGAACTGAGCAATTTGGTGGGAAAATTGGATCTTACGGTGCAAGGTAAAAAAAGGCGCAGAAAAACAAAATCTGCAGTACAACAAAGAAACAAGGTTTACACAGTGTACAGAATCATGAGAGGGGTTTTGTTCGCACAGCGCTGATAAACTAGAACGTTCTCAGGCAACATGCTTATGTGAGTAAAATAAAATGAAGATGCTTTTGTTGTCTGTCAGTTTATGCTCTCCTTCTTCTTTATCACCTTCATCACCTCAGCAAAGAAAAAGACAGCATACAGTATAAAGACAGAAGTATCAGTGTGAAAAGGGGGACAGGATCTCCCAAATATTCAACACAACCGTCGTCCATTATCCGAAAATCCTGCACAACACCGGTCAAGTCTGTAGGTGTTGAGTTATGGGTGTGGAATTAGTGGGGGGAAGGGGACTACAATGGCCCTAGGATCCATTTGATTGCCCTAGGAACTGTTAATTGCCCTATAACCATCAGATGAACCTAGAACTATGCAGTGGCCCTAGAACTGCTCAATGACCTTAGAGCCGTGTAGTGGCCCCAGGACTGTGCAGTGGTCCTAGAACCATTCAGTGTTCCTAGAAGACCCAATGGCCCTAGAACCATGCAGTGGCCCAAGAACCATTCAGTGGCCCTAGAACCATGCAGTGGTCCTAGGACTGTGCATTGACCCTAGAACCATTCCGTGGCCCTAGGACTGTGCAGTGGCCCTAGAACCATTCAGTGGCCCTAGGACTGTGCAGTGCTCTAGAACCATTCAGTGGCCCTAGGACTGTGCAGTGCCCTAGAACCATTCAGTGGCCCTAGAACCATGCAGTGGCCCTAGGACTGTGCAGTGGCACTAGAACCATGCAGGAGCCCTAGAACCATTCAGTGGCCCTAGACCTGTGCAGGAGCCCTAGAACCGTGCAGGGGTCCTAGGACTGTGCAGGGGCCCTAGAACCATTCAGTGGCAGCAACCTGCCCAGGAGCCATCAACGGAGGGGTGGAGCTGAGGGGCATTGAGGCTCCTCTGCTTCGGGGCCTTTGAGAAGAAAGATCACGTTGGTTCAGGAGTAAAGATTATCGGCTTTCAAGATGGACGTCTCCAGGTCGTGGAATCCCTTTCCGTTCATGTGCTCGGAGTTGCCGTCGATGCTGTAGCAGCCCTGCACCTCGGTGATGGATGAGGCTGTGTAGGAGGCAGACCGCAGGGCGTCGGAGTGGGAGCCCAGGCCGCTGCCAAACTGGATGCGGTACTGGTTCCAGTGCCGCCGTAGAATCCCTTGCACCTGCCAAGACAGTTTGTTAAAAAAAATATGCCTTCCATTCCAGTTGAATGTGTGTTGTTGAGATATTTGTATCCGTAGGAGCTACAGTGAATACAGATACTGGTCATTGATGAACCGGGGAAGATTTATAACTTTATTTTACTCATGGATCTTTTAGGAATCTCAAAGATGCCCTGTGAAATTTGTTGTCCTGTTTGCCATCAACAGAATGCTATATAATGAAGATATAAAGTTGACATTTCTTTAACACAAAAATCGACAGGTTTTTGTGAAACCGAAGATTACTTGAGGTGACCCAAGTGGACAAGTGGACACAAACATAAGCAAGCAACTACATTTTGTGGAATACCGCCAACAGAGTAAATTCTTATTAATCTCATAGCAAGCAACTATGGGCCTATTTTCAAAGCTAAAACAATTCCATGCTTTCCGCTTTCTGTCAGAGTGAGATGTGCCTCCTTTATCTCTGTTATGAAGTGAAGGAACAAACACACTTACTTCTCCATTGAAAAAGCAGAAGATTGTGGCAACCAGCAGGCCCTGAAAATAAACACGATTTAATAAGTAAAGTAGGGTCAGTTACTGCAGAATTTCTTGATTTTAGATAATCAAATATATATGCATTTATACACCACAAATGGGAGTGATGATAGGAAACACTCTTTCTGAGCTGATCCAGCTTGTTGCACAAGAGATGCTGCCTGATCCACCAGTGTTTGGACAGATCTTTCAGCTGATATTTGGCAGGATCCCGCTGGAAATGTTTTAATGTCTTCCGCTCTGCCGAGAGCTCAACATAAACAAACCCGCCGGCCTCCAACAAATTGGGACGAGCTCGAGAACAAGATCAGTAACTGCTTTGTCAAAACTTGTTACCCTGATATAAAAGACATTCACGGCAAAAAAAGGTAATATATGAATAAAAAAATAAATCAACGACTACTAACTATCATATTTATAGTAGAAGTTGGTGTAGTACCAGATGGTGCCACAAAGAGCTCCTTTGCCCTGTTGTTTTCCAGGGACTATGTACTGTGTTTGTGAATGTGTGCACAATGTATTTTTTGGCTTATTCAATGTGGTTGAACTGTATGATAAACTTTTTCATACCTCACGTCAACCCTCGGTTGACAAAAGTGCAATTCACTAATAAGCAGACACTTTTATCCAAAACTACTTACAGTGAATTCCGATACATGTGATAATTGAGCAGGTAGGGGTTAAGGTATTTTACGGAAGGAGGCATACAAGAAGACATGTGGACTGCAGTATTAAAACCCAGAACCATCTGGAGATGCAAAGGTGTAACCACTTACCACTACCCTCTCCTGCCCTTTCGGTAGGAGAGGGTAGTGATTGTGGTGTCCAGGACCATCACTCAATACCAGACGTTTACCTGGTAGTGCATAAGGATGTGCATGATGTAGTCGTAAATCTCGGAGGAGACCCGTCCCGCGGGCTTGTAGGGCAGCAGGACAAACTGGATGCCGAGGAGGGGGATGAGGATCAGGGTGGCCCGCACGGCCTTCATGTACAGACTAGACTCTGCCTGGTGGGTCACCTTCAGCTTGGTGATGAGCACCCTCACGATGTTGAGCAGGAAGAAGAGGTTCACCTAGAGAGGAACACAGTATTAGTGTAATATTCTTTGTTTTTTATTACAAACTAAAACTGAATTGAAAGTGGTGCGTTCAAAACAAAATGGAAGTTTTGCAACCAAAACCGAGCACTACTTTGGGCTCGGTTTTGGCGCAGGATGCTCAATCAAAATAGAACATATTTTCCCACAAGCTCCCGAATACACAGCTGTTCTTAATTGGCCAACAACACAATGTGAGTATGACTTCCGTATCTGCTATCCGTAAATATTTGGCATATGTAAAATATAGACTATATGGACCTCATAAAGCAGGATTTGTGTAGATTGTGAGATAAAGCAATGACAGATCAAACAGTGATTTTTATGACAGATCAAACAGTGATTACAAAGACACAGATTATATAAACCTCTGGCGTCAATCAACAAAGGACTCAGACTTGGAAGTGAAATTGGGGGATCAAACCCAGAACCATTAACAACTATCCTGCCTCATTTAGCTAAATGATGATTCAAGCAATCAATAGTTAAATTAATGAATTAATTATGAATATAAAGCAGCAAGAACAGTTATGATATTAATAAGGTTTCTTCAATATGAAGATCAGACAGCAGATAATTTTCAACATAAAGGCAAGCACTGTTGCCCAAGTGATATTAATAATATACAATACTATTCATAGAAACTGACATTTATTGATTGATTCCACATCTTAGCAGTATTTATGAATAACTCATAACCAGCTCTCCATTAAAGCGACACTGGTTTAATAAGGAAACTCATCCAGCCGATACAGGAGGCAGATAGAACTGAACGAGAGGAGGGGCTTCATATTAACACACAATGCCTAACTCACAGATCACTGGCACTGACGTTTTATCAGGAGGTTTGAACAATAACTTAAAGAAGTATCTGTTGTCATACAATGTCAACACTACACATTAGGCTTGAATACAAGCTGCAGGATACATAACACGTATAGGGCAACCAGAAACAATTGGTTGCCCTATACCAGAGATTCCTCTGGGAATCTTAAAAGGATGGACATCTGAGGCTTGTAGAGTGCTGTGCTGATTAAGGGATTTTCTAGAATGCAAAGGGCACTTGGGACCGCTGGTCTGATCCAAGCCATTGATTTAACTCACAGACATCGAGATCACTCAGCTATTGGACCTTAAGCAACAGCAACTGAAACTTTTTACTGCATTAAATAAGCTATTGTTACAGATCTAACGACGTGTCAGACATATACATATCTATATATATATATATATACACACATACATATATAGATATAAATATATATATATATACATACACAATTATACATACA
>JAOSLM010000089.1:15176926-15187872 GCA_025629765.1 Eleginus gracilis | reverse complement strand
TGTCTTGAGAAATGTGTTATATAATTATTTATATCTATTTTTTTATCCAAAGTACCCATGAATCTACCTATCATCCATCAAGTCTATATATCTATATATCTATGTAGCTATGTATCTATGTATCTATGTATGTATGTATCTATCTATTGTATCTATCTATCATTTATATATATAAGCATGCCACTTGCTGAGTGCCTGCATCTCTTAGCCTAGGGTGGACCCAGGCTGAGAATGGAACCCCTTATTGTTCTACAACCAGGAGAACACTGTTCTGCTCACCGTGGGTCCGTCCTCTCCAGAGTCTCCCTTGTCTCCTGAGCTGCCGCCGGGTCCGGCGGGGCCCCTCTCGCCCTGTCTTCCTGGGGCTCCGTTGTCTCCACGCAGACCGGCAGGACCCTCTTTACCTGGGGCACCCAGTGGGCCAGCCTCACCGATGGGACCCTGGAAACAAAACATGGATTTTAAAATTCGGATTTGGATTCAGAGAGGAGGGATTTATCTTGGTGTGGTGGAAATTCAGTGGAAAACAAATACAAATATATCAATAAGAATAAACAAGCTAAAATAATGCATATATGAATAAATTGGACCAATGGTTTTGTACATGAATATGATGAGATGGTGCTTGATTACAAAAGGTCAGATGAAGCTAGTTGATAATGTCAGATTGTGGTGTAAAATGTATTTACTTACAGTGGGACCAGGTGGGCCAACTTTTCCTGCTGATCCAGGGAATCCAGTTGGACCCTATGACAGAAAAATAACAGATTTTGTAACCTTCTTAATTCAATTCTGTTAAAAATAGCAAATAATAAGTCAAGACTTCAATATTGTTTTCCTTACATATATACGTGTTACATATAAACAATATTTGTAAACGTTGCCTTACAGGTGCACCCTGAGTTCCTCTTCCTCCTTTAAGTCCAGCAACACCAGACGGCCCCTACAAAATAAACAGCTCAGTCAATCAGTCAATCAAATCAATAAAGGACTTCATCACAAAGCACCAATGAAAAATAACCAAAAAAAGGGGGGGGGGGGGGGGGAAACGATACGCCATTCTTTTTTTATGCCATTTCAGGCAATGTGCATACTGCAGCGAAACATTTTCAAAAGTCAAAAGTAATCCGTTCCTTATCAAGTTTTCCCATCTGTTTTGTAAATACTCTCCATCCCGCTACTATAACATTCCTATGGTCCATCTCTCATCTCCCTTGACCAACTGAAGCCGGTTACTTCAACATTTTATTTTTCAGTTATTATCATCAATTCAGAGGGCATCTTTCAAACTCTCAGTTCTTGGTAGCCCCAAAGTGGGCCACACAAAATAAAAAAGATTGTGTGGCAGGTCCAATAGTATAAGTGTTATGTGATAATAATCCTAATGTCCTGAGTGCAGGTCGGACTCACTGGAGGTCCGTGAGCTCCAGACAATCCCTGGGGTCCTGGGGATCCAGCATCTCCCTTCTGACCTGGCTCTCCAGGCTCTCCTTTCACTCCAGGCTGGCCGTCAGGCCCCTGCAATGGATTTGGTGAGCATTAGCATTATTATATTAGCAATAACCGAACAATGTTGTCTATTTCTGTCTCAAGAGAAAGGATATCACGGGTCATGCTGATTCCGATGCCTCAGGCGACATCGTTTTTTTGATTTGCTCTTCACAAGATTAAAGTAGATAATAATAATACATTATAATAATGAAAAAGATATGAAGGTAATGTGTCTATTGTCAATTAATCTTTAACTTTTACACAAGCTGAAAAAGACATCAACTGATACAAGTTAGCAATTGTATGACCTTTTTCATAACATTTGACTTTTACAACTCTTCATGGACAAATTATAATAACGATATGAAGGACAGCGTTATCAAAGCTCAGACATCGGATGAAAAATTAAAGATAAAAACAACCACTTACGGGTGGTCCGGCGAATCCCACCGCTCCGGTCGGTCCAGGGTCACCTCTGGCTCCCTGGAATTAAAGAGATAAGCTCATCAGCAATGTGTTTATCAATCTGCTGCCACTTACTCACAGCAACAGAATCACATTAGGGAAATAAGGTTAATAACGCGTATAAAAAGGTGACACTATCCAAAATGACTTATTACTCACGTGGACTCCTCGGGAACCGTAGGGCCCTGCTGGGCCTTTGGGTCCGGGCTCCCCCTGTGAACAACAACAAGGAAAAATGAATTACAAAAACACTTTACTGCCAATCATCACCTCAGTGTCCAGACTGCACCCCAATGAAGTCTGGTCTTTTTGTAATGCCTTTAACAAACATGCACAAATTCAACTGGGTAATCAAATCAATAAGAATACTAACAACAATAATGCTACAACTTTATTGCAAAAGCACCATTATTAATTTTTTCATAGCCACTCTAAATGATAACACAGAGGAAACAGTGTTATGTAAATCTGGCAGGATTATAACTTCAGGGAACTGTTAAGTGCTGTTGTCAAGCAGTGTTGTGTGCATGTCGGGCAATGATAATTTAAAGAACATAACGTGTTGTGAGCCTGGTTAAATATAACAGTGCCGTAAGAATGAGATGTAAAATAACACCAAAAAGTGGACTCAGAAAGAAAAAGAAGGTTTACCTTTTCACCGCTAGGGCCTGAGGGTCCCAGTGGGCCAACACTTCCGGGAGCACCCTGTTCAAAGTGAATAAATGCATTAATGAATGGATGATTAAAGTAGATAACCACATTAGGAACATCTCTGCTTTGTTGTGACCAGCCACACATGGACTCAATGGAAAACGAAAAATACGATTCTCATAAAGAGAAACAAATATGCCCATGGATGAAACAAACTATTTAGGAAATCATTGGACCATTGTAACCAGCATCATGTGCATTAAATGAAACTCCAATAAAAAAACGTGATTCTCTTGGACCGGCAATGAAATTGCATTATACATGAATAACGCATCCATTATGTGGTTTCTTATTTGAATCCTGAATTTAATTTCCTGATTTGTGGCTTGAAACTGTACACCCCGGGGCTTTCCTTAGACACCCAATGAACGACAAAAACCAATATAATACAGAACCAAATAATCATACGAAAAAAATATGTTTATCAAAAAAAGGGGCTTACCCTAGCACCATCATTTCCAGGTGTACCTTCGGATCCTTTTTCCCCGATATTACCCTGTGATAGAAGGAAAGGTAGACTATATCATGTTCCCTCTATACCAGGAGAGAAGGAAAGGTAGACTATGTCATGTCCCCTCTATACCAGGAGAGAAGGAAAGGTAGACTATGTCATGTTCTCTATAACAGGAGAGAAGGGGAGGTAGACTATGTAATGTTCTCTATACCAGGAGAGCAGGGAAGGAACTATTCTATTTCATGATCATAGTTAATTTGTTTCACTTCCAACTTAACATATGTGCCATGATGATAAAGTGTCATGTTACATTATGTTACAAAGCAAACATGATATTAGGCTAGATTCAATTTGTTTAGATTGGATTAGATAATACAGGCAAAATAACACAGAAAGAAGTATTGCACACAAAGATTGTAGATTGTGAGTGAATATGATGTACGTTAAACATGGATTGATGGATTATGTTAATACAATATGATATTTTAAGAAGGATCGCAGGACGATGTCTAAACCCACTCTGTCGCCTTTGGGCCCCGGTGATCCGGAAATACCCCTCTCTCCAGACTGTCCCTGCAGACCAGGGGGTCCTGGGTCTCCCAGGGTCCCGGTGGGTCCAGGACTACCCTGTGGAAATCAAGCAGAGTGTTGTTAAAGGGTAATCTTTATTGCACTTTGTGGTGGAAACTCCCAGCATTTGTAAAGGATCCTCCAAACACAATGACTGTAAAAGCAAGAATTTAGCCTGTACATTCATGCCTACATTTATCCTACTTCTCAGAAAGAAGCAGCTTATCTTACTCCTTTGTGTCATTAACACAGATCGCACATGTTAACTCTTAGTTCGGTCTGTAAGTATAATTTCCCAATATACAGGACCAATCCAGTTTTGACATCACTGTTGAACACTGGTTTGTTCCTCTGTGTTGTATGGAGTTGGTTTATGGGTATGTGACCTGGACTGAGGTATATCTTGTGCTATGCATCCTGACACCTGTTTACTCTCCTGTCCGTACCTTGGGTCCATCTGGACCAAGGGATCCAGGGATTCCTTTGGGTCCTTGAAGACCGGTTGAACCGAGTTCTCCTCTTTCTCCAGGAACTCCACGCTCTCCCTATGGCGTATGGCGGAGACATTGTCAGTACCTAGATTTGACCTTTCAAGTCTCAATGAAATGCAGTCTCATTGTTCGACAGACGCTATTGAGATGTGTTGGATGGGACGTACCCTTGGTCCAATCTGTCCCACTGCTCCTAACTCTCCGGGAATACCCTGGAAAGACACAACACAGACATTAGAACCACAGTTGTATATCAAGCTTCAGTATATATCAAGCAGCATCAATCTGATTTTGGTTGATAATGATAGCAACTAAAGGGTAATGAACTGTGATGGAACAGCGAGGTTCACAAACAAAGGGTCCTCCTCAATATTTTAACCCACGGGACTTTCTAATAAGATAGCATTACAACTGGGTGGAACATCAAACCTGTAATGGTCCACCTACGGCAATTGAATTGCATTGGCATTTTTTATTTTAAATGAAAGAATAATGTTATAAATAAATTCTAGCATTTGCTTACCAGGTCACCTGGTTTCCCAGATTCTCCAGGTGGTCCTTGGTTTCCAGGCAAGCCCTAATAACACAAAGGCATCCACATAAACATTTCAGCTCTATTTTCACATTTATAATATTAATCACAATAACAAAAGCACTAATAAATAACCCACCTGGAATCCATTGACACCTGGTGGTCCTTGCTCTCCTCTGTCTCCTGCAACACCCTATGGAGGAAGAGAAAACATTCATCATCAATCAATTCATATTACCAAATATTATTGAAGTAAACGTTTTTTGTTTGTGGATTAAAATGTATCTCCTTACAGATGGGCCTGGGGGGCCAGCAGGTCCAACCTCTCCGTCTTTCCCTGGAGGACCCTGCAAGGTTAAAGAGTTAGTCAAAAGTCAACTCAACTGTTTAACAGGTGACAGGAACTGAGAGTGTTTTGAGTATTTTGTTTTAGAGTACTACAATAAAGTTTCCAAACAGCACTCACCCTCTGACCTGCTACTCCTGCAGAGCCTTGTTCCCCTGTCTTGCCTGGGTCACCCTTGGAGGTTTAACACAAGGTTATTAATATATATATATATATATATATATATATAAGGTATAAACAATATAAACATCAGATACATGTGGTCATTCTATTGTCTTGGTTACTATGGGCTATATAGTCATTTAGCGATATCCAACACATATAAATCATGCTCAATATGAAAACAGGTAGACTACAGACATCGGGGGTTAGAACCCAGAACCTTCCAGTCAAACACCCTAACCACTAAATCCCTCATCTAGGTCGAGTCCAGAGCATTACATTGAAGCCTTTGGGTCCTGGCAGTCCCATAGTTCCAGCTGGACCTCTGTTCCCGATGGATCCTGCAGGTCCAGGGCGTCCATCCTCTCCGGCGGCGCCCTAAAAGATAGAAATGCCTTATGAATGCTAATGGTTAGGTGCACATGCAGGCTAAGTTTTATTTATTTTAGCTCAGAACACTGCATTATCGGTCAATGCAGAGTATTGACCTTCACTCAGAGCACTGAGGCTTATATGGTTCATGTTCCGATTTGCTTGGCACCATTGAACTTACCAGGGGTCCTGGCTTGCCCTCAGCTCCTTGGACTCCAGGAGTGCCAGTCAGACCCTGCAGAGGAATGCCCACTGTCATTGTGAGATAATGCTTGGATATTAATATTCCCAAAGAGCAGTGGACTGGAGCAGTGGGGTTCCTCATACCCTGGCACCTGGCAGACCAGGTTCTCCACCACGACCGAGGTCACCAAACGCTCCTTTGGGGCCAGATACACCAGATGTTCCACGATCCCCAAGGGCACCCTAATGAGGAGATAACAACATTGTAACACTATAAAGATACAATTAAACAGACACTGTCCAATTTGTCTGTAATATAAAGTTACGATTTATAGATTATGTGATTGGTTTGTTGAGTTAATCGTAAAAACGATGAAACCAATGGTGTACCTTAGGTCCCGGTAATCCATCAGCACCAGGGAATCCTCTGTTTCCAGGAGATCCCTAAGAAAAGCACAATACATTTAGTACTTAGGTACAATGCATGTCAAAGCTGAATGGCCTTTGTCTTAAAATTGTGTAAACTTCTCTTGCCTTACATTGTCTACAACAGCAAAACAGTGTCACTTGGTATGAACCTTTCACTAACATATCTCTCTTGATTGAGAACTTGAGAACAAATAGAGTAGTTGAAGTTAAGGTTTGGAACTCACCCTCTCACCAACGGGACCAATAGGTCCAAGAGAACCGGAATCTCCCCTAGGTCCGCGTTTACCCTCCTCACCCTGAGGTCCGATCACTCCCTGAGATCCAGAAGGACCCTAGAGCCAGAAGAGAACCCATAATATCATTGATTTCTGATTGATATTTATTAAATTCAAGTGTGTGCTCTTGCACGCTTGCAAACCATCCATTGGTATACGTTTTGCTGTGGAATCTATGAACTCCTCATCATTCCTATGAAACTGTGTTTTCTAGTTTAAATAACATAGAGTAAGAATTTTTAGGGACAAAACATAGAAAAGTGAACAATCAAAAGGTACTGAATATGTTTAGCCAATGCATAGGAATAGAAATGCAAGCCATCAATGTGTATGTATTTAGATATAGAATCAATGTACTCCTCATGTATATTCCGTATGTATGCCTAACATAGTCCACATGTATAACATAGATATCTCTGGCAATGGCAACTTACAGATTCACCCTTAGGCCCGGCTTCTCCTTTAAATCCTCCTACACCCAGATCACCCTAGGAAACAAGACATCAATGAGTTACACAATTCATACACAGGACCACTGAGAAAGTGGTGAAAAAGTGGTGAAAGTGGCTATTTTATCATTTCGTAGGCCTATACACCTTTATACAAAGCCATTTACATCCTTTAATATCTCATACATGTTATTAAGGTACAGTTACACGCTGGTCATTGGGGTTCGAACCAAGAAACCTTTGTCTCGAAGTCAAGCACCCTAGCCACTAGCCAATAGATATGGAGCCCATCTCACCAGCTGGCCCTTGATTCCTGGCTGACCAGTGCTTCCCTGGGGCCCAGGGGGTCCGGAGGGTCCGAGATGGCCGGCGGGGCCCCCGGTACCAACATTGCCCTGTGAAAGAAAACAGTTGGTTTAAAAAATGACATTTGGAAGAAATGTTTATATTTTGTCTTGAAGCGACTGTTTGTGGTTGTTGATTAATGACATTAATAAGCAGGTCGGGGTTAGGGCATCCTTGAGGTATGCTGTGACTATTGGGGTTGGAACCCAGAACCTTTTGGGCTGGGAATAAACCATCCAAACCACTACAATATCTTGTTGCTTTTGGGGTTATACTGTGTATGAAACTTTGTTTGGTAGTGACATATATTTTGTGTGTTTGCTTACATACACAAGAAGGTGTATATATCTTCACATACACATCTTCCTCAATACTAACATTTTAAATGGATTGCTCTTGGCTGCATAGCTAATGATATCAGCTGACTATGCTCATTTGATAGAATAGAAGTTTGTCATTACCTAGCTGTCATCGATAATCCTCTATTCTAAACACTTCTGCTGGTACATTTCTATGGTATTGAGGATTCTTCTGTGCACAGTTTCTGTGTGCAGTTTGTCCACAGTGAAAAGCTATCCTGACTGTACTACATCATGGGGTTGAGTTTCTCATCATCTGATAAATGGCAGGGATAATGAGATTAAAGTTCTTGTTTGCATACCACTGGGCCTTTAGCTCCCGGGCCTCCGTCTGTTCCCATGGGTCCCTTTGGCGATAAAGAACACAAATGGTGAGGTTTCATACATCTTATGTCAAAGTTTCAGGCTATATTATATAACGAGGTACAGCAGTGTTTAGTAGGTGTAGATGTTCAGTTATTCCCAGGATGCTTCTTTTGGCGCTTTAGGCAAAGTGCTGTACATTAGAGTTAACCTTATCCATGATGTGAACTCGTGGAGCAACACTCGAAATAGCATTTAGGACCTACTCTGAGACCAATTGGTCCTGCTCTTCCCAGGTGACCGGTCTCTCCTCTTTGTCCCTGCGGGCCTTCAGGACCTCGCACACCTGTGGGGCCAGCTTGCCCCTATGGAGAAAGGTTAATGCACAATTAAAAGACTGTCTGTGAAACCCCTGGGGAATAGTATACATTTAAAGGGACAACATGTTCCATTAAAAACATCCATCATGTACAGTATTGTTGTGCGCTAGCCTCAAGGGAATAGGAATACTACTATACGCTGTACTTGCCTTCATTCCTGGGGTTCCTGGATAGCCAGGAGGTCCATTAATGCCCAATGGACCCTGCAGAGGTACAGTACAGTATTTGGTTCATTGTAATAGCACATTGACTAGCATTCTTTGTCTTAACCAGGTACCGTAATGTTTTTTGTTTGCATGAAATTGTTGTTTTAAACTCATTTTACCTCATGTTGTGTTTTTTGCCTTGCGGTTTTACATGAAAAGTGCAGTGTAAATAAATTGTGGTTGACTGGTATGAGATACGTTGAATCAGTTTCTAGCTAGCTTGTGTTGTAACTTGGTAGATGTTCTTCTAGTTTTAAGGACCATGTTTTAACACTCAGCTAAATTAATTAAAGGAGCACTATGATAGGTAATATGCCATTTAGATTCATATGTTCTCTTACCAGGGGGCCCGGTTTCCCAAGCATACCGGATGGACCTTTCGTCCCCTAAAGGACCAGAAAAAATAAATAAAAATGATCAGAAAATACTTTTGTATTATCGTCCTGTGGTTAAATGGCATTCCCACAGATTGAGAAGAATGCTACAAATATGAATTAATACATGAAATTAACGGATGAAAAGGGTTAAAATGCTCACCGCGGCACCTCCAGGTCCGGGTCTTCCTCTCTCGCCCGGCATTCCTGCTGGACCCTGAACATCGAGGTAGAAGAAAGATGCAGATTATGAAAGGATGAATAAATGGGTGACTGGATGAATGGATGTTGGATGGGTCGATGGATGTATGTATGAATGGAATAATGGATGATGGATAAATTATGGAATGATGAATTAATTAATTGATAATCTAATCTATCAATCAGTGGTTGTTTTAGAATAAATACAATGATCTAGTAATAAATAAGGCAATGAATAATTGAACGGGTGAATGAATCAATTGCATGAATCGGTAAATAGGTAGGATTATCAGAAGATCTAGTTAATTATGGAGGGCCAGGTGTAGGGCCCCTGGGGGTCTGCGGTGTGAGATTGACTCACCATGGGGCCCGGAGCTCCCAACGGACCAGTGGGGCCAGTAGCTCCCTAGGAACAGAAAACAGTCAAAATAATTTGCTTTCTCTCTTCTCTGTGTTGTAATATCACATTAACAGCAACAACAACATCTTTGGATGAACCAAGAAATAATAGTCCAGAAATGATATTGTAGTATTGTAGATGAATGGCCTATCAATGTTATTGTTACCTTTGATCCAACTGTTCCTGTTTCACCCTTCTGGCCAATGATACCACCATGGCCCTGATGAAGATGAATAAGAAGATATTAGATTAATATAATGTCATGAATGTATATAATATAATATATATATCATATAATTAGTAACACAGACAAACAAGCACCTCATCATAAATACATAATATCTGTTCTACTTATAGATATTTAGTAAGGACAACTGTCAAATAAATGTAGATACTCACTCTATGTCCTTTCAATCCCGGAGGTCCAGGTGTCCCTGGAAATCCTCTGGGTCCCTGTAAAACATGATATGGAGACATTTAGAAAACCGTAACACATGTCCCACACCAACGCAGTACAGTCATCTGTATGACTTTTAGATGTGTGTCCTGTGAAAGGTTGAGAAGCTTACAGCTGAGCCAGGGAATCCCATCTCTCCAGGGTTTCCAGACTTCCCTGCTTCACCCTGTGTGAGGATAACACGATTTTATAACATTCGGTGACATGCTGTTGATGCAATTATGCATGGTAAATATGCCATGCATGTCATTCCCATTCATAGGAGCCACTACTTTAAAACAAAGTTGTTCTTAAATAACTAACAACAAGCGATGTATGAATTGAATACATCTTTAAATAAACGTCTTGATATATGTAATAAAATAGCATCATCCCAGTATGTATATGGGGGTGTATACATACTGGGATGTGTTGATATTAAGTGTACATCTAAACACATTGATTCAGCAGAACAATCAATGTGAACTGACTTACGTCTTCACCTGCTTTCCCTGGTGGACCTTCGGGGCCCCTCTGGCCTGGTGGCCCCTAAAATACAGTTAATCATTGTTATTAAGACACGCAAAGTGAGTTATTAATTAATTAATTTATTTATTAATGAATTGCTTTCATGTGACAGACAGTTACAAATATAGTATATTATCATTAATGTATTAATATTATTAATATTATTAATAATAATATTATTATCATTATCATGATCTAGTTCAAATGCAAATCTAATGAAAGTGGTCGTACCATGTGTCCTGGGTCACCAACATCTCCAGGAGATCCCTGGGGTCCAGATGCACCCTGAAAACCACAACAACAACAAAGGCATTAGTGACAGGAACAGAGAGCACCCAACACAGTGATGGACTGGTGATGATGAAGATGAGGCTCATCGTCCAGATCATTTCAAAGTTCCCGTATGATTAACATACGGTTAACATAACAGAACAGAATGAGCAGAAGATAACATAACTGTTGATTAAAACATACTACCACATAA
>JAOSLM010000089.1:14587943-14614599 GCA_025629765.1 Eleginus gracilis | reverse complement strand
TAAAATAACGCTATAAAGAAAACTAGGCAGATCTCAACTGCTTAGTGGTTGACGAGGCCCATGAATTAATTAAATAAAATAGAGAGGGTTAGTACCATATGTCTTTTACTAGCAAAGATAGCCAGGTCAAACAGAAGGAAGTGTAAACCTGGAGATTTTTTTTTTGGCTTAGTAATGTGCACGGTTCTGGAAACCTTTCTTATTGCTTTAATTACAGCATGCAAATGATACTGCACTCGTACTCACAACTCTGCTTCCTCAACCCCCCTCAGACCCTCTAGTACCACCCAGAGCCCTGCCGCCAAGAGGAGTCTTGTGTTGCCCAACCACTCCACCCCCTTCAAGAAGGTCCGGTCCTCTGTGGACTACGGGGGTTGGAATAAGCAGAGGCCCTCCACGCTCGCCCAGCCACAAGCACCACTGCAGGGGTAAGAATATACCAATGGGAGTCCCTAAACACTCTCGCTTTAAATTTAAACTTCTTGTTTTCTAGGTGAAGAACTTGTTGCCGTTTTGAAAAGTGCTATGTGAACAGTTGATTGATCACATAAATGGTCATGGAAAGCAAAAGAGCAGTGAGACTACTGGGAGAATAGAACAACATAACAATCACTGCGGTTTGCTATATAAAATAAGTTAATTTGGTATATTATTATGGCAGATTATAATAGCTACTATAAACAATAGTAGCTGCTGTTCGGAGCTAAACTTTATAATTTGGGAAAACCTTTATTATCTGAGAGTATGGACAGAACGATGGACAGAATTAAAGCAATGCCTCAATAAGTGCTAGACAAATAATCAGTGATTATTATTGTTATACATTTCCTGTTCTTTTGTAGGTTTTCCAATCTGGGAAACACATGCTACATGAACGCCATTTTGCAGTCCCTGTTCAGCCTCCCCTCGTTCTCCACTGACATGCTGAGACAGGGCATCCCCTGGAAAAAGGTGCCCATCAATGCACTGCTCAGGTACTTGGACATTTGTAGTGTGGTGTGAGTAGTGTGGAATACTTGATGTTTCTTGCTGCTGTTTCACCCTAATTTCCCATCTGGAATCAATAAAATACCCTCTTATCTTTGAGGAACACAGCATCGCACATTTTTTGATTAAATTCCGGTATTTTTAACATTGAGCCCCCTTTCTGGTTTGTCTAGGATGAAATAGAGTGGTTAACACCGACATTTTGACTAGAGTATTTGGCTAATTTCGAATCGCCCCTGCCTGCTTCACAATGGCTGGCTATGTGCATTCAAAAACACCCTAAACGTTTGTTTTCAGAAATGTGAAACTCATTGAGTGGTTAGTGGTGTTTGTTGATGTTCCTAATCAAGTATCGTAGCGAAAAGAGTTTCTGTCGTGTTTTATTTGGCATTTTGTAAATCTGTATTTTGTAAATGAAACGGAAACCGGACTGGAACCGAAAACGGAGAGGGGAGTGGTTGTAGTCTTTTCGCTCGGTTCTAGCCCTGTTGGTACGGAGAACCGAGCAAAAAGACCGGAACTGGTTCCGGTTCCCTTCCAGTTTCCGTTTAATTTACAAAATGCAGATTTACAAAATGCCAAATAAAACACGACAGAAACTGTATTTCGCTACGTATCCCACAAGACTCTATCCCACAAGACTCACAAGTGAGGCGATATGTGTATAAAAAACACGTTACTTTATTAGTAAGAAGGTGCTTAAAGTAGTCCATTCTTGGCCAGGTCATTCTCGTAAAAGAGATTTAGAATTTCTGTTAAGTTTGGGACTGTTGGAACTCTAAATTGGTTTTGTCTAAACCAAAACAACACATGTGGCATATAAGTTATGAGTATAAACTTTACAATCACATGAGTGCTTGGCCGGACATGCTGAATTCAGTGGTAAATTAACTGTTCTACCTCTTGTACCCCCTCATCCAAGACGTTTTGCCCACCTCATGGTGAAGAAGGACGTGGGCTGTCCTGAGACCAAGAAGGACCTGCTGAGGAAAGTGAAGAGCGCCATCTCTGCCACCGCAGAACGCTTCTCGGGATACATGCAGAACGTAAGAACGCTGCCGGGACATATTCGTTCTTCAAACGCGCAACTTTAGGACCAGTGGTCGCAGGTGCAGCTCTATTTCTGGAGGTACTTTCACATAGCCGTTCCTCCTTCCTCCCTGCACCAGGATGCCCACGAGTTCCTCAGCCAGTGTCTGGACCAGCTGAAGGAGGACGTGGAGAAGATGAACAAGAGCTGGAAGAATGAGGCGGTGGCCGGGTCTGCATCCACCTCCCCCGCAGCGTGGGACGACAGCCAGCAGGGGGCGACCTCGACGGCACCGGCAGCCGGCAAGGCTGAGCCCGGCGAGGAGACGGACACGTCGCGCATCTACACGTGTCCCGTGGCGGTCAACATGGAGTTTGAAGTTCAACACACCATCACTTGTAAAGGGTGAGGTGTTTGTTCTAATGTAACAATAGCATAGACTGGCTCAGGGGTAACTCACACATATGTTGTATATTTGATCTAATCTAACACTAATGTAATTGATTGGGGTCTAACGATGGTATGTTGGGTTCCAGCTGTGGGGAGGTGGTGACCAAGAGGGAGCAGTTCAACGACCTGTCCATCGACCTGCCCCGCCGGAAGAACACCCTGCCGCTCCGCTCCATCCAGGACTCCCTGGACCTCTTCTTCAGGGTGAGCAGGACTCCCACTAGCTGGGGGGGAGGTGGTGGAGACATGATGGAGTCTGTCTTTTGTTTAGTCCGGTTAAGAAGCCGCTGCCTGCTAATGGCCTGGGTGAACAGCAAGTTAAATACATGTACATCTTTTGGCAGATGGAGGAAATTGAGTACTCGTGTGAGAAGTGCAACGGAAAAGCCGCAACCGTGACGCATAAATTCAGCAAACTTCCCCGGTAAATCCACGTCGAACACAACCATCCCATCATACAGTGCACTCCTGTAGAATCTTTCTTGAACTCTCTTAGGCCATGTCTACACTATGCCAGCTAAATGTGAATTCACTGTTTTCATGTCAAACGGTTTCCATATAGTTCAAAATTCCCACTGGAGCAGTGGCTCCAGGTGTCTGGATTACATAGGTTTTAATGATTTAGAGTTGATCCACTTAGGAGAGAAGGTTTGAAGAAGGTTTTCAGTGGATCATCGTAAACCCCTAGTCCCACTAACACTAATGAATGCTCCCTGTGGCCCGGGGCTTAATCTCCCCCCGCGTCTCCCCACAGAGTGCTGATCCTGCACCTGAAGCGCTACAGCTTCAACGCCCAGCTGTCTCTGAACAGCAAGCTGGGTCAGCAGGTGGTCATTCCCCGCTACCTGACCCTCCTTTCCCACTGTACAGAAGCCACACGAGCCCCCCTCAGCCTGGGCTGGAGCGCCCAGTCCGCCCTGTAAGACCCCTGCAAGTTAACCCTTAATGATGCTGCTGTTGTGAATGTGATATGGGATTGGATATTCTTTTTTTAATGTGTGCACACATATTCAGCAAAAAAAAACTAAAGACGACGCAAAAAGCAACTCAACGTTTTCTGTATTTTTCTTGAAGTTCTCGAACACTGAAAACCTCGCAGTCTGTCAACTCTTCCTCAGCAACACCCAGGTAAGACTAACGGAGTTGAACCAAGTGTCGGTTCTACAGAGTGAACCAGAGTGAAGAGCTCACCACCAAGCCTGTCTCGTGTCTATGTAGGAGGCCCGGGGGCAAGGCGGCTAACCCCGGCTGCACCTCGGCCCTGCTGGACTCTGACAGCGAGGAGGAGAACAGCAGGAGGGTGAACAGCCGCAAGAGACGCCTCAGCGAGTGTCTGCCCGAGGAGGAGGAGCGAACGGAGGAGGTGCGAACGGAGGAGGTGTTCAAAAAACCTTTTAATACATCCACTTAGGAAGACCACCGATTGGTTAAAAGGGCGACACCCTCCTGAAATGGCTTGTAAAGTAGGAGCCTGTGACGTATGTGCTTTTCTTTGGGGGGAGGGCTTGTGTTGGGGTCATATTCTCAGAAGTGCTTTAGGTTTGTTTCTATGTGCAGCAGAAGGAACGAGTACTATTACAAATGTTTTAGGGTTTTTGGAACTTCCCACAATTGTCAACCAATCATATTGTTTGAATTGGAAAGCGGGAGGTAGACTTGATCTCATCCAATTATCATTGTTTAAATTCTACTTTTATGCATCATCTTACTTTACTCAAAATCAAAAAACATGCCAATAATCATTAACTGATTTATCCAACGATCGTGGCCTTAATTAAATTTGTCAATTAACTAATTCAATATATTGTCGTTCAGCGTGGTGTTGCCATGGAGCAGACTGACTTCAACGACGATGAGATGCTGGCCGCCGTGCTGGAGATGAGCCGGCAGGAGGCGGCGCTCTCGGCCCCGCTTCCCATGGAGGACAAGCCCACCAGCAGCCCCGACACGGGCTTCGGAGACACGGACGCCCAGGACCTGGCCTATCACACGGAGCTGCTGGAGGCGGACAACAAACAGCCTGCAGGTAGCAGAGGAGCATTATACAACTCTTACTTTTCAACTCTTACCTCTACTTTAAACCATTTAAAGTACATCATCATTGCAGCCCAACCAGTAAATGTTTTAGCCAATGTGCCAATGTTGGATTTGGCACGGATATGTATTGTATCCGTCTATGATGTTGGGATATACATTGATACAATTTTAGTGTACAGAATTCAATCATCATTTTGAAAACTAATGGAAATTTGGTTCTAGCTTTTTATTCAATCTAGTTACAATTTCTGGTATAGTCCAAAATTAAATAATAAGCAAAATGTGCTAATTAGCTCAGAACTTCTTTAAAGTCAGACTTCCATTGAACTAACCTGAACATTTATTTCTTGAGATGTTTTGGACTCGCTGGACCTGACCATGGACGAGAACAAGGAGAACCAGACCCCGGACAGTGCCCAGCAGGGGGAGCTGGACTGGGTCCAGCAGTACAGTCTGGACCAGGAGAGGGAGGAACAGGAGCTGCAGCAGGCCCTGGCCCAGAGCCTCCAGGAACACGTAAGACCCGACCACCGCTGGCTCTGATGAACACAACACTGCACACTAATCCCTTTTAGTTGGTGCACTTGCTTTTTGTCTGTTGATAAAGCCTGGAATAGAAAATATCATTGGAAATCTTGTTGTCATTGTCATTGTCATGTCATTGATGCGAAACATGATGAGGAAGGATTTACGTTAACATTGCATGTGTAACATGTGCAGTGTTTCCCCCAGTAATTGTCTTAGTCAAGGTGGTCGGGGGGGGGGGGGGGACGGTCTTAAGGGAGGGGTTCAGTTCGCAGTAATGTATAAAACAACCTGATTATGTGATTATGTTTTTTATTCTTTGTACTTCATGGAAGTATATTTTCTTTCCTTACGAGAGTTTTGAAAATCGAAAAAAATTAAAAATAAATTGGTAGTCAAGGCGGTGCATTATTGTTGCTAAGGCCTTAACAAATACAATGCTGGCAGAAACACTGATGTGCAGGGCGTTTCTTACAAAGTGTAGAGATCTGAGCGCGATCACAAAGAGTTGTTGGGGTCAACGACCCACAGCGTATTTTAAGCCGGTGTGTTTTGATTCTCTTCCCAGGAGGCCCAGGAGCTGAGGGAGGATGATGACCTGAAGAGGGCCACAGAGCTCAGCCTACAAGGTAAGGGCCAAACCGTCTCTTGTCTTTTAGTTGGTCGTCGGCATCAGAAACCTCAGAAGCAGACTGCTGCTTGTTATTTGATCAGGAAATGGTATGGATTGAAACTAAATATGGGTCAATTGTTTAAAAAGGAAGGGTAGTCTAAAGACTCCCAGCCGAAAGGTACTGTGTTCAGTCCCACTGTCCACGGCCTATTTGTAAGCTCTCTTGAGCAAGATGCCCTCACCTCACCACCTGTACCTCACCATTTCTTTATGTTAAACCAAAAAAACGACTTAATAGTTACAATGCCGTTAAAAAACTGAACTCCTTCATCGCTGTGTCGACAACAGCAGCTCTATAATGAATCTCCATATGTCATCCTCCTGCAGAGTTCAACAGCTCCCTGCCAGAGCTGCTGTGTTCAGACGAGGACTCGGGCAACGAGGACGTCCTGGACATGGAGTACTCGGAGGCCGAGACCGAGGACCTCAAGAAGAACGCTGAGGTACTGGCTAGAGGGTCACTTTTTATTCAGGCTCCTCCAGTGGTTCCCAACCTCTTGGCCTGTGACCGCAGAAAATTCCTGCAACCCCCACATATATGTGTTGTGCATCTGCTTCCACCCACAACGTTGTAACACACTCAACATAACCGCATTGTCCCAGTGAACCGATTGCACCACACTTAGTGATTAATTGTTGGTCTGTTGTGGTTAGGGTTAATTCATCAGTTGAAATATACAGGGCCTTTCAAATAAATGCATTTCTTTGTTGTCAGACATACCAGCTTCACTGCTTGTTTGTTGAAACTAAATGAATGCTTCATTCCCACAGGGTGGACATCTAGCCAACTCATTTAGACTCATCAGTGTCGTCAGTCACATAGGAAGCAGCTCCTCCTCTGGTGAGTGTGTGTGTCATGGAATATACTGTTGTGTTGTCACTTAAAAGCTGTTAACTACGTTGGCCCTGAACTGCAAGTTCCAACAACAAATGGGAAAATGCAACTAATCAAGAAATAACAAATCAGAAAACACAACCACATATAGGAAAACATGACATTATATCCAACCTTCGCAACAACCACTGCAAAGGTTTGGCCATAGGTTTAATCATCCTTTTTTCACAACCAGAGCAATACAACTTAATATGTAAATACACCTGTCCAGTGGTGTTCTCCTTTGTATTGCCACATGGAAAATGCTGTCATTCCGCTCAAAGAGAGTGTTCAGTGTCAAATAAGATTTGATTGTCTCCCACCAGGTCACTACATCAGCGACGTGTTCGACATGAAGAAGCAGTCGTGGCTGACCTACAACGACCTGGATGTTTCCCGCACGCAAGAGTCTGCTGTCCAGCGCGACCGAGACCGCAGTGGCTATATCTTCTTCTACATGCAGAAGTGAGTGTTCCCTCTCAACCCTGACACCCCTCTCTCCTGTGTGAAAAGGGAAAGAGTTTTATGGTGCATTGGATAAGCTCAATGTGAATGCCAATTCTAAGGTCAAGTTGGGCCTTAGAGGAAGAGGGAATGTTCTGTTATTTTGTGACGGTGCATCTGTACGAGATTGTATTTTGTGTTCAGCTTAATGTAATATCCAAACATTTGGTCTACATATTGGGTTTGGTACACTGGCTTCTCATATTTGGAATTCTCATTGTTCTGACATTCCATTCCAACGATTTGAACGCTTCATGTTTTTCAGAGAAGTGTTTGAGGAGCTGTCTGAAATGGACAAATCGAGCGCCAACATCAGCGTTGACGCAGGAAGGAACGTTCTCCAACCGCTCTGAGCCCCTCCGCCTTCCTGCTCCCCCCCTCTGTTCTTCAGTCCCTCCCCCGGCTGTCGGGGAAGTTAGGGTATGAGCCCTGGGACCCCTCCTGTCCTAAGCCATTCTGAAGGAACTTGAGTACTACTGATCACCCTTGTTCTCTAGGCACTCCTCATCCTCTAGAGCCCTCGACATCGAGACTCAGTGGGCAGGACTCAGTCGACACTCAGTACCCCCACTCACCGCGAGTGGAGGAGCAGTTGTAAACATTTGTACTTTGAGCTACGTTTTTGCCTTCACATTAGGGCAGGATCTTTTCTTTGCTATGATTTTATTGAATGACTCTTTTGTAATATAGTTTTCTCTTTCTGTCTCTTCTATCGTCTGAACGCGTGGTTCATTCATCACTTCATAGCAAACGTTTAGACACAAGATGGTGCTGGTCCTTCCCTGGGTTGAATCTTCGCCCCCCCAACTTCTTCTTTTTATTTCTTTTGATTTTCCTGTATGAAACATTAAATAAAGATATATATATATATTCTATGTTGGAGTATAAGCTACTTTAGAGCTAGAAGGTTGTGTGTTCAGCGGGTATAATATGGTGCAATATTTATGTTATCATCCACTGTGCGTGTGTGTGCGCGTGCGTGTGGTTTTTCGATGCTTTACCGTCTGCGTCTTATTCATGTTTTGTGAATATGAATTTCAAAAGGCTCCATCGTGTAAAAAAATGTATCAGACATTTTATGAGCTCTGTTCTTTGGGACTATTCTCCTAGTACCCCTCCCTCCTAAGTATAGTATCATATTTTTTTCTTCTTTGAAATATCAATATGTATGCAAAGCTTTACTCTGAAAGGTGTGCAACCACTGTTGTGTGGAATGTGTTTTGTTGAACCTCGCAGCATAGCTCTTTTCTATGCGTTGAAGATGACATTTTCTATTTATTGCTACGTAAATTGGTTTTAAGTTATGGTAGCCATGAGAAATTGATTTAAGAATAGAGTATTTTAGGCTAAGGTTGACACCGCACTAAACCGTTAAGTTCTGGGCTGACTCAACCTGGCTTGTCCTCCACAGAGGGCAGTACAGTGGTAGTGAACATGAGTGTTGGAAAGTTTCACTTTCTAGTTAATGATTTAGTGTCTAGCTACAGTAAATTATATTTAACATCCTTTATATGTGGACGCATCAGTCTTTGCGGGGTGATATTGCTTACAAACAAATCAGTTGATTTCCACAAATACCCAGACACCAAATAAAATGTTTTCATTGTTTTGGGCGCTGTTCAATTAATGAAAAAGGTGGATGTATATTTTCAATTATCAACCTTTATATGTATGGAATTTCAACGCTGGTGCATTGCTTATATGCAGATGTATTGGAACTGTTGCACTATCAGTAACAACCTTACTAATCGCCAATCAACACATTGTCACAACGTCTTGGTTTCACACACGGATTCATTTAGCAGTAATGAAACTTTGCACCTTCCCAGAGTGGCCCTGTGTTTGAGGTGTGACGTGGGCACAACACTAGAGATCGCTTTTCTTTTCTACCTGTTCCTACAGTATTTGACTCTTCCTAAAGCAGATTTTAATAAAAGTTTAAACTTACATGTCTCAATAGTTTTTTTAATGACTCAACAAGCAGCACCAAAGCAACAAAATAAACTCCCTTTCATCAAATAAGTGTAAAAATGTTTTGTACATCTGATGGATCCAGGCGGAACAGTTGGTCAGAATGATTCTGATTGCAGGATTATTGGGAACGAGTATCAACGTGTGCGAAAGGAGCGGGCGGGTCGGCCGTCAGCTGTCTTGACTGCACTTCTTGGTCAAAGGCTCCAGGTTTCGTCCGGTCAGTCTGTTGTACTCTCCCAGGATATAGCTTTCTCTCTGAAACATCTGGAAGAAAAGCTTGGTGTCAACTACTCACACGGTTGCATTACTGGTCAATTCAAGTTGATACTCTTAATAGCTTATAGTGCATATTGAAAAGGCTATTGAGTATTTAATTGATTGATTGAAAGTCTTGCAAACACATTCTTCTTTGTACTTCTTTATAATTGTGACCAATATCCTCAAAAGATAACGAGGGTCAGTTTCCAAATATACCAAACTATTTACAGCAACCACATACCTCAGCCCATTCCTCCTCTGTCTCATGTCTATAGCCTAGCAGATGGCAGATACCATGTGCAGTGACAACCTGGGACACAACACATCACTTGTCATGTTACAGTTCATTCAAAGGTGTTCCGATAGGATATGGTTTTACTGAGCAGCTACTTACGGTGAGAGTACTATGCAGATCCATTGAGTCGTCCTGACACTGTTTCATCAGATATTCAACCCCTAAAAAAATGTCGCCCAGGTTGAGTTCGTCTCTATGCAGCGGGCAAGGCAGCTTACCAGGTCGCAGCTCCTGAAACGTACAGTTGCTCGTTTGAGGATTTGTTTATTTTTCTCAAATGTAATTTAACTTCAAAGCAATAGTTTCACTGCAAACACTTAAATTATTCTAAAATGATTTTGTAATATATTATTGTCTCTATATGATTAATAATAAAATTTATTTTATGTAAGAGCTCAATAGTGTACACCATATGAAGTATCATCAGGCATATCACAAACTAGGTTCATGTGACAATATGTGTAATAGTGTAATATTCATTTATGAAGTGGTTTATATGATAACCCGAACGTACCTCGTGGAATGGAAATGAAAGCACGTCGGTAGGTGTATTTATTTTCCTATAGGTTTTATTAATCTGCTGAATCCTACGGTTGTCCACGCAGATGATGCCCAGGTCAAACTTCTGGACGCCAAGTATGTGTCTCAGAGTATCAACATCCCTCCGTAGCCGGGCGCGCCTCAGTGGCACCACCTTCTGGAGATTTCGAAGAACTACACCCATGTCTGATTCAAGCCTAATTGAAATCCTTGGAATCTCAACTAAATTATAACATAGAAATTCCACGTGGAAAGATGGGAAATTATGTCCAATCGATGTTAAATCGTTCTCGGGGTGAGGGGATTGTGTGTTGAACGGAGGCAGTATTCAAGGTGACACCTCAACAGGTAGAAGACAGCTCCTGAGTAGAAACACTGTGGACGTTGCTGTCTTATAGTAACTTCATCAGGCATCGCAGAAGAATAAATATAATGTGAAGGTAAGAGGAATAAGCCTACCTACTGGTGCAGTCTTTTAGGTGCGGTGTTACTTTGAATGGGAGACCGAGGTAGTCGGAAACAAATACACGACGGAACGCAGCGAGCTCGGTGGATTACAGGGCTTTACCGCCACCCAGTGGTCCGGAGGGTGAACCGAAGTTCCTACCCCTCAATCTCTGTTTATTAACCGTCCTACCCTTCACCTTCTATATAATAACCCTTCATACCCTTCATACTCTATTTAATAACAATTCATACCCCTCAAACTATTTAATATAATGAAAAAATAAACCCTATAGTACCCCGGTATTATTGATATTTATTTTTGTTTTTATGGTGAGACATTTCAAGTGATTAAAACGAGGATGTTCTGGATAAATGTATATTTAATGCATAATTCCCAAATAATGATGATTGGTATTATTCTCACGGACTTGGTTTGTGGCAGGGAGTGACATTTGGGGACACCGACGGAACCGGAAGCTCCCCGTGTTGTGAGCTGAACTAGACCCGAGCCTCCGAATAATGGAATAATCTCCTTCAAAACTATAAAGACGTATGCTTTTGGTTTATGTTTTGGTTTTGTGTATAAATTCAACTCGTACCCGTATAGCTGTTGATATTTTAGATAGTTTTTAACTTTTAACTTTTAAACTTGTTTAGCTTTAGCATTCTGCTAGCGTCAAGTTCACTCAACGTTCAATGTTTAGTCAATCTTTCGTGATAAAATGTGTTCTTTTATTGTTATAGGATGCTGCACTGAGAACCACACGTCGGAAAACTGGGCATCCGCCTTGTTTATGTATCTGAGGACTGCAGTCATTTGCTGCCATTAGGATCATGAATCAAAATAATGTGTTTGGAGGTTCGCAAGGGGGCGCCTTCCAAGCCCCCAACAACACCAACAAGCCGCCCGGCCTCTTCCACGCCTTTGGACAGCAGAGCACCGGGCAGAGTCAGCCTCAGCCTATGGCTTTTTTCCAGTCGTCCACATTTGGTCCGACCCCAAATTTAAACCAGGCGCCCAGTTCCATGTTCGGACAGACACCGGCTTTTGGACAACCATCTGTATTCGGGCAGCCGTCCCCAATGAGCCAGGCTCCATCTTTCGGACAGCCATCTGTTGGACAGAGTAGCTCAGGGTTTAGCACCAGTTCCACTCCAGCTTTCGGACAGACAAGTGGATCCGGCCAAGCTTGGTTCGGGCAAACGCCCGAGTTTGGCCAGTCATCCACATTCGGTCAGACTCCAGGGTTTTCCCAACCACCCACCAGCTTTGCCTTGACGTCGGCTACGGCCCCCACCAATACACCTGTCTCCACCCAACCAGCAAGCTTTGGACAGTCAGCCTTCGGTCAGCCCTCCACCACTGTGACCGCCAGCACATTCGGTACAGTCCAGGGTGTAGCCCAGCAGGCTAAAGGCTTCGGATCTACTGACTTCAGTTTCAAGCCTGCCAATGAAGTTTTGTTCAAGCCTATTATCAACGCTAGCCCAGAAACGACCAATCCCCTTGCCAACACAGGGCCAGCTCAGACCTTTGGAGCCATGCTTTCCCAGACCACTGCCAGCACCATGGAGAGCAGTAGCGCAGCCACCACCACTGGCGCCACTGGTTTCCCTCTGCTGACTGGAGCCAAGAGTGGCACCCTAGGGTTTTGCTTCTCCCAACCCACTGCAGCTCCCTCCATCCAGGCCAACAAAGACCCAATGACCACCGACACCAGTGGCGATTTGACAGGCGCCTTAAAGTTCACCTTCTCTCAGCCAGCCTCCCCCTCCAGCACAACCACCGCAGTCACCACCACGGCTCAGCCAACCACCCCTTCCTCCTTCAGCTTCTCCGCCAAAGTCCTCCAGCCCCAAGCGGCAACGTTGTTTGGTGGTGCCATCTTTGGCCAGACTTCGGCGTTCGGCGAACCCAAAGCCAAACCCGAGCCCGCCGCGGAGGTGAAGGGAGCCAAGCAGGGCGACTCGCTGGAGACCAATGTCTTCTCGCGGCTGGGGAAAGGCACCAAGCGAAAGGAGGATCCCGAACCACGGTCCGTCTCAGGCTCCGAGAAGCTGCTGACGGAGGACCAGAGCTCCGCAACCACGGGGGACTCCGCTTCGAGACACCCGCCCAAGAGGGCCCTGCTGAGGTCGCGCGGCCCAGCCGTGGGGCTCTTCGGCCGGGCGATGAGCGGACTGATGAAGAACCCGTCGGGCGGCGCCAGGAGAGAGGAGGTTCAGGCGTACGAGAGGGGGGAGGGGGAGAGTGGGGATGGCCCAGGGCAGGTCGTCCTGCAGGGGGCCGCTCCACCCCGGTCTCAAGCCCCCATCCGGGAAGTGCTGGAGAAGGCTGGGGACTCCGGTGAGCTCTTTGGGTTTTCTTTAAACATGGGTCACATGGGTTGTGTTCAGATGGATGTACGGATTATTGTTATTGTGCCAGTCTTGTTCTTCTTGTCTCAGTGTTTCTTGGCCTTTGGGTTAACCTGATTGACATTAGAGATGAGGACAGTCAGTTATTAGTATGAAATAGATACAAATGTAAAAACGCAATATGCTAAATAAACCAATTAAGTATAGTAACATTCTCCTTTTTAAAAACACATATGTGTATATTTATATAAGACTTTATTTTATGTACTGTATTGACTGCCACTGTGAGATTGTACCTTCTTAGTAAACTATATTTCAACCCCGCTCCAGATTCAGCCAAGACGCCGGAGGCGGAGCCTGAACAGGTCACGCCCACTCGTCGCACGCGCCGCAGCGAGAGCTCGGAGAGCAGCTTGGGCATGTCCCCGACGGACTGCACCGCCTTCCACTGTAAGAACGTCCCCCCCACGCTCAACAAGAAGGAGGTGATGGAGAAGCACTTCGGCCGCTTCGGGAAGGTTCGCAGGGTGTTCTGTCGGCCCAACAAGAACCTGGCCATCATTCACTTCCAGGACCATGTAAGTCTGGGGGGGTGGAGATACTGTCGCTGTTTGTTCAGATTTGCTTTAGGGTAATAATGATTGATTGAAGGATACAAGGCTTATTTTATGTAGGGATGTTTTAATAATAAATGTGTAATAATTTAAGCATGTTGGTATGCAATCTTATTTATTTCAGGTCAATGTATTAGTACCTTTTTTTTTTTTATATATATATTTAGTATATTTGGTCTTACAATAATAACTTTTTTCTATTTCAGGCTTCTGCAGCAAAGGCAAAGAAGAAGGGCAAAATGCTGCACAGGCATGAACTCCAGATTTTCTGGTCAAGGAAGAGGCAAAGTAAGTACTGTCCCCCACCGGGCCCACGCACGTTCTTATCCATTAAAGTTTGAACCATGAATATTGTCTTCTTAGAAATGTGTTTTCTTTGTATTGTTATCCATAGCTATTGAATATATTTGCTAACGAGTCTCCTCCCAGATCTGCTTAATATGACTCCAGTGATCCGATATATAGGAATGTGTCCACACTTTATTATTACTTTACTATATTATTATTACTAATACTCTAGTGTAGTCAAGGGCTCTGGGATTTGTAGTCTGTAAACAAAATGTTTCTCAACATTCTTTAGAATATTAACTCTTAAAATGTCGCTTTCGCTCTGGATTTCCAGGTCCCGGGGAGCCGGAGAGAGAGGAGCAGGCGGAGAGGAAGAACTTCCCTGATGAGTTCCAGTCAGGCTCCTCCCCCCAACACCGGCCCCAGACCAGGGCTTCCTCGCTGAGCAGCTCGGCCAGTATGACTCGCAGGTAGAACACACAAACACACAAAATAGAGCCTATCATTCCCTATTTGTTAACACAACCTGTGCAACAAAATACTAGGGAAGTCAAATTGATTTTCCTCGCACAAAGGCCATTCATAGTTTTTCAGGCAGGGATCACATTTTGAAGACAATCAGTCATTTTATATTAAATTATAAAGGTAAAATAATAGATATAGTATAGACATGCATTTGAAAAAAGTGTGGGATCTGATTTAAGACGTGTATTCTGTAGAGGTAGATGATTGTTTCTCGGACTTAACCTTTTGTAAGGTTGCACTTGTTATATCGACATGCCTCAAAGAATCAAGCTAACCATTACCTAAACGACCCTATGTGTATTGTATTGTATGTATATGTAAAACACAAATTTACCCAAAGTTAAACCTCCAATGTTGCACTCCTTTTTGTTGTGTTTCCTTGCAGTTCTCCAGTGAAAAAGCCCTCCATTGCCAAGTCCCTGCAGTTTGACAGCGACCCCCAACAGGAAGGCTCCTCCGACAGCCAATCGCAGAGCACCGAACGCTCCGTGCCCTCCTCTCTTCTGCCCCTGATTGGCCAGACAGCGGAAACGGCGGATGAGAAGTACCGCCTCCTTGAGCAGCGGGACAAGATCATGCGGCAAGGTGACGCCACCAACCACTCCACACTATTCCTTATTTCACCTTTTCGTTGGTCATACGACAACATCTCTGCTTTGTTTATGTTGACCTGTTCTCACTGTTGATGCTATTTATTAATATAATGAATGCTATTTTAAACAAGAACAGATCTAAATATCAACTGCTAATTTTATTCACCATGTTCCTAAAACCCATTCAGTGGCACACACATATAACTGATTTACCATTTAGTTAATAAACAGACACTTCTATCAAGTGACTTGCAATGTAGCATAGAGTAAAGTTCGATGTATGTCATCACAGAGTAGGAAGGGTAAGGGGTGTTTGCTCAAAGTCACCTACAAGTTCGGCTGCAGACATTGGGGTATCGTGTGGGAACAACCTGACCCTATCCACGACACTATCATCTTCCCCTCTTTATAATACAACTCCCACCAAGCATGGGATTTAATCTTAAACTAACATATTCCCTACAGGGCGTCCCAAGCGTACGGACCTGATCCTGTCCAAGGTGTTTGTGGGGACGTGTCCTGACATGTGTCCTGAGAAGGAGCGCTACATGAGGGAGACCCGCAACCAGCTGAGCTGCTTCGAGCTGGTCCCCGAGACGGAGATGGTAAGGGAGCGCTGGGTCTCACGGCCGTTGATGATCACTGTTTGGTTGGTCAATGCACTTAGGCCCAATCCTGTTTCTTTGCTCTACCAAAATCTCCACCTTGACCCTACCCCTTAACCCTTCAAGACCCAGTTAGACCAAGACCAAGTATGGCATTAGTAGTCGATGATTTAAAACCCGTCGGTTTTAAATCATCAGTGGATGGTTAATTTTCTATCTTCCTGGGGGTTGGGGGGCTTAGGGCTACCAATGCAGATGAGGTGCTTGAGGTGGAGGGATGGGCTCTGTGATGGCAGCGGCCTCAGTGATCTCCTGAAAGAAAACATAACAAATAAGAAGGAATTATATGGCAGAACTGGGTTATATGGCCACATATTATGTACAATATATAATAACTGATAGATATTTCAAAATAAATTAGATAATACACTGGTTTATAAAAAAATAATATCACATTGATCCACCATTCTCCAGGCTAATAAGCATTTTTTTAAACAAACTATTGCATTACTTGGCAGGGGATCAAAGCTTATCTTCAACCTGGAGTCCCTAGAACATTTTGTTAAACAAAATCAGACATGGGACAGGGGCCGGGCTGCCGGTCCACGACCGGGCTGCGGAGCCTGCGGTCAGGTTGCCTGCGGCCGGGCCGTGGAGCAGAGCTTTGGTGGTTATGCTTGTTATAAAGAAGATGCCTATATAACTTAATATATAAATAGATTCAAGTTCTCCCTAGTACCACTATCAATTAAGCTACTTAATGGAGAGAGCAAAAAAGGTGGGGCAATAGTGCAATCATCTTTTTCATGTTTTTATGGATGTCTACAGTATGTAAAATATTTATGTACTTGTCGCCGATGCTCTCTGTGTGCACAAAGCAAATTTCTCTTGTGAGAGAGAGAAATAAAATACTTACTTACCTACTTTCAAATGGCATAATGTTAATGTGATGGTCATCATAATTTATTTAATGATTATTAACATAGAAAACACTTGCATTTGTGCTTTTCGACCGCTATCTTGCCTCGGATTTTTCTTGATTTTTTCTTTCCATTTTCTCACAAGGTATTGCGGGAGCAAGTTACAACTGTAACGTTGCAAGGGTGCCCATCGAAAATCTTAACTTCAAGGGGATGTTAGCCTTCCCCCTTACCCTACCTTAAAATGGCTTTCGGGACATGACTCGCTGCGTGTGAACACGCAACAGCAAGGCGTAGGGCTGAGATTTAGCTTGAAGCAAAGGATTTGAGACTCAGCCTTAAGCTTGTTTTTATATTGCTTTCATATGATTTGATTTCATACTTTACTGTCTTTTGGCCAGCCTGAAAACATTTGTGTCACTGTATTGTTTGTCCGCACATTGAGTGCATCTCAAAAAAGGTAATTAGTGTATGCTTAAAATCAAGGTAATAATGTCCTCAAATGATGTACTCCAAAAGGCGCTCACAAGCAACGCACCTTGCATGAGTCAAGCACGCTTGGAGAATTAGGTGTGGTATTTGGATATGCTGAAGCCACGTCCTCTTCTACTCATTTTATACCCAATCAGGTCGACCACCGAGCGGCCATTAAGGAGTACAGCAGGTCGTCTGCGGACCAGGAGGAGCCCCTCCCCCACGAGCTGCGGCCCCTCCCTGTGCTCAGCATGACCATGGACTACCTGGTCACCCAGGTCATGGACCAGGGCCCTGACGGCTACCGGGACTGGTACGACTTTGTCTGGAACCGGACTAGAGGCATCCGCAAGGTACGCACAAACCGACACCAGCCATAACTTGCAATGACAATTCCATCTGACAATACATTTATACATTCATTCTTACAAGCCTCTCCCCACTGGGTGCCTATGCGGTTTATAGGTGATTCTAAGTGCTAGCTTTAGTGCTTCCTCAATCTGGGCCTTTGGAGACCCTTTAAGACTTTGTAATGAAGGCTATCCAAATACATTTTAACAACAACAATTCCCAGGCAGAGATTTGTTTTGTATTGATAAGTTATTGCTTTTCAGTCTATACACGAACCAATTTAAAAGGATCAATGATCTGTCATAGTAATCCAATCGAAACATTAATCCTCCAGCAATAACGCAAACTGAGAAACTCTAGGAACAGTATCAAACAATCACCTGCATGCACATTGTCAAGGAAACAAGATGACCATAGAGCATTGTCATCAATAATGAATAATCCCCCTCTCCTACAGGACATCATCCAGCAGCACCTCTGCTGCCCCGAGACAGTGGCGCTGATAGAGAAGTGCACACGCTTCCACGTGCACTGCGCCCACCAACTGTGCGAGGAGAGCATGATGACGTTCGAACCCAAGATCAACAATGAGAACCTGACCAAGTGCCTGCAGAGCCTGAAGGAGATGTACCAGGACCTGTCGGAGCGCCAGGTCTACTGCCCGCGGGAGGCCGAGTTCCGGCTGTACAACGTGCTCCTCAACCTCAACGAGGGGGACACCCTGCGGTGAGGCCCTGGAATTAACTGATGAGTCAGTTAATTTAGTGATATAGCACCTTTTAAAACATGAGGACGTTGAGAGTGCTCCACCCAGGCAGCGGCGGGAATCCCATTTAAAGACACTCAAAGAGAATGTAAATCAAAAGTAGAACATGGCCTATTTAGATAATGATAATATTACTTTGATGATGCTTAAGTATGTTTTTGAAAGGAAAGCACCAGCTAGCTAGCCAGGTACGGTGCTACAGGCTGATGATAGGTGTGACATCCCAATCTAGCACTGTTGCTGAGCATGGACAAGGTTTGTGTCAACTGCTTGGATTGATCAGTTAGTTTGACATGCAAAATGTTATCAAATTTGAGTCAATTCCCATCAATGAAGTCCCCTGAAGACAGTATTCTACATGTTGGGGCCACAAGCCTCCTGATTTTTGCTTTCCTTGTGTGCTCATGTATGTTTGCTCGTCATCATATATGCAAATAAATGTACAAGTAAGTTCTCATATACATCTCATATATATTTCATGTGGTGTGCAGGGAGGTGCAGCAGTTCCGAGACGTGGTCCGTAACTCCCCAGAGGTGAAGTTTGCTGTGCAGGCGTTCGCTGCACTCAACAGCAACAACTTTGTGCGTTTCTTCAAGCTGGTGAAGTCTGCTTCGTACCTGGCCAGCTGCCTCCTCCACCGATACTTCAACCAGGTGGGAAAACAGCTTGTTTACGTTCTTTGACTGTAGTAGCAAATCTGATGAATGCCGCAATTAAATGTCTCCCCTACCTTTTGCAGCTGTCCATAGTTAATTGAGTGGGTTACAAGGTTTAACAGCACGGTGCAATGTCTAAGGATATACAATTCTCAGCAGAAAGGTACTGAGTTTGGTACTGAGTTTGATCCCCGATGTCCGCAGCCTAACCTATAGACATCCTTCTGCAAGTTCCCCAGTTCCCCATCTGCTTCATATTGACATGAATCTGTGTTATAATAGTCACTTTGGGCAGAGTGTGTGTGCTACATGGTAAACATAAAGGAGTGTAGACTTCCTTCTTACCATTTAACATGGAATTTCTGGACCGATATTGATATTTTGGGTTTAGCTTTTGCATTGAAATGGTACAAAAACCTTCATTATTGGCAATGCATGACGATTCATATATGGGGAATCCCAAATAAAATGAATGCACAACCAGGTCTGGTGATTAAACCTCTGTTTCAATACTGTGTGCTGATCTGTCTGTGTTTCTCTCCATCTGTCTCACTGTCCCTCTGTCTGTCTGTGCGTGTCCAGGTGAGATCCAAGGCTCTGCAGACCCTGAACATCGCCCACACGGTGGGGTCCCAGCGGTCCACAGCGTTCCCCGTGGAGGACCTGGCCCGGATGCTAATGTTCCCAGATGTTGACGCGGCGTCCAACTTCGTCCAGCAGTACGGCCTGGTGGTCAGTGACGGGTGAGTGGACACGCTCCTCTCCACTGCATATTTGTATTGTTTTATATATACACACAGACAGACTCTGAGTGTAAACAAAGACAGACATGTTTGCCAAAGAACCACATTGCTTTCAGGCAACACCACATGCTGTATACTTCACCGAGTTGACCTTTGACCTCTCCGTAGCATGGTGGAGCTGAGCCGCACAGCCTACCAGGACCCTGAGTCGTTGTCCCTGAAGAAGTCAGCGTTCATCCTGGGGAAGAGGTGTGTGCTGATCGGAGAGGTGGTGAACGGAGGGGGGCTCCCCAGCCCCCCCCAGCACATCCCTGTCTGCAGCTTCGACAGCAACAATAAGTACAGAGGAGAGGGAGCCGCGCTCCCAGAGCCTTCCTCCAGCCAATATCGAGCCCCCATCGCCACCGCAACCACTGTTGCCATGGCAGCGGTGCCAGAGACCAGCATCTTCTCCTGTAAGTCACTTCTCGGGGATGATGCACATAATTGTATATATATCTTTTTTTTCTTTGAAAAAGTTCCATTAAGTTAAACCGAGTAATTTCTGTTAAGTGAAGGTGTGTTCATATAGCTTTGAGCAGATGTATAATTTGACTAATTAGAAAATGTTAATTATGAATGTAATTATATTGAATTTGACCGTTTTAATTGTTTGGCCGTATTGTGTTATATGTTTACATGTGTGACTCGCATATATCATGAAAAACACAAAAGGATTCATGTTCCATGTGACATCTCCCTATTTGACTCCGCCCTTTCAGCCAAGTTCGCTCAGCACCCCAGGGCTCTGCAGGAGGTCGAGGCCCCACCCCCGCTGCGGCCGTCTAGGCTGTTTGGAGACCAGCAGCCGGCGCAGCCTGGCTCCCTGGCTGATGCATGTGCTGCCCCCTCATTAGGTGAGGCCAACATGGCCGGCTTCCCCCCCAGCGGTCTGGCCATGCCGGTGAACCCCGCCCAGCAGCTCTTCCAGCCTCTGTTCCCGCCCCATCCCGTCAAAGCCCCATCACCCCTACCTCTGCCAGTGCAGCCCCCTGCGCCCAAACCACCAGCATATAGCGATGAGGTACGATGTTCAAACATGTAGAGCCAAAACATTGTGAAGCCTGAGATAAAAAGGAAAAAAGGGAAAAAGTGCTGTTGTTTACGTTTGTTACTCGTCTGTCCTCCAGGACATCGTGTCTGTGGTGGAGAGCCTCGTGGAGGAGGAGGTGGACTCGGCGGTCAGAGAGGTGTCCAGTGCGGGAGCACACTACACCAGAGTGGCTCTGTTGTAAGTACAGAGATACACTCACGCACACACAGCACCTTTTAGTGCCTGAAAAATCGATATAGTCAGTGCTGACATGGATATACGAAATAGTAATTACAGATGTATTGTAATGGAACAGTAAATGCATGAGAATTTATAAGCATACGCTTTAAGTGATTAGCAGTGATATTGCGTGTACTGGACTGTATATCACGCTGTTTACTTGAATCTGATTGGTCCACAGGGAGAGCAATGTGCAGGTGGAGGTGGTCCTGAGCGAGGTGATTGGCCAGGTGTTACAGGAAGTGTCTTCTGACGAGATCCAATTGGAAGCCTCACGTGTTGCCGAGGAAAAACGCAGGATAGAGGAGGCTCGGTAGGACACAGCTCATCGTCACATGATTCATGCTTTGATTTAACTCAAGATGTAATGAATCAGATAAACTAACATAACTTGTTTGGTATATTTGGTGCAGTCTGGAAGGTATTATTTGTTAGACAAATCTATTATTTACTGTCCCAACCATTCTCTCTGCACATTACAGACCACATTGAATTCAATGTTATTCTGCAATCGTAACTGCAGTGTACCATTTATGATTCTCTCTCTGTCTCTGCAGGAGAAAGCAGGAGTGTGAGGCCTTTCTGGTCCAGTTCAGCTTCTCTCTCTGTGCTGAGGTCCTGAGGGAAGTCCTGGCCGAGAGCATCCAGCAGACCGCCAGGGAACAGATCCAGTAAGATGGGCTGAGATACCGCCCTCACTGACCTCAGACCATTGACGTTGACCTCAGACCCTACATTCATTCAGATCTAAGTTGACGCAAGTTCACACAAGTTCTGGCCAAAGCAGAACACTACACCGTTTGCAGTTCGTAATCTGTGATTAGTGTCCAGAAGGGTTTTTGCTGAGTTCTAAGGGTTCCCTATGAGGGGGGCAGAATAGTATAGTGGCTGGGGTGTCTTCGGGGCAGAAGGTTCCCTGCTCAAGCCTCAACGTTGTCAGCCTACCTGTAGTCATCCCTGAGCAAGGGTCCCCAACCCCTACCTGCTCCTTCATGACATGCATCTACAATAAATCTCTCTCTCTCCCTTTGGATACTAGCCTGCTAAATAGGAGTTCATTTGAATGACACACAGCAGTGAACAACTGCCTGCAGTAGATCTGGATCTGCCTCTGACTACATGTGTCCTGTACCAGGGAGGCTGAGCGAGACCAGAGGGAGCTGGAAGCACTGTGCACGGAGCAGGTTTGCACCGGTCTGGTGGAGGAGACCCTGGACACAGAGCTCACCCTATTGGCCGAGGAGGTCCTGGAGGCGGAGCTGCAGCACATCCACAAGTACATCAAAAGGTACTGAAACCGAGAGGACGTGGAAGACACAGGACGATATTTCTGCAGTTTATTTTCAGGAAGAACTATACTTGGGAGATAAAGGATGAGGGATTCACAGCATTTTTTGTGTGGTGTTTAGTTAATTGAAGGATATTCACGTTCTTCTTCCCCCCCCCCCAGGTGGCGTGACGTGGTGGCCGTGCGGCGGCGCCTCAAGAGGCAGATGCGGGGCTTCCCGGCGGCCCCCTGTGGCGTGGACCCCCGCTGCAAACTGTGGGCCCTGGCCCCCAGCGCTCCCCAGCATCCCTCCTTGTCCCAGCTGGCTCGCGGGCTGGTCAACCTGGGCAACGCAGGGAACATGACCCTCTCCAGCACCAGGTACCCCAGCCTGCCTGCAAGCCTGTCTCTACACTGTTAAATATTTCACACTTAAGTCATATTGAGGAGAATGAGTCCTCATGGTTGTTTACCAGCCCGCACAAGATGTATTATAATACATCAGTACAATCTCAGAATACTGGCGGTCCACAAGCCTTTGTGTTTATTTCTTTATGCATTCTTGATAATTAAGTATAGAACTATGCATAATCCCCAATGCCCTAGCCCTCACAAGATGCATTACAGGCCCTTTTTATTTCTGTTTACTCTCAGACTAGTTTCAGTTGGAATAGATTTCCTTTTGAACAAGACTAATTAGCCTACTGTGTCACTTTGTCTATTTGGGTATTTGAATTCATCATGCCGTTGCACCTCTCCCATCCTCGACCATATATGACGATGTCCCCGTTTCACAGGCAGCTGAGAATGAGACAGCAAACCCTCCACCAGATGAGAGTTCACTACTACTACCAGCGGCTCCTGGAGTAAGCAGTCCACTCTCTGTCTTTCCATCTTTCCACACACCACTGGCTCTCAGCACGACTAAACTCTCGCTGTACTCATCGTGTTTGTGTGCGTGTGTGTTGCAGTGAGGCGGTATGGGCTCCGCTGGACTTGCCGGGGTTGGTGACGGGCAACATCCCAAACCCCCCTGATAGAATATTCTGGAAGGCCACCCTGCTGTTGCCCAGTGACCATGAGAGTGTCGCTAGCCTGGCTGACCGGTGAGTAGCTCGATACCAACATGAGATCCAATTCCATCAGTTTAATGGACACCATCCATTGTGGTCTGAAACAAATGGCACAGAAAAGTCCAACTTTTATGGGATGGTCTTTGCCGTAACTGAGATGTTGTTGCATGCCGCAATTTTTTCAATACACATGCATGTACTATTATAGAAGAAGCAGGCAAGCTGGACGGTTCCCCTCTAATTCGCTTTGGGTTGGGTAGAAGTTTAGTGTCTGATAAAGGGCTCAACAATGTGGCACTCCTCTACAGGGTGCTTTCTGATTGGCTGGAGGTGAAGCTGGGAGGCGGAGAGGGGTTGGAGGTCAAAGAGAAGAAGGTGGCTGGGACGCTGCAGACGCTGTGTGTCACCAACGCGCTCCAGGAGGTTGGAGAGCGAGCGCATAAGGTCCACCTCAGCATCAAGGTAGGTTCCCTTCTGAACTGAATGCAGAATTCCACCATCGGTTCTCCCACCCAGTTAGCTTTTAGAACCAAGATGGATACTAGGAGAATAAGGCCCATACAACATGTGAAATGCAAAATATTCTTTTAACATGAAAACAAATAAAATGCTTGTAAACTGTGACTGCATAAATATCCTAGCATGGGTATGCATAACACTGCTGACAAATGTGACGGCTGTAGTTTAATCACTTACATTTTTTGCCATTAATTTTTCTCTTTTGTTTATCCACCACTTTTATTTCCCTGCCTAATTAATTGTCCCCCAAGGTGTCCCGCGGCCCTCTGAGCGATGAGGGATTCTCCCAGATGGAGGAGAGCAGTGAGCTCCAGGGCACGGGGGCTCTGCTGCTTTTGCTCCCCGCCTTGCCCAGCCCCGTGGAGGGGCAGGACGACCAGGACGTCCCCCTGCTCTCTGCCTTGCTCCAGCTCAAACAGCTCCAGCAGGCCAGCGCGTGGCACAGCCCGCTGCCACTGGTCATACTGGTACCGGGATCCCAGCACCACAGCACCAGTGAAACGCACAATCTAGAAGAAGGTACTCTCATAAGATGACCTTTAGTGGAACATTTTGAAATAGGGCTTATAAGATATTCTGACCTTTAAACTTTGATTACAGTCCTGATACTGTGCTGTACATTTGTTGTCTTAATCGTTTTATCGTTATTCTTTTTTTGGGGTTAAATAGATATCCTTAGTCCTTCTTATTTGATGTTCAGTAATAATTATTATTTCAATTTATAAAGCTAAATCAATATAATGCTAACTAGAACAAACTAAATGGCTCCTGACCTTGTTGTGGGTTGTCTCTCCCTCAGCTCTGATGCTGCAGACCCTGGTTGAGGAGGGCCTGATCTCTGAACACATGTTTTACCACATCCCGGAGAGCACCAGCGACATGCAGGCCTCCCACCAGGTAGCCCTCACACACCTGCATGCCGCACAGCACAATCAATGATCCACCTCGAACATGTTGAAAGATCTTTTAGATTACAAAGCATTAGGGTCTTTGTTGTTGTTTTTTACCCATTTTTAGGAAAAAATATAAATAGTTATTCATAATAAAATAAAATACAACTGTTCTTGCTTTATCTATTACTTAGTCAACGTAAATTATCCATTTTCTTGAATGTGCCTTTCCTTTTAAGACAATAAATTACTTTAATGAATAAGACATGCAAGACCCATGTCACCTCTCGGGGGGGCACTTCCCTACAGTTTCCCGCCTGAACCCTAACCCCCTGTGATCCCCCCGTCTGCCCAGCTGACCCAGGCCCTGCGCTGGCTCCTGGCCCGCGCCCCCCCGTCCCACCCCCTCTCCTGCCAGACGTTGGTCCAGTTTGTGGAGGCGGGCCTCAGCCAGCACTTCAGCGGCCGCCTCCAGTCCCAGCGCCGGGAGCGGGCCTCGGTCGGCCTGCCCTCCCTGGACCCGGCGCCGGTGGTCTGCCTGTACAACGCAGTGCTGGCCCACCTGGCAGACGCAGTGTCCTCCCCGGAGCTGCTGGGACTCTCCTGGCCCCCGGGGGAGTTCTCCCTGCCGGACTCCCGCCACCTGGTGCCCCACCTGGGCTGGAACTCGGCCCAGCACCTGGCCTGGCTGCGCAGCGCGGTGCTGGGCCTGAGCATCCCCGACTGGGACATGCCGTCCACTACCGGTTAGTACTGAGGCAGAGGCTCCACCAAATAGCATCTACTCCGATTAAATTACATTACGCGTACAATTTCTACTACTGTCCTGCTCTGTTACACCCTCACCTCCCACTTAGGGTTAGGGTTAGGGTTATTAACGTACGTCTTGATCTTATTTCTTATTCCGCAGCCGGCTGGTCCCAGCTGCAATCCTCTGTCCTCCGCTACGCCTCCCAGATCCCCGGGACCCCCCACGGCCGGCCCCTCCTCGTGTCCCGGCTGGAAAACCTCCTAGAGAGGGTCCGTCAGCAGCACTACCACCCGGGCTCCGCCACCCACCGCCACCGCCGCTCGTCGCCCCGTCGCATGTCCTGGGGGGGGCGGGACGATCGCCACGGGCCCGGCTACAACCAGGTGCCCTGGGACGACCTGCTGGTGCTGTGCATCGACCACAGGCTGAAGGACTGGCCCAGCCCTGACCTGCCCGTCTGCCAGGGTACGTTCCCCCTGGTTTGAACCCTAATGTCCAACCCCTATCCGCTGAATATGTTGATCTAAGAAGAAAGCACTCCATTGAGATCATGGGGCTCTATTCACTGATGTAGTGCCGCACGTTCTCATGTTATGTTCTGGGTGTGTTTTGTTTTGCGTGTGATCAGATGCGGTGACGGAGGACGGGGAGGTGCTGGTGTACTTCCTCACAGAGTCCCTGAAGCACTTCGATCCCCCTGAGGAGTGGAGCCAGGCGGTCCGACTCACACACCGGCAGAAACGGCTGCATACAGAAGGGTGAGAGGATGTTCAACCACATTATCCACATTTATTTCTCTAGGTCGGCGTTTGGATTATTTCAACTTTTCTGGGGACACACTTTACAAAATGCACCATCTACTTTCTGGATCTGTCTTTTCGTTTTTTTTATAGTTAAAATAATCAGCTTAGTGGTTCTCCTATGATATTCTGAAAGCATTGGCCTGACATACATTATTGGCTACATTTTGGTCACCGATTAGCCAAGCATATTTTTATATTTCAGTGTGGTTTTCACCTCTCCCTTCCACCAGAGGCTGTGATGCCAGCGAGGGGGCCCCTAGCTCTCTGTCCCTGAGACAAAGGCTGTTCGACTGCCTGGCAGCGCCCCAGCCTGCCCTCTCCTCCACCCCCAGCCTGGACATCACCCACACCTCCTCAGCCCAGGAGCTGCTGCCTGGACTGGTGCTCCGCGGCCTGGAGGAGGAGAAGGCCCACAGCCAGAGGTATGGACCCTACCTCTACCCTACCATTATTTAGGCCTCTGTATGAGTACTATCTTGAGTCAAGAAGATCTTTTCATTGTAAATCTAAATGTCTTTGTTTCTCTGCACCTGTCTGTCTGTCTGTCTGTCTG
>JAOSLM010000089.1:14520696-14535541 GCA_025629765.1 Eleginus gracilis | reverse complement strand
GTGGGCATGTCCACCTAGTTGTGCAGTGGATTGATCTATTGGTCTATCAGCCTTCCCATTGGACTGTAGCAAACATTGCTCATCTATCCATCATACATCTAGGTGGACACCCCCACTTGTGATGTCAGAAGAGGCAGATTTTATAGACTCAGTAAAAATACACATTGAGCTAATGTCGAGTGACAAAACAGGAAACAAGGCATAATCCCCCTCTTTCAGTTTTTGCTATAGCATAGTAAGACTGCTGGATCTGATATAAGGGAACAATATAATGTAGGCTACAATATGTAATATGCAGGCTTAACCCTTAACCCATCACTCATTTAATAATAATCCAGCACATTATCCACCAAATCACACACACTATGGAACAAATCATTGAAAGTTGCTCCATAAATCGACAAGTCATCAAGAATATGAGAAAAAACTTACACTCCCTGATCCCAGCAGGGGGGCAGTCCCTGACCCGTGTAATTGAATGTGGTGTGGCTGTAAATTTCCCCACCCTTGCAAACCCATGCCTTTTAAATACCCACGCCATTAACGTGAGGCCCCAGGCTTGTTGTAACATACTAAACTTCTTCAATGGAGAAGCCAAAAAGAAAACGTTTCGGTCGTAACAAGGCCCCCTAAATTACCAGCAGGAGAAAATGGAGTGACGCCCTGTGAACAGTATAGTTCCCCAGGGGACGCTCCCGTGGTTTGTGGCTCTTAAAGGCGTGATGAGGTCCGTGTGTGAACCGTGGTGTTGAAGGGGCGGCGGGGGGGCTTTCTGGGGGCTCATGATGGCACACATTTTTAAGGTTGTTACTTAACGTTTTCTTACAATTCTTCGGTTCAGAAGATCTTTATAAGTTGGTGAAAGTTTTTTGTTATAATGAACGGCTATTCTAACGTTTTCAGCACACACTTCCGTACATGAGGTGTCTAGGCATCGTTTACATTGACAGAGCAATGCCAAGGTGCTGTGTGGGGGAGTGCAATCTCTATGCTTTGCCGTGGTTCATAGTTATAATAGCAACAGCTTTACATGTCCCACCACCTTGCACTTTCATTTCCAACATGACATTTCATATTTTTACATTACCCAAAAGACCTGATTTCTGTTTCTCTGCCTCCTTGGAGTTGATGACACTGAAGGCATACAAGCTGCCTGCACCTTTAAACACAGCATGCTGATTTTGTAACACACACCTATTCTATATGTCGGCAGTATGAGATACAGTGGGTCGGCACCGACGGGCGAGAGACCTCAGGTCAAGGTACCATATGTGATTACCGCTCGTCTCAGTGCTCAAAATAGAGCAGGAATAAAGATAAATATAGTTCACGCTATTTATTTGGGATTTGATGACTTTGTTAAAGGTGTTTGGTTTCCCCTGTTGAGTGAGCGGGGTACAGCTGGCACTCTTGGCTGGATACCACTTGAGAAGCTGTGGCTTGGCACATTAGGCTTGTAATACCATGCTGCCGCATTAACCATTGGATTTGTACTCAAACTAGTTAAAATTGGATTGACCAATTGGGTGTGTGGGTTGCCTGATGTTGGACATCACCTGAGTTGCAAGCATTGGACATGTTCAATGTTCAATGCGGATATGTATGCATGCAGTGTGTGCAGGAATGTGTACACTGTTAAATGTTATATTAGCATTTATATTGGTTCTACAAAAAATCTTTCGTTTGCCATGTTGAAACTTGAGGCTCCGTTCCTCGATGATCGCATTGGCCGGCTCGTCATCCACCAGGTCCTGTAGGCGATAAAAAAAACAGAAACGGTGCAATAACAGGTGGTATGAATGACAGCTGGGGAAGTGAACCATTGCTGACCTTCTGAACGACGTGGCCGACGCGGCCCAGGATGATCATCGGCTAATCCTCCTCCAGAGTCCCTGCGATACGCCCCCTGGGGTCCATCGGGCAGCACGTACCTCTCCACATTCTGCTGCTGCAGGCACTTCTAGACGTGAACGAGGCTTTTAAAATGGTTTTAGGAACCAGGGGGGGATCCAGAAGGGATCGAAGGCCCAAAATGACTCCAAGCTGGAGAGAGATGGGAAGGCGCAGCTTGCGGTGGGCGGGGAGGTGGGGGTGGATGATGGCCCATGTCCGAGGCTGCATGGGCCAATACCCTTACCCCCGCAGGCCCTTAAGAGAGTGTTTTCCCTGTGGTGGTGGTGATGGTGGTGGTGGTGGTGCAGCCATCTGTGGACTCGCAGCAGAGGCCATGAAAACCAAGCCGCGAGCTGCGGGTTGACCTTTCGCTGTGCTAACTATAATATTATCATAGGAGGAGAGATTTGGTTGCGCTACTCCCCGAGGTGGGATTGGGTGTCAGTATTAATGAGTTGTGTAGGTGCTAACGTTATGCAACTCTCCGAACATCTGCAACCGAGGGGCAGAGCCACGCACCAGATCAGAAAGGTTTCTTAATGGCCTTATTGAGAGTTCGAGGGAATTACGATAAGACTTTGCTTTTATGAATGTGGTCTATGTGACACACAACAGTTTTAAACTACACTTTCAATTTGTCAGGATTGTAAGGAAGTATATTGGCATGTAAAAACACTTGTTTTATAACATATGATGAAGACATTGACCATACAGTGAATCGATTAAACCAAAATCTAAAACGCCTAAGCCAATTTCCCCGGGTCTGTTGAAAATGACCATGCCAGAGCAATATTAATCAACTTGTACACCTTAATTGTTTCCAGTCTCCTCCATCAAACCTGGAAGCATCCACTGGAGGGCTTCCCTCCCTTTGGCAGGCAAAACGACATAGATGGGAAATAACCACATAATGATTTAAACACTTAAAACTGTGTTTCCATCAAACACATCCCCCGGTGTCCAGTGACTCACCAGCAGTGGGCTTGTATCTGCAGTAAGGGGCGATGCCGCACGTTAGCAGCAGTGGGAAGGATTTTGCTTCACTTTGTGGTTGAAATTACAGCGCAAATCTCTGAGGCATTTAATGCATCCAGGGACTATACACAACTATCTGTCAGAACGAACGGCCCAACAGCTGCCACTAATTGAGGGAAAGGAATTATGGGTAGTAGCTGCTGGCACCGTGCACCGCAGGGGGCCAGAGCTTGCCAGCTTGGGACCCATTCCGACAGCACCACAATGAGGATCAGCAGTGGTAGAGATACGCCGCTGTAGCTCTTGGAAACGTATCAAGACATGGCGTCAAGTGATGGCCTTGGGGAAAAAAAACCTAATCAAACAAGGCATTTCAAAGGTCACTGTTGTTCTCCCATTATAACCTTGTCACTGCTAATTACGTTCAAACTGACACAAACGAGTGCGTAATTTGTCTACACAGAATGGTTTTCTGTTTAAAGCTGCAACACGCAGGTTATGCCCTACCCACATTGTTTTCATCGAGTCTCATGGTTCTCATGTATTTAACTCTATAGCAATGGCCAGCAGTCAAATATATATGAGAAACCTCGATCCATAGTTGGAGGTTGGGTCGGGGGGAGGAGACGACCCACCTCCAACCGACCCATTGCTTATGAAATGCTGGTTTCAAATACGGTGACCCAGGATAGGCTAGGCAGAGCGTCAAGTGATACATTTCAGTGCACTGCTTTAAGTCTCAGAGTCCATAGACATGGAAGGCTTTGTTAAACAAAGCCCTAGCATCTAAAGAGAGACACACACACACACACACACACACACAGCCCCTCCACAACATTTGATCTGTCAAGTTTAAGTGACAGCCTGCATGGCCCACAACCACACAGCTTTATTTAAAGTCCCTTATTGAGTTTTTAAACCAGGAAACAAACATGTGTGCTGGTGTCCCTCGCTATGCTGCTTAACATGCAAACAATTTACATCCAGGACCAGCTGGGGTGCTCCCAGTGCCACCGCACTATTTGACAGAATGCCACTGGAGTTTTTGGCATGGCGTGCATTGATACTCTGTGCCAAACACATTGTTGGTACTTAGATGAGTGTTGCTAAGTGAGGACAATGTTGATTGTTTATAAGGGGCAGGTTGAGTTGATTCCTCTGGTATGTTTTGCAAAGCCTCTTCTGTTCTAACAGTAATGGTTTTCCTTTGCCATCAGCAAAAGGTGTAGAATCTGAAGAATCTGATTTAGTACAAACAAATATAGTTTACATTTTTTGTGAGTACATTTATTCCATCACTTTATACACAAAGTATTGTATAACATTAACTGTATTTCTGAACACAACACTCACAGAAAATTGAAAATACAAGTTGTACAGTATGAAAACTCAAAACTATTCTGTACATTACTTTTCTACAGTTATTTACAGTTCGAAAGATGAGCACATATACATATATATACATATACATACATACAGACCATATACATGACTCAGCATTTTTACAGATCTTTACAGTTCTTCAATGGGCAGCAGCAGAGACTTGGCCTCCTGCTCGGAGCAAGGCACCACAGACAGCTGGTGAAGGAACGGTCTCCCGTGGATACAAGTCCGGCTGTCCTCCCTAAGAAGTTGTGTCATCCTCGACAGACTCTCCTCCACTTCCTGCCTCGTCATGTTGCTAGGCAACTGACGGGCGAGCCGAACAGCTTCTCCCTTAAAAGTGGGAAACAACAGTGTTGGAAGCATGAAAGTATAAAATCAAGCAAGAGAACATAACTTTATTATGTCGATGACTTTAAAAAAGTTATTTTCTCACCTGAAGGTAGTTGCGGATTTTGAGGGGACGGCTGTCCTGCACCGTCCCAGCGTTGTGACGTAGAACACCGGTGAGGATCTCCCTGAGGTCCTCAACTCCGAGGAAGGGCACGCAGTCTGCGAGTGCAGTCACCTCCAGCCGGCTCGGGGCTGCTGACGGCGAGCCTGGCCAACACAAGCAGAAAAACAGATCAGTGCACTCCAGACACCACTCACATCTGCAGGAAAGAATGATAAATAAATATTGTGCTTTGCACGTGGCTTGGGGACCAAGACAAACAGCAGTGGGCCAAATAGAGTGTTAAATGAGTATTACAAGCCTTACGCTGGCTGGGGGAGGGAGGCCCCATCCTGCAGAGAGGATGATGGAGTGCTTCTCCGGGAGAAATAACAGCACACGACTCAGACATGGCTTCCCCTTTTTTCATAAAGTAAATTTAGAAATGTACCAGCGGTAAATATGTTTTTTTTGCATTAGGCGCTTACATTAGGCGATTACTTCCCTTGCTGGTGCTTTTTTACACGTGCTAGATACTATTGGCCAGGAAAGTAACAATTTAACATCAATGATGAACACAAATAAAGTCAGAGTTGTATAGGTGTGCCTGCTGCATTAACGTACTACTAGAACATACATAACGGACATGGGAAATACGTAAAGATCAAAACACAGATCACAAAAGCAACTTTTCAAATCAGAAAATAAACATCTGATGCAGTTTTTACAACCACAACAAAAAGAATAACAGCAGCGTGCACCTAGGTTTTTCCCTGAGCCATTGTCTCAAGACAGACAGACCACACCGGCCGGCAGGTCGGGGCCACCTCGCGCACGGCTACCTCCAGATTCACTCACACCCCCTACCGGGGTTGGCAGTGACAACGTGACATTCCTAGCGTGTCCTGAAGGGCAACTATTCTCATCACCTGCACACTGGGGTACAGCCCCACCACAGTGTTTGGCTTGGGGGCCAGTGTCAACTGAGGTGACCCATTCAGGCTACAGAAACCCACCTCGGAAGAGTAGGCTTCCCTGTGTGCCCTTTGCGGACAAAAGGATAAGTAACACTACAGAAAGTGTTGGCTGGCGAAGACTTTTGTATATTGTGAAGCTGACATAGGTGCCAATGTTTAACGTAAATAAACAACGATTTATTTCACTCCCATGTTGACCTAGTTATTTTTTTCCGCAAAGAAGTAAAGGCCATATATTTCAGGAACATTTGTCATATTTGTTGAAATTCTCTTTACATCCCGACAGCAATCAATTATTCAAATTATTCGTAGACCTATTGCTAAGGCTAGCGAGCTAATCTTTGGAGGGATGGGCTTTGGAGGGAGGCCTTAGGGAGGGCTGGGATATTGGATGCTAACCTCTAATCAATCGCAGTAAGGAAATTATATGTAAAATGTTGCGGATTGTGAAGGAGACCCCAAAGGGCTTATAGTAAAAACCTGCCTATGATTTGCTATTCATGCTAATACAGTGGATATTTGTTAGGTCAAGAGATGTTGATGCTAACGTTAACTATGTAGCAATGGCTTCTAAAGGTAGCTACTCGTATAAAGTAATGGTGTCAATATGTTTGCTGAGTTAGCTTTTTGTTGACAGATGATTCAGACCCGTTAGGGGTGGACTCCACAACTAATGATAAATTATTTATACAATATAAATGAATAATGTAACATGCTACCCCTATTGTGTGAACAACTTATTGAGCCAAATCTTATGCCTTGGTAGCCCATAGAACCTCGAGATCATGTGACCTCAGTCCGGACCTCTAGCCTCAGCCACATCCACTTCAGAGGGCGGGGCTACGTGCCTTGACAAACTCCTTCAACAAATAAGCGTTACAATCCAGTCCGAACGGCGGAGAGCGGCAAAACGTATTTTTCTGCAGAGAAACTCCGCAAGGTCGTACTCTTGTTATTATTGTTTAATACTTGTTATTGAGTCTATTTCTGCAATAACTGCACTTATGGCTGTGCATCCACTACTCCGCTTTTTTCCTTCAGGATTATTATCAGCATTATTGATTTGCCAGCGGAAGCCGTTATTTTATGTCATCAACTACGACCCGGCCCCTGATTGGCCCGGTTACTTCATCAACTACTGCTTCTCTGTAGAATGTTGATCTTTATATTCATAAAAACGACTAAGAACAACAATGGGTACGGAATATGTATTCTATGCTTTCAATTGTTTTTAAGTTGGTGGAATTTGTTGAATGTGCTAAACCATAAGTACCACTTATGACTGCAATGTGCACCATTATGGAAGTTGCTGAGCATTGGGTTACTCAAGACTTTTGTTTGACATGTATTCAAAATATTAAAATGTCTCTTGAAAGAGACCTTCATTATTCTCTCTAAAACAGAAAGCAGTTGTTTACTTGCACATGATATTATTGCAAGATAATTATTTATAGATTGTTGTCCGCCTGTCATTGACGTCACTTTGGATCAAAGCATCCAATAATTTACTAAACGTGAAATGTGTAAAATGTTACAAAATGATGACGGGTCTGTGATGTTTACCTGGAAACAATCTGATTTTAAACCCATTGGCCAAGAGTCTGGGATCAGACAAGATGACTCCTCCATCGAGTTCAGGGCTGCCTTGAGCCATGTTACACAAAGCCTGAGTGTATTCACTCCCCCCGAGAAGACTAGGGGAAACAAAACAACAAAAGCAGCTGCTGACCATTTTTGTATCTTTGGGGAATTTGGATAACATCGACTTTATGCAAACATTTGTATTATTGTGTGTTAATGTTAAGCCAAAGTTTGTCCTAACTGATCTCTCTGAATCCCGTACACATGCGAAAGAAAATGGAATGACCCGTCCACTATAGCTAGGAGCAGGGCAACTGCGGGCTGGCATTTGGCAGGTAGGCGAGAAGCGAGGGATACGTTACCCATCTGTTAACTGTATAGGGTTCTGTAGAGCCACGGCAGCCAGTATATTATTCTCCAGCAGTCTCTTAAACAGCAAGGCCTCCTCCACCCGAAATGGATTTAACAACATGAGCTCTCGTCCACATAAAACGACCCAGGCGCTCGCAGGGGCCAGCCGGTTTACTAGCCGGGGGCCCGGCGGCGCGTTGGCAGGGCCCGACGGAGGGGGGCCGCTGCTCTGGGACCAGAGGCGACGGAGCCCCTGCCTGAGGCCGGCCACACTGAAGGGGAGGGGGCGTGAGGGCTTGACGTCGGGGGGTTTCGCCGTTGTCGTCTTCTTCTTCTGGGGCTGGGGGGAGAAGAGCTGGTCGAGGAGCTGCTGGTTGGGCAGCGGGGCCTTGCGTTTCAGGCCCTGCTGGCGACTCGGCGAAGGGCTCTCGGCCTCCCGGGCCCCTCCAGCCGCAGCCAGGATGGTGCGCTGGCCGTGGTGAACCAGGTGCTTCTTGGCCTTTTCCTCGTACCTGCAGGGGAAGGAAGAGGGGGTTTATGATCAAGTCATCATTATTCCTGAATTTCCGGTATTTATTTTTCATGTCATCAAAACTGAAACCCCATCTTGGGTTTCTAGTTGCCCTCAGCGATGGATAAAGTACCCATCTTTTCTAATCTAATTTTGTTTGTAATTTAATTCATTTTGTTTCAGTAATTTAACTTTGTATACAATCAAATGGCAAATTTTGTATTTTAAATGTTGATAAACTGATGCAATATTTGTCTGTTGACAACTTTCCACGTTATTTCCAGAACGCCAACACTGCCTCTATGCTAAACGTGGACTTCCAAGCCAATTTCTGTAGATTGAATACCCCCTACACACATTTCTACAGAACTGATAATTTGACCACTACATGGACAAGCATAGTGTACATAAATATATAGGAGCAGCTATGAGAATGTTTTAAGGGCTGTGCAATATCTGCTTTGCGCCAGGGCCACGTATAGTTCTTGCGGTGATGAAAGATTTGACAACCTTTTGCCATTGTATACATTCTAAGGCAAGCATTGACATGTGCTATTCCACAGTCTATCATACCAGCTGACCCGTTTCATGAAGCACCGTGAAGTCCAACTCCTGGAATCGGTGTGCTACTTAACGGTGGCGGTGAAAGCAGCCAAATAGTTGCCGCATCTTATTTCATGTTCGAGAGGGCAGTAAGGAAAGGCAGGACTCTCAACAGATGTCTTTTTCCATAAGCCCGTCCATACCTTATATAAGTCTCGCAGCTATTGCTGATTCACATTTTCCTTCCATACAATTAGGTCCAAATTGGTATGCACTAGTTATAATTGGGCTCGATTGCGTTCAGTGCACCCTAATGCTGTTATTCCATCATTCCAGCTGGGATGGAAGATGTATACAGTGTGCTCTTTCTTTTACTGGCGTGTCCGCGTACATCTGGATGTTGTTAGACGTCACTAATTACTTTGCGACAGGATTCACTAATAGTCCTGTTTGATATATGGTTTGATACGACCTGTCCAGTGAGAGTGGAATCGGCTTGCGGTCGGGGGCACTCAGCTCGTGAGTCTACGCAAGTGGTCGGCTCATTTTGTGCTTCAAAACTCCCTTTGCCTTTATTTCTATTCGTTATTCATAGAAGAGCTGACGCAAACACAAATGCTCGGTACCATGACCTATGTGTTTTCTCCAATGCGAGTGTGCAGCAAAAGAGGATTGTTTGAGTCACAAGGAAAACACTAGACGGAGTTTCTGTTTCTGGAGGGAAATCAAGAGAAGGGTGAAGAAAACTAATTAAAATTGGCTAATTTGAATGTTTCTAAAAATATCAGCAATCTACCGTAGTATTTTATCCGCGTTACATTGAATTATTAGAATATTCACTCCAGTCAGATATGCATATCAAAACACAGAATAATAACCAAATTCATATCAAGCCTGTGGCAGATGCACAACACCTGAATTCCTCAGGCCCATGGCATACATTGGAAACCAGATATTCCACCTGATTTACAGGTGGAAAGCATCGACGGCCTACCCTAAGTTAAGGGGCAGTTGTCTGGAAAAAATAAAGATATACGGCCTGGTATTGACTCAACCTCCTCCACCCCCCGTCCCCACCTCTCCTCCTCCGCCTGCCCTTCCCCCTCCCGACCCATGGAAAGAACGCCTTGGAAGACGGACGGGTCTGGAAACTCACTTCGTGCGTTCCTCCTCTCCCAGGTTTTTCCACCTCTCCTGCACGCCGTCGCTGATCTCCTGTAGGCTGGCGGCGGGCCTCTCCCGCAGCACCTCGGCCCGCGCCTCCTTCTCGTGCAGGGCAGCGGCGGACAGCGGCGCCCGGGCCGTGCGGCTGCTGATGAGGTCGTACGCGGTCAGCGACGCGCGCTTCTCCGTGACAGCGTTCAGGAGGAGCTTCTTGCCGGGGCTGCCCTGCGGGCCTCTGGCTGCGTCTCCGAACTGGTGGATCTGGACGGGCTGCAGGGGAGCCCCGGACGCCGGGTCGGTCAGAGCCACGCCCCGGCTCCAGCTCTCTGCCGACGGTGTCGGACGGCCGCCCGCGTCGCTCCCTCGCGACACGACGTCCACGGGGCCGAATAGTTCCCCCTGGGCGTCGCCGGGGCCGCTCAGAGTGGCGTTGTCATCAAGAGGTTCACCCAGCGAGAGGTGGTTGATGATCCAATCCTCGGCGACGGAGGAAGAGGAGCTGCTGCTGTTGGTGGTCGGGTGGTCCAGGGAGGTCCCGGCGCCTCTCAGTGTCCCCGTTGATCGCGCTGGGACGCGACCCTCCGGTGTTGTTTCAGGATCCTCCTCGTTGTCAGCGTCGAGAGGCAGGCCTTTGACTCCGTTCTCTGAGGTTCCGGGGTTTCCTTCTGCCGGTGAAGTGTCAGCCTGGGGAGGACTCGGTGGCTGCTTATATGTTGAGTCTCTCTCAGCAGTTGTGGCATCGTTAGGAGAGCGAAAGCCGTAGAGAGACACCAGCAGAGCTTCCAGGGCGATCAGCACGGCCTCCTGGATGAAGGTCACAGTGAGAGGATGAGCTTGTTGCTAATGCTAATCACGTTCATCTTTCACTAGGCTAGGTTTTGAGGTACAACTCAAACCCACAGGACCAATGAATGTTTCAGACGTATTGAATACTTTGGAAACACATTACAAGTGAGGACTACCTGATTTACTTTCTGTCTGAACATACCAACCCAGATTATTATTGCATTATATTGTAATTTTTTTTTTACTATCAACACATTTTAAGCTGCTTAAAGCAGCCTTCAACAGCCATCTCCAGTCGCCGGTATGAAACATTGGGTAGACACCTTGTTGTGAAGGAGGACCTGGGTCTTGTCCGGGGTTAGATTGACGTCAATGGAGGAGGGTGGGAGGGTGATTTGGAGCACAAGCACCGGGTACCGGTTCCGGTTGGACTCGGACGGGTACTGGGCCGTGTAGCTCTGACGCAACAGCTGCGTTTACAGCAGGATCAAAAAACAGCATAAGGAGTTGAGTCACATTGGGCTTCATGAACGTTTGGAAATGAGGCGTTCATAAGCAAGCGTTATGTTTTAGTTTAAATTACCTTCATTATATCTTTCTGCTGAACAGGCCGGTTGTTAACAAATATGAACATTTTGTCGTGGCTGGAGGAGCTGGTAGAGAGGTAATCTGCTCCAGGTTTGGGGAAGAAACCATCTAATGAAATCTAAAAAAAACAAATATATAACAGAAATTACGAGAATACACAAAAATTGACCATTGGTTACATTAAAATGTCAAGATTTTAGAATTTAGTGTATTACAACATTGCATAGTGATAGTTTTAATCCATATTACTAGTTTAAAGTGCTAATCGCAAAGCTCTTCAAAGATTGGCGAATGAGTCTGATGAGCCTTTAATGAAATCCATTGCATTTGCAGTTTTTTGAATAATATGAACTGGGAGTCAATGGTGAATTTCCCACCAAGCATTCATATCGAGTGGCTAGGCAACCAAAATGATGTCCCAGAAACAATTAGTAATCTCTAAACATCCTAAAAAAAACTGTAAACTGTTTTATTTTTTTATAGCAGTGGGCTGGAAAGTTTTCAGATGAAAATATTAATATCTCAAAGTATCAATGCTATGTAAAACATACCCTGCCTAAATACCACAGGGAAGGGCTAATTGGGGAGTTTTAACAAAAAATAATTAGAAGGTTGAAAAACTGGGTCTAAATGACACTTTAACCAGTACAACACTTTCAATTAACAGTCCATCCACTCCACTTACAGCGCAGCCATTAATATAAATGTTTTCGTCTCTGCCATTATTTATTTATTTTTATATAAGAAACTAGCATTCTTGATAACATTTTATAAATAATTTCCCTTAATGTGTTATTATGAATTACGAGAGACCATAAATAAAGCCAGAGGGAAAATGTGAAAGGTTTACTCCACTGTCCGAATGCAGTATAACCAGCCAGCTGATTATACATCTTCCCAACAAAAACAAAGCTTACCAACCAATGAAAACTCTGCATCCCCTGACGCAGTTATCTCTGTTATCTATGCTATTCCACCACTGCTGATCAAAACACAGTCTAAAAATATGGACAATTATAATTTTCTCCAGACTCAAGGGGTTGAGCAACCCCAGTGTGTTTCTGTTCCCAGAGCTCATTATTAGCTGTGATCCCAGCCAATGCAGTTAATAACCTCTCCACTGTAAGGTCAAGCCACATATGCTTCTCTCTATTCCCTCTCATTAGGGTCACTTTATGGGAGCACCACAGGCACCTTTGCCCTCCCCTCCCCAAAGAGCAGCGGTTGTGTGCAGTAATGTTGCCAGGATTGAGAGGGCCACATTCTACTCACCCCGGGACTGGGGCTCGTACAACCTAACCCTCTCTCTCCCCAAGCGAGGGCCCCTGAGGGATAGTGAACCTGGATTCTGTGATCACCATGCTCAGAAGCAGGAGAATAAAAACAGCCTATGAAGAAGAGAAAAGCGCTGCTCTGGTTTTGCTACAGTGGAGCAGGTTAGCGGTGAGAGGTCAAAGGTTATTCCCCTTACTGGGCCCCATAGTGCTGCAGTGAGATGACAACAACAAGGAGGACCAGGGTGAAAGGTGTGTGTGTGTTGGTGGGGTGCTCCACATGTGTCAGGGGGGATTAGTTCCGAGCCGGGCAGCAGGTAGGGCGCTGCGTGGCCCCCGCCGTGACCAGGCAGAAAGAGCCCGTCTCCGCTTGACGCTCATCTGTTGTGAACGGCGAACAGAAAGCGTGGCAGAGAAACAAATAAAAATCTCTTAGCGCTTACTCTTTGTCAAACGAAAGGAGTATGGGAGTGAAGATTATTTTGAATACCTTTCAAAGGTTACATATAAAAACAAAGGAAACACACAGAAGAACATGCACATAAAAGACAGAGACAGAGAGACAGAGAGAGAGAGAGAGAAGTTGGCGAGCCACCAACTGACCACATTATCTGGCTGGCGACCAAGCCTTCACACTGTGGTTACTAGCTTGCAGCCGTGCATAACTAGCACGTTCTCTTTCTATATGGGGTCACTGTGTGAGGCTTCCGCAACATAATTGCCATAAAGGCCCCGTGGTGAAGGGCAAAGGGTTATGGGAGCTCTGGAGCGGGCCAGGAGCAAGAGATGTGTGTCAGCAGGGGTGACATGTAACTCCACGCTAATAGCCAATGACATTCACACATTAACGATTCACTATAGCACTATAAATATGATAAAAAACCCAAAAGTCAGCTTTTGGAAATATAGTTAAAACGATAAACCTAAACTCCTGTTATAGGACGGTGTCCCTGTGTTATTTGGCAAAGACATTTGGCCTAGATTCAACATCAGCGAACACTGCAATCATGTTTGTTGTTTTTATTTGTCTTTTCCCTCTACATATGGCCACTGGGTTCTTCCAACATGCATTTCCCACCAAGCATCTCTGTAGCACAAATATTCAAAGCAGTTACTAGAGAATAGAAAGCCTGGATGGTCACTTGGACATTTCTCAACGGTTTCTGTTACGTAGACTGAGAATATTTTGAGTGCGATAATGCTGAAACGATAGTTGCCGAAGAGCCTTTTCACCTCCCCCCCTTTCCTCTCCTGCTGACCTGTGGTTGCTCCTGGCGATGCTGGCATGGGAGCAGGTGGGCGACCACGCCGGACCCCAGTGTCGCCAGCAGGGCGCCTCTTAGATCAGCCGCCCTGGTCTTCTGCCACATCACCACCTGGGAACACCAGGAGAAACGGCATGAGAACCAGATTGCATCCCAACCGGGTTCTTCACTGCTTTCGGGTAATAATAATTTGGATTGCTATTCATTCCTATATTGTATATGCACTTTATTTACTTACTTTAATTTATTTTTATCTTTCCATTTTCTACTGCCCTACTGTACATTCAGTGTTTTATATTTTTTATTAAAATTTAATCCATTTTCTTTTATTGAGCTGAGCAATTGTAGCAGGATCCAAAAAGTTAAATGAATCTTAATATATTTAGATATGATAAGTTGACAGCACATTTGCAACAAACACAGACCACTTTTTGCTCAGGCTTGACCGGGTTTGTGGCGCAAAACACAAAAAACATGAAATTATATAATGCAGCATATCTGCTTCCGTGTTTCCCATGCTGCCCACGGGCAGCTGGTGAAGTTGGGCCTAAGGTCTCAAACAGTTAAGTTTAGGCTCGCAGTGGTTGTTGGACGAGACCGGGCCACGCATGACGGGATTAATCGCCAGAGGAGCCCGACTGAGTTGCAGCCTTCTGAAAGAAAACGCAGGGTGCATATTTTCACACCCCCGGGTGGGCTTGTCGTGGGGTGTCAAGCAGTTAGTATATCTCCTGGGTGTTGATTTCTGAAAGCACGCATTCTGCCATGGGACCCCCTCTGCTGCCCCCCTAGCTATGAAATATGCAATTTGGCACATGTAAACGGATCGCTCCTGTAAACAGTTCTCGGAGAAGCTGTGAAACGCGACACGGGGGCGAAAAGCTAAGTTCGGGATACAGGATAGGGGTGCTGATCGTCCAAAATGGAGGAGGGGGCACTATCCCCTCCCCCTCACCCCCTGACAAGCTGGAGGGCGATGTTAATGAAAGATATACAGTGGTCATGTGTCCTCCACCCACTCCCACCATCACTTCCCCTTCCTTGACACCCCCCCCCCCCCCCCCCCCCCCCCCCCCCCCCCCCCCCCCCCCCCCCCCACCCCCAACAAAACCCATCAAACA
>JAOSLM010000089.1:14502174-14512709 GCA_025629765.1 Eleginus gracilis | reverse complement strand
GTGTGTGTGTGTGTGTGTGTGTGTGTGTGTGTGTGTGTGTGTGTGTGTGTGTGTGTGTGTGTGTGTGTGTGAACCAAAAGTCTGTCTTTGGTTGATTCCAAACTAGAATATCCTGGAATGAGGTGAAGTGAATTTTGGACACTTTAGGCGAACCACCTTTACATGCTCTATTTTTACCATTGCCTTGTTGATTAGTGATGTAACCTCGGCTAACGGTGGCTTTTTTTCATCTCTGTCTGTCCACCTGTCTCTCTGTGCGTGTGCAGGGGATGTATGTGTTCATGCATGCGGTGAAGGGCACTCCATTTGAGACACCAGACCAAGGCAAGGCCAGGCTGCTCACACACTGGGAGCAGCTGGACTACGGTGTGCAGTTCACCTCATCCAGAAAGTTCTTCACCATCTCCCCAATTATTCTGTATGTATTTTGGGTTGTACAGTTTTAACTTTAACACTTTTATTCAGACGTTATTCTTCACCACTGGTAGATTATTATTATATACCATAAGTATTGCTTTTTTTCTACCACGATTGTTTTTATCTGCTATTATACATATTCAATTTGTTTTAGATATCGTTTTAAAGCAAGAATATACAACAGAATGTGCATATTATTGAAAAGTTGTGTAATTTAGTAATTTTTAAAACCTAATGAAGATAAGTTATTATCACATTGGAAACTTGAATGTTTTCAAATGATGACAAGACTTAAACATTTTACTTCACTTGATAAAGAAAAACTTGTTGATAAAAGAAAAGGTTAGCAAAACATACATTTGAAAGACCACCTTACAAGCCTACTTGAGATAAAAAATAAATCTCTGTATAGGTGAATGGACGGAAGGACCTGTGGCCTGGCATTCAGCTTTGATGGTCATTGTCTTCCATTGAAAGTCTCAAACAATTCTCTATTTTCTTCTCCACAGATACTTCCTGGCCAGTTTCTATACAAAGTACGACACGACACACTTTGTCGTAAACACAGTCTCACTTTTAAGCGTGCTAATCCCAAAGTTGCCACAACTACACGGAGTCAGAATTTTTGGCATAAACAAGTATTAAATGGAGTTGCAGAACGTATTGTGTCTATAAGAAACGTTTAGTTAACCTCCCCATACACTCCAGCACTGATGCCTGGACTAAGCTGTTTTGTATAGTACTTGTCAATGTCACTGCTATATATATATATATGTATATGTATATATATATATGTATATGTATATATATATATATATATATATAGAGGGTGAAAAGTGATGTTATAGGAGAGAAACCAACATAGGAAAGAGTAGATTGGTGGAAAATAGAATTCCATATGCATAACTAACTTGAAGTGAATATTTAATAATGCATTGTTGTTGGCCTGGGCTGGCCCCAGTTTCAGAAGTGACATTTAGATTTCCCTCTTTATTTTATTTTCTTCTCTATTTCACTTGATGCTGACGCAACGACTAAGTTTGGGTCCCGATTTGTAGCCCTGAAGATGTCCTAAATTTATTTTTTAAGATGTGTTCTTAAGCGTAGGAGCCTGTGGTTCTTTGTCTATCAGTACACTCATCATTATGTGGTGGGTGTCCAATCCAATTCATGACGAGTGGAGAAAATTATACTCTTTATTTGCATGGTTTTCTTTGTGAATCATTTAGCATTTGTTGTTAAATCAAATAGGGCAGGCTATTTCCATTGTAACGTTCCTTTGCGACATGTCTTGTATGAAAAAGGAAATATTAAATTTCATGCTGCCAGACATTACTAATCCAGTGGATGATCTTATGTACATATGTCCATGTAGCTATGTTGTCTGGAACATATGTTGCCATGATTGTGTCTGTCTCCCATTCATTACTATTACACTTGCATTACTAACATCATTAAAATGATTTGTGCCCTCATTGTTGCGTTGGTATATTGTTTGTTCACCAAGTCTTGTTTGCTGTTTATAGTGTTTTCAGGTGGTAATATTGCCATTTAGCAAACAGGAGCATGTAGGTTAACAGCATCTTTATCTTGGATGCCTGATGGTAGAGTGATTATTTGGGTACTAAAATCTTTTATTACAGCATGGTCGATCCAAGTCAAAGAAATCATGTCATTCTGCATGTATTTGTCCCAGGCTATTATCCAACAAAAATTATATCTTAAAGAAAATCTTAATAGAGTGCCACTTCTTTCAGTGTTTGATGGGGTCTTTTAACCCATAAAGTTCCTTGCATTGCTGGCTCAGGACCCCTTTAAACACATCGAAGCGATGGTTCAGATCTTTCTGCGTGTGGATCTTATACTTGGTCCCTAGAGCTCCATCGGAAGAGGTCGTGCCATAGAAGACCCTTCCTATCCTGGAGTGTACCAGGGCCATCGCACACATCACACAAGGCTCCCTGGTCACATAGAGGTCGAACCCTGTGCATATGTATGGCTGCCCCTCTTCCACAACCCGGGCGGTCGTTTTCGAGGTCTCTGCAGATGGTTTAGAGTGGCTACTGGTGGGGGACATCGCGGCGGTACAAGCAGGGTATTTCTCAAAACTGTACGCTCCCCCGCCCTGCCCGCGAGCAACAAGGTCAATGCACACCATAACAGCGTGATGGAGTGGATTCCTGCCACGGCAGTCATGTCCCACCGCTAGGATCTTCTCCTCTTTGGGGTCGACCATTGCAGCCCCCACCGGCTCCTGCCCCGACCCCAACCCCGCGGCCGCTCTGGCAGCAGCCAGGGCGGCCTCCATGTACCCCTGCATGCGGGCCTTCTGGGGCCCGCCGAAGAGCTCTCCTCGCAGGGCCACGGTCACCTGCTTGTCCTCGTGGAAGGTGGTGGGCCAGTGCTTGCTCGCCAGCTGGAACTGGGGCCTGGTCAGAGGGGGAAAGGCAGGGATCTTCACCAGGAAAGGGGCACCAAGTCCTTCCAGCCCGACACTATCGGAGGGCAGCAAGGAGTTGATGGCAAGGGACTCGCTGTGAAGGTCGACATCCGGCGCATCGCTGACCAGACACACTAGCACCTGAGGAGAGTAAAGGCCGTCGGCCAGATTGTGTGACCGCACCCTCTTGATGTGAGTGAGGCCGGTCAGGGGGTAGAGAGAGCGGAGCTCCTTGATCAGCCGGGACGTCTCCTTCTTGTCGGTGATGGGTGCGGCGAACGCCGGGATGAGCTTGGTGTCTTGTGACTGCTGGTCCGACAGAACAGGAAGTGCCACCCAGGAGTCTGCGTTGTCGCTTTCCGCCTCCTTCCTGCGCTTTGACTGCGGCTCCATGACGTCGGTTTTCTGCCTAGTTGTGGATTATTTGACACCAGAAATGGGAAACTGTCAGTACAACAAAGCAGTGGCTCACAGATATTTTGAATGTTAGCATAACACAACATCGTTTTCCTCTGCTTTCCTACCTGTAGGTCTGTCCTCTGCCTACACTTTTCCCTATAACGTATATTTTACAACAACAACTGACATGAGGCTGAGCAGCTGAAGGGTGGCAGTTAACTTTAATAGGATCTAACATTTAAATTAAAACAGAACTATATTTTATATTGTGTGTAAATAAATCCATTAAGGCAGGCAGAAAATACCTTGGTATTGCAGCAACAAGAATTGTAATTTATTTTCATTAAGTACTACATTCTCAAAATATTTTTTACAATTCAGGTTGCGCTTGAATTGAGCGAAGTGGGCTTATAAAGTTAAAACATAACAATAGTTAGTTCAGTAAAAGAAAACAATGGTCAAGCACATGAATGATGCATGTTCTATCGTTTGAATGATCTTTTGTCTGATCAAAAGCAGCGTGTTGTAAAGTAAAAATGCTCGACAATCATTAGGACTACTCAAATATAAGCTGGTTAAACAAGACCCAAGCCAAGGATTATCAATGGACATACAAACAAAATGCATAACATAACATCCAAACCAACAACAAGTCAAACAAAAGCTTGTCGAGGCGAGTCCTTTGTATGCATCTCTCCATCACTTCTTCCCCAAGAGAAACGTAGTCTTTATGACTTTGGGCACATTTCGGATGGTGAGGGACACCCTGGTTCCCCTGGGCAGGGTGTCGCCCACCACAGCTCCCCCAGCCTCAGCAGCCGAGGGCAGGTTGCGCACCGCGTCTGTCAGGGTGTCCTGGCAGCGAGGCTGGATACCGTGCAGGAGGCTCTGGTACATGTGGTCCTGCAGGACCAGAAGGCTCCGCGGGCGAACCAGCAGGGAGAACTGGTAGCGGTTCTCCTCCGTCTGAGGTTCCCCGGACTCCTGGGTGCTGCTCAGGGGCTTGTAGAAGTCCAGAAGGGTGTGTGAGCCCAGGCTGATTGTGGTGACGGTGGGGTGGTACATGGGACCATCCACGTGGGGCATAATCCCCTCCCCGGGCTTGTACTCGTTCACTAGTACGTGATTGGCCACTTTCCCCGAGAAAGCGTTGAGAGAGGAAATCTGATCACAGTACTTTTGAAGCCAGTCGGGCATCTTCTCTGCAAGCATTCCTTTGGGGCGGGGCAGTCCACCCCAGTTCTGAAGCCGTCTGCCAGACAGCTGAGTCCACTTTGGTTTTGGGGATTTGTAGACCTGTTCCAGGAGATAGGCTTCCTCATCCTCTGATATGAAGTCGGGGATGTAGTACACCGTTGGCGGCGCATCTTGTACAACAAATGTTTTGAACTTCTCCGAGATATTATCTTGATGCTCCATTCCTTGTGGAAGTTGACATTAACTGCAGAGAGTAAAGTAGATTGGCTTGCCGTCAACCCAAACCACCTCAGTCTCTGTTATAAATTAAATTGATAGAGTTTAAACTGAAAATGGTGAACGAAATAGGTCAGAAGTACTTGTGCGCAGTGGTCTGTAACAAAAATATAGGATTGCTTTTCACTCACGTGGTTTTCATTGCACGTGCATTATTCTTCCACAACATATAATATTGAGCTTCCTTCAAATCAAATGACAAACAGATCGTCTTTCTTATTGATCAAAATAGAAGATACACAAGTTCACTCCGGCTCAAGCTGGGTGTACGTGTCTATATCTACTGGTGTACATAATTTATCTATAGAGCCGCATGTGTAAAAAACGACTTATAAGGAAATCTGAAGCAATATAAACATTACATTCTAGCAAAATCTGTAAAATTGTGTACACTACCTCCTTGGACCAAGATGTTGGGTTAATACGGGAAACGAGTCAACATTTGCCTTCGTCTGACTGCTTTCGCATGGTCTCCTCAGTGTGCAACGATCTATGTTTTCCCCTAGGAAAGCTTTTTTTTTAACGGTGAGTAAAAAGTAGGACTAATACATATCACCACACTTACTAGACTAATTTATTCTTCAAGTATTAGAATTATCAGAAATGAATGTGTACCTCCTCTGAAAGGTGGCCTTCCTTCTACTTATGTACGGAACCCTAGTTCTTCACTTGTTTTTACACGACATTATTTACATGAGACACAGAATGGAAGCATGCAAGTGCAGCTCAGTGCAATCAACTTGACCTTTTATGTTTCTGAAATGAGACTACGATTACGACATTGTGTTAATGCAACGCCATCCTATATCGGCTTTTTCTTGATTTGAAAGGCATATTAGGAAATAATATTATATGAACTGTATTAACTGTACAGTAAATAGATTTTGTATGTACAGGGGTACACACGAATCACCCTCTTATGATGTTCACGTTCAAGACATCGTGTCTGCGAAAGCTACCAGAGTTGTGTCGCAAGCATTACTTTTCTCGGACTTGTGTAAAAGCCTTCTCGTCCAGACTGGTTTTGGGCATCGAGACCAGCTGTGATGACACCGGCGCAGCAGTAATGGACGAGACAGGGGTTGTCCTAGGAGAATTCCTCCACTCTCAGAAAGAAGTGCATCTGAAGTGAGTTGAGTGCGTAATTCGAGAACAAATCAAACAAAGCATTTTCAAAGAGGGCCCAACAACCTGGTATCTAAAAAAAACAAGACTTAAAAACTTTTTCTGTATTCCACGACAATACCAGGCGACAGTATAACAAGGGTTTTCTATCTAGACTAAGTGAAATAACACAGATAAGCCAAAGTGTTGAGCTTGTGCGATGTTCCCAAAAGGTAGGTCTTTTGAAGATGGGGAGGGATTCTGCACATGGTATAGAGCTAGACAGCTCATTCCCTCATCATATACCACACATGAGAATACGTTTGTCATTAAGCTTTTTTCCTAATCCTTTTGTTTTGTTTTAAATGTCACACTTTTTTTCATATTTTTTGTCTCACCTGTCTTCTACAGGACTGGTGGCATTATTCCAACCGTGGCTCAACAACTACACAGAGAACACATCGCTTATGTTGTGCAGGAGGCTATGAACAGGAGCGGGGTGACCCCTGGGCAGCTGTCGGCCGTGGCCACAACAATAATGCCTGGCCTGGCCCTGAGCTTAGGCATCGGCCTGCACTTCAGCCTCCAGTTCGTGAGGCAGCACAGGAAGCCGTTCATTCCCATCCATCACATGGAGGCGCATGCGCTGACCGTCAGAATGCTGCAACCAATTGAGTTTCCATTCCTGGTTCTGCTCATCTCTGGGGGGCACTCGCTCCTGGCCTTGGCCAGGGGTATCGATGATTTCCTCCTTCTGGGGCAAGCGCTAGATGAAGCCCCAGGAGACACCCTGGATAAAGTAAGCAAATCCTTTCTGAAGCAAGGTAAGGTAATTCTTTATGGTAGAATTTGTTTTGCCAGGTAAGTTTTCACATGCAAGGGGTTTGGACAGGGGGTGTTAGACTGCTATGGAGTAATGCAATACAAGATATTCAAGTGACAAAATACATGGAAATTAAATATAAAAAAAGACACATAATCCCCAAAATATAAGACTTGAGGTGTAAAATATAAAGCGTACGATATGTGTTATATTTGTATTTTCCCTCTCATTGTTTGAGGTCATGTATATAGTATATATGTTTATATTTATCTATTCAAAGGTGGCGAGACGTCTGTCTCTAACAAAGCATCCAAGGTGCTCAGGGCTGAGTGGAGGGCAAGCCTTAGAGCTTCTGGCCAGAGATGGGGACAGGAGCATGTTCCCCCTCAAGACGCCTATGGGACAACACTATGACTGCAACTTCTCATTTGCCGGCCTGCGCAATCAGGTTAATATGGTGATCAAGAAACAGGAGCAGGTGGAAGGTGAGAGACGACTGGAGATGTGGAAAGCATTCAAAAACGTCAGGATTCTCAAGATCTATGATTCCCAATCCCAGGTCTTACTGCAAATGGGAAAACATGCAAATATGAGCATCTAGGAACACACATTATAGACAAACACAGTTAACAAAAATAGTGTGTGTTGTCTGAAGAACATCGTTTTGTCTTGACCAATGTAGAATCCTGAATGGTCGGTGTTTTGCACAGATCATAGCATTGTCTTTACAGGTATAGAGCCTGGAGCGGTGCTGGCGTGTGTGAATGACATCGCTGCTGCCACACAGCACACCATTGCCTCTCACTTGGCCAAGCGCACACACCGTGCCATCAAGTTCTGCAAAGCCAAGGCTCTTCTGCCCACAAGCAACCCCATCCTGGTGAGAAACACTATTATTTTATTAGTATTATTGGTTAATTGTTTTATTTGTGGAATTTTGTTTTGTTCTACAGATTCATTTTTTTGTTGCATACAATACATTTCCCTCGTGTCTATGAATGAGGTGCCTTTGACTTAATTTCAAAAGCTTATCAATTGGGAAAATGTTCTGCTAAGCCAATTTTGATAACGTTGTTGTTGTTGTGGTTGTTTTGTATTGGCTATCCCTATCTGTTTGAGTCTATCAGGTGGTCTCCGGAGGCGTGGCCAGTAACCAGTACATCAGAAAGGCTCTGACGGTCATCACCGACACCACCGGACTGCAGCTGCTCTGTCCTCCCGCCGCGCTCTGCACAGACAATGGAGTCATGATCGCATGGTGTGTGTGCGGCCAGAGAGGCCGTGATATAATGTGAATTATTTAGATATAGATAGATGTCATGGAACCCCACAAACCTCTCTGTTTTAGATGGTGTTCATGTACTTGGATTGTAATCAATAATATTCTTTGTTGATAAGATACAAGTTGAGAAACGAGTACTTGAGTTTAATTTCCTGCTGTCTTTATCGCACCAAAATTGGACGCTACTCTCTCGATTGTGTTATCCAAACGTGTGTGATGTGTTTTCCTAGGAATGGCGTTGAGCGACTGATTGCCGGGAGGGGGATTCTGCCCTTTGACCAGGAGGTCAGCTATGAGCCGAAGTAAGTCAACAGGATTTAAGAGACAATAGTGTGCAATGCACACATGCATATTTGTATTCTTTTGAAAAAACTATTTTAAACATAGAAGTTAATTTCCAACGTTATGGAATTGCATATGAAATTGTTCAAATGCATTTGTATCAGCTGATAGACACCTTGTATCCTAGAGTTATAACAAACTCTAGGAAACTATAAACTATTACTAATAATTCTGTTCATTTTCTAAAACGTCACCCACGCCATGCATCACTGATTAGCTGATGAATGTCATACAAGTTGTCCTCCTAAGCTCCATGTGTATTCTCGCAGGGCTCCCCTGGGTGTTGACATCACAGCAGACGTGAAGGAAGCGAACATCAAACTACCCCCAGTGAAGCTGAATATACCCGACTGAACCTGGAGACACCTCACCGATAAATATAGTCCTTTATACCGTGTTCAAATGACGATTTAGACGTTTTTAAAACATATCTGTATTGTGCAGATATGTTCTGCCATTGTAATGTATGCATTATCTTCTGTGTAATAATGCATACCTTTCAGCTATTTATGTAATTGCATTAATAATAAAAAGCATTATTTTTCAATGTACTGTATGTGTCTCCAATTACTTCTAATCTAATCTAATCTTTATTAAAGCAAGTGTACCGAGTCGACCCAGCCTTGATTCTGGTCCTTTGTCATTCTCTCTCCTCCAACCTAGTTTACCGTCTATCTTCACCCTTCCCCGTCCATAAAGGCACTAAAAGCCCATAAATGTTTATAAGATTAGATATAACTATTAACAAGCCCAATAAATGCTTTTGTGCATTTATATTTACATACATATGTATCGTGCACAGTGAGGATTTCCATCATTAATAATTTATTGAGGTAGGCCATTTACAAGACACACGCTTTATTTTCAATAAATGCTGCTGACAACAAGCGTTCAAACGAGCGCTGCCCTTGGCTACCGCAGAGGTTGTTCCATGTGACTACAGGAGGGCGACATGTATTGAATGCTGTTGGTAGTAAACTTTTGCTGCTGAAAAACGTGCTTCACTTGTTCCAGATTTATCTCGAGCTTTGCTTCATTTTTCCCAGATTTAATTCCCAGTCTCTTTTTCACATATATAGAATTATAATTATGTGTTCAATCTAATTCTTGAATCGACATCTTAATTTGAAATGCTTAATCTGAAGCTAAATTGTATATACAAATATATGCTAATTATCATACATAAACATATTAGCATATATTAATAACATGTCATATTTCGGGGGAGGCATTACGTGCATTGGGCAGGATATGCGCGCAAACAAATCGCCCTCATCATGGTCAATGACTTCTTGATCGGGCTTTGATTCAAATAGTTTTTAACATCTTTAGGTTGACAGACCCCACTCCAACAACATTGTTGTATGTCTTGCCAAGCCGGAATTTTCTTTTATACATTTATAATATTTACGGTTTTCTTGAGGCGAGCATATGTAAGAGAAACCATTTTCACAGGGACCACTAAAGTTATCTGATTCCGAGTATAAATAATATACACAGTTTAAGCATCCGTCCAGCAGATGGCGATAAAGACTTTATCATGTCGACTTCAAGGATTTATTATTATTATTTATTGTAAATGCTTTTTATATTTGTTGAAATCAATCAATAAAATAAACAATAAATTATTTGGCGTTCTTTAAATCTCTTTATATATTTTATTATTTAACATTAATTCAGAAATATTCTGCAAACTTCATCCTCCATCCACTAGGCGGCGATGGAGAACAGACAGAGGACGCACAGGAAGCACTTAGTTAGTGAATGGATGCTGCTGTTCAGAACAGCAACATTCATTTATCAGTTTACCTTCTTTACACTGAAAATATATGACCAGACTCAATAGACCAAACCAAAACTCCGTTTAACGGCAACGGTAAGAATTCGTCCCCTAGTTAAACGTATCCTAACTACTGATGTATATGTGATGCAGATATGAGCTGATGTTGAAATGTCATTCTTAATAGTGTGTCAATCATATTCATCCTGCATGGTGCAATAGATGAACCGACTGGACGAATGAGTCTAAACACTGATGTATAATCTTTATAATACTTTACTGTATTCATACTGATATTTATATTATTGTATCTCTGCTTTGACATCATAGTTTCCCGCCTAGGATTGACAAACTACTGCGTTCTCGCAAAATGTCCCTTAAAAGAATTTAAGCATCTTAAGTAACGTATCACTTTATTCTTGGTGTGTGTGTGTGTGTGTGTGTGTGTGTGTGTGTGTGTGTGTGTGTGTGTGTG
>JAOSLM010000089.1:13176681-13188991 GCA_025629765.1 Eleginus gracilis | reverse complement strand
ACACACACACACACACACACACACACACACACATAGACAGACAGCACCTCATCTCCTCCATGTGTTGTTCCCTGCTCAGGACAACCTCAACGTTTTCCTGAAAGCCTGCAAGAAGCTGGGATTAAAGGAAGCACAGCTCTTTCACCCAGGAGACCTGCAAGACCTCTCCAGCAGAGTGACAGTCAAGTAAGTGCACTGCTTTCTTCCCTACAATGACCTCTACTGCTTCACTCAATTCCCTGTGGACCACACATAAGACATTGACTTCTTGGCTGACAGCCCTAAAATAAATACATTATAGGGGTATATTGGAATACAATACTTCCTCAGGAGATTTAAGGTGATCTTCTCAACACCATTCACAGGATTTCGTAATACATGATCTGTTTACTCCAATTTGTAGTACAACTATGAGCTGTAGTAAAACCTGTGTAGGCAAACTTGTCTTGGCCTGAAAGTTACAGAGCGACTGTTTCACAAAATAGACAGAGCAGGCACTGAGACTCGGAGAGCATTTCACTCATAGAGTTAGTTATCTCCTTTTTATTCCATAGGGGAAAGAACAAAGTCTGTTTCGGGAACACTTCCTCGTTTGCAGCTTAAACAAATGACCGCGTCTGTGATGTCAGTATTATCTGAATAAACAAAGCGTGTGCAGGTTGCCAACAGCTGTAGGCTGGGTCATAAAGGGATTTCTCTTTTCAAAGGCAGAAGAAGAAGAAAGCAGGGAGAGAGGGGAGACGTGCTCGGAGCATTAACTGCGTGGGGGGCTGAACTGTGTTGTTGTAGTTTTAGTTTATTTTGTTTGGTTGGTTTAGTTCAGTTGCTGTTATGTGTTTGTGTGTGAGTGTGTGAGTGCGTGCCGGGCCGGGTCATGCGCGGTATGTCACACAACCTGTTTATAGTCTGGCCACAGGTGTGCCTTCGGGAAACGGTGAGATGAGACAGAGCAGACATAGCTCAGTGCACAATCCGTCCGCTCGGACGGACTTCTCCATGACAACACCCACACCAATGTCTAGGCCGCTATGCGGGCAGAAATATACATCCCATAATAGGGGCCGGGGCTGCTAGATGCTGTTCAGCTCATGCACTTGTTCTGTTTATTATTCAATCATAAATCCATTAGGGTGAGGTGGCAGGAGTAGTATTATCAAATGCTGTGAGTGCTTCATTCTGGCAGTGTGCAATCTATCCTCAGACCCACCCAGGGCCCTGCGTGCGTGCTTCAAGAACTACCTAATTGCGCTGTTATGTTTATTGTGGCCGCTCCTTCGATAAGTTGGCAGAACATTGCATGCCATAGTTCCCATGAGCCAATCCCATTGTCATTGCCCATCTCCACAGCGGCTCCAGTGATCATGTCCTCACCCTAGAAGCATCACGGGAGCCGCACTTAGACGTTGAAACACGCACACACACTGAGACATTGTGAAGCTTTAAAGAAAACAAGCATGAGTGCCTGTTGGATCGCCACACCCTCGTCCCAGTCTGGCAGTATAGAGCACTAAGAGATCAAATTGTTACATAATAACATAATATAGTGAACATCATTAACCTCATCATGAACATCATGATAAATATATATATATATATACTACAGGGTGAATATCATCCTAATGTTTTCACTCTTTGAGAATGACAGATTGATCTTGATCTAACCTCATGACTGAACACAATAGAGTTACCAGCCCTTGGGCAGAGAAACCGCTTAGAAACCCTTTGATTCGACGACGGCAGTCAACAAGGTTAAAAAGATACACACATTGCTCTGTCGTTGACGAGGTAGTGAGACATTGTCAAATGCAACATCGCAACTCAAAACTCTTTTATAGGGAGGGGCGTCGCAAGAGGACCCAGGGCTGGGTGGGGGGCAGTGGGTCCAGCCCGTTGACACTTCTCCCCGGGACCTGTCTGAGTGGCTAGTCTTGGCCGGGGCCGGCCAGGCTATTCTTAGTGGCCTGGAGAGAGAGAGAGAGAGAGGGTCACGTGGAGGAGTGGGGTTGATATGGTGACAGGAGCCATTGCAGCGGAGCTTAATATAGATGCCGTGTCCTCCGACACCCCCTAAAATCAACCTCTACCCCCACAACCCCCACTGGGAACATTCTCCTTCCGATCTGGATTGTGGAAGCGCACACGCTTGGTTGTGTTTACGTGTTTGTTGTCAGGACATTAATGGGGGGGGATGATTGGTTTGTGGTGTTGTGTGTGTAATTTTGGCTTTTTCTCTGTGGTTGACTGGATGACACATGCAATGCGTATTGGAGAGTCAGAGACTTGTTGGTATTTGGGTACTGATGTGAAAACGTTCTGTGTTAGTTCCTACAGGCTGAGGTATGAATAAGTTGTGAGGTGCAGTCGTGGTGGATCACTTTCAGTGGTCGGCTGAGTCGTCCCTTGCCATGTTATCTGTGTGGTCGGTTTAGTGGCCTGTGGCAAGAATGATATGGGGTTAGATGTTCAGCCACATGCACACTAATGAGGCTGTGTTGTGTTGTTGTTGTTGTTGTTGTTGTTGCTGGCATTACAGAGAGAGAGGGAAGGGAACCAAAGACTCGAGATGAGTTGCCTCTCTAATCTCAAACAGGGTTGACTGGAGATTCAGTCTAAACAAACAGGCTGGTTTGAAAAGTGAATATTATGAAGAGAGAGAGAGAAGGGGAGTGAGAGGGTTAGACAATTAGAGAAATACTCAGAGAGACCAATACACAACAATAGAGTGAAAACAAAAGAGAGAGAGAGGTAGAGAGAAACAGGGAGAGAGAGAGACAGAGGAAAGATCTGCGGTTTGTCTTTATCAGCAGTTTGTAACCGTGGTTTCAGTCTACTAACCTGTTCTGCTCCTCCTCACTGAGTAAGACTGCTTCTATGGGAGCCGGCTGTCCTTCTGTACATATCTCCTCAGTTAATCTTGTAATTTGCTAATTTGTTAATGAGCACTGCTTAAAGAATATTGTGATTCTTTTTTATGAACTATGAGCAAATTTAAATACTGTAAATCGCGATGGAAAAATGTGTCTGCCAGATGCCCTAAATGTAAATCTAAATGTAATGAAAATGTATGGTGGTTTTGGCTAGTGATGGCTGTGGCTAGGTTCCTATGGAGGAGCGATATGAGGCTTAGATTGCCTCACTTATGAAAGGTATTTAAACTGCAGGAACTTTACACTACTTGGCTGCAGGTATGCTGGCCGGTGGATCTTTTCTTTATGTGGCCAAGATCATGTCGGGGAGCAACACGAGCTGGTACGGCCGTAAAATTCGGCAATGGCTCTGTGGTCACAACGGCCATAAAGTCTTTCGGGTGTCTGACCTTTGAGCTTTATTGGCTGCCGTGGTGTTGGCCCGACCCGCCATCTGCAACCAGCCCGCTGATAAACCAGATACACCTATCACACACCCGCATGCTTTCCATATGAAAATCGGGCATGCATCCTTACAAAACTGTTAAAGTGGAGATACCAGCTGATTTGAGTAGGCATGACCAACCGTGAGGTATCCTCCACATCATCAGTTTGTCACTGAGCCGTACACGCCCCGTGAGCAGGCCTGCGTCGGGTCTGGACCACGGAGCCTGTGATTCACTGCGGGGCCACGTTTGACCGGGTCTGTCTGCTGCACAGGAAATTAGGGCACTTGAGTACTGTGGATTAATCACGGGCATCTGGAAGAACACTGTACTAAATAATATCGCTCTGTTTGAACTGGTAGATATTTTCTTTTAATTGCTGCTTCTGGCTGACTTTTTGATAGCCAGCCAGTGAATATGGACCAGGCCTAAGAACACATTCTGAAAAAAAAACATAAGGGCTTCAAGAATGTTTCCCCGGTCGCCCTCACAGTCAGCCAGTGAAATTACACTTTGACCTCTGTTCAGTCCGGTTTCTCCCAGAGTGAAAAGAGATTAGGTGGGGGGAAATTACAGTACAATGCACAAATCGTAGACAGTAATTACCCTGTTACACACTGTACTGGTAGCCATTGAGGAATGCACATAATTATTCAGCTTATTCTAGCTGTTGAGCTGCACCTCCCCCCCCCCCCCCTCAAAAAGAGGATGCAGATACACCTCCGCTCCACCTCCACTTACTTACTTAGAACAGAGGGGTCTACAGTTAGTCTGATGCCCTGTTGTGATAAACACTTGACATGGGTCTGGTTAGAATCACCGTCATGGAGGTCATCTTAAGTACCGGTTTCTTCACTTGGCCCGTTGGTTCCTATTCCGTGACTTCCAGTAGGTGATAAAAGAGCCCCCCTGCTGAGTCGTGGTCAAAGTCTGACCGGCATCCTTCGATTTAGCAATCATTGACAGGAGCTGGAGTTTGTCCGAGCCTAAAGGCACTGGGGTTGGTGCTTTGATAATAACTCTTTGAGGACATTTGAATGACTGGAGGATTGGCTGTGTGGGTGTGTGGTTTGATTTGATTTCGCAACCACATCACCAGTCATGTAACAAAACACAAGTACTGTGTCTATGTGTTTCTGAGAAACTGGAAACTGTTCCCATCTTGCCCCTGGTGGATGTTTCATATACATAGGAGAATTTTGAATTTAATTTTGACCGATCTTAATGGCTGCAAGCAATGGATAGCGAGAGAAAAAACACAGGCCTCTCCTCCACCCGCATCTCGCATCGGTTCACTTTATTAGCTGGAAATGTCACGTCACTCTCGCTGGTCATAGGGAAACGAGTGAACCGTGGGTTGATGGTGAACCCAAACGGATGATGACGGAGAAGGCTCAATAAAACCCCCACACCCACACGTTCCATCCCTGGTTGTAAACGGCCGACACAAGGGTAATGTTTGTCCTTCGCTGATGACTGGAGATTGAAATGCCAGCCTCAACCTCTGTCCCCTGCCGACAGTGGTTGCACTGTGTTACGATAACGATGACACAACCGTCCCCAGACACTGCCCTCAGTCACAGCTGACTGATTCTAACGGAACCAGCCCTTTTTGTGGTCCTGGCTCTAAGGGGTCAGGGTCAAAACTATTTAGTTTGTCTGGAATCGGCCTCTAGGTTAGGGTTAGGAGAGAGATGGTTTGCAGGAAGAACGTTGCCAGAGGACATTCCTGGCAATGCGATGAATGCAGCAGAACAAGTGGTTTGCATCGGACAGGTATGTAAACGAGCATGGACACACCCAGAGGAGGAAGACTTTCTGGTATTGGGTTGTCGAGGTCGTCTTAGCATTATGTTGTGAATGCATGATACATGATCAACCTTTGTCCTTTTTTTCCATTGTTATCATGTCGAATAAATGCCGTGCTGAGCAGAGATGATTAAATAGGTGGCTGGCGTGACATGAGCTACACCACAGGGTGCGGCTCCACCCGGGACAGGTGCAGGTTTGTGTCCTGGATTTAAATTTAGATGCTTCTCTCCTTCTGTCATGGAAAAAGCCAGTAGACAAACTCAAGTTGGTCTCGTAGATGGCTTATCATTAGTAGGTTCACTGTTGCTATGTGTCTGAAGAATTAAATAGTGGCTTGTGTTTCGTGTATTAGTTGGACAGTGTTATCCTCCACATGTTTCTGAATACTGAATACCGGAATACGAATGCAAATATTGGAGAGAGAAAAGTCAGAGGAATTGTACCATTCATTGTGGTCAATAATATTGAGTTGGCACATACCTTGGTAGGAACAAGCACGATTATTTCTCAGAAAATCGACATTGGCTGGGACCTCTTGTGCGGTTCGGAGCTGTTATTGGTCGTGTGTGGCCTTCCTGCCTTTCCACCGTTCTAAAACTACTTTGTCAGCAGTTCAGTGTCTACTGAACTCCACAAGAATGTTACGGTTCAATATTTTTGCATTTTCATCTCAAAAGCAAATGGGGAGCGATGGAGCAAGCTCCTGGTTGGTCGACTGGCGGCTCGTCTCAACCTTTGACCTCTCCGGAGGTTTGGGTCTCGTGACCCTAAAGATGAGCTTCTCTACTTATACTGTTCTGTCTAACAGAATAGTTGTAGAAACACATTAGCAGTAGTAACTTTTTTAGTCAAGGTGTGAATTCTGTGGACTTGAAGCTACACTAGGTAAGGAAAACATACAAATGCACACACACTTATACGCACAATCACACACACACAGAATCATACACACACCTCCCTCTGGCCAGGCAGTGTGAAAAATCAGCATGCAGATATCTCACACTGTCTGGCCCTGCCTGGCAGTATCTTTAGAAGCGACAGTTTGAATTCACTCTACCCAATTTTCCTTAAATATTATTGCAGTAATTTAGTTTCACCACTGATGGCGCTGTCCTAGCGGGCCTTTTCATTGTGTTTACTTAATATCTACTTGTTATTCTCCTGTGTTCTTCCATTGACCCTGTGATCCACTGTTACAAAAGGCCTTTGAGCTCGCAAAAACAATAATGGATCACTTTATTGGTGATTCCCGGTGCTCATATGAGGACTCAGCTGATGTCGGTCCGCTACGGCACAGTCTGGAGGCACGGCGGGGCAGAGAATAACCCTCTTTATATTCTCTTGAGCTCAGCTTTGACCGTCAACCATAAATTAGTATTAGGTAACCGGCTCTGTGGTGCTCCAGCCCTCCACTCTCCTCCCTTTCAGCCCAGAACACCACATCTGTATAATTGTAGACCTTGTGGCTGAAATCCAAACAACACAAGAGACGTGTTTTTTTTTTCTTCTTCCACCCCTTTTATTGGTCCCATAAATCTTGCAAGATGTGGAACTATTTTTTTAACATCTATTTCCAAATTCACTTTCGTCAAATAAACTCGGGCTATATATGTGAGCTAGTAAAAGAGTGTGTGCGGCGGCTAGGGTTAGTAGCACATAGTGAAACGGGGAGAGAGAGGCAGTGATGGAAAGCTTATAGCTTGAAGATTAAAATATATATATATTGCATTTCCACTCTTTTCTTTCAATCATCCGTTCTGTTTTCGTATGTGTTCTGCGAACTTGCTCAGCTGCTATAAATCACTTCCTGTGTATCCAAGACGAATCGTAGTTTGGTCTTGGTTCGCCGGAGGAACAACGGTTGAACCTAGAGACACCATTCCTCGTCTTGTGTTTACATACACTGTCTTTCCTTTGATGGAATCCGCTGTGTGTTTGTTGTCGAGTCACAAAACATGACACAGCCTTGAGTTGTTTCGAGTCCCCCAGGGATAAATAGCGCACACGGCCTGGCGCGATGCATTGCATTCTGGGAAGCACCCAGTCCCCAGCGGTTACCAGAGCGCTCGCAGGTGGCTACGGAATGTGTTAATATTGTATTACTGCATGAGGGCTATGTACCAGCGCCGTGCCAAATTCCACGCAGCACCCCTAGGCTGTCGCCCAGCCGGGCTTTCAAAGGGCACTATCACAGTTTATAGAGACATCATAGAGGCTGTGTTTAGATATGATAAGGTCCACACAGTGTACATAAGAGGAAATATATATCAACACAGGGGTTAGGAATGCTTGGCTGCAAGAATTTAGCTTTTGAGAGGGGGGCAGATTGAGATGACATCCACCTGAGAAGGAGATTCTCTAGTGTTGTTATCTTCCATAGGCAGTTATTGTATGTTCTTTGGTCTATAGTAGTATGTGTGTGTATATATATATACTGTATATGCATACTTTTATATATACATATACATATATACATATGTAATGTAATGTAATGTACATTTATTTGTAAAGCACATTTAAAAAACAACAACAGTTGACCAAAGTGCTATATACATATATATATATATATATATATATATGTACAATATATACTATACTAGTCTGTAGCCTCAAAAGAGGAATTCTAACAGATATTCTGGGTTTGTTTGTTTGTGTGTGTGTTGTGTGTGTGTTGTGTGTGTTGTGTGTGTGCGCACGTTGTGTGTGATGTTGTTGTGTGAGGCGTTGGTGGGCTGGCAGTGAATGAGTTGGATTGTGCTCGGACTTTCCAGCTCATTCACTGCCACACACAGAGCCCTAAACGCACTTGCCATTATTTTATTGTTATTTTCCAATGGCTTCTGTAATTAAATTGCTCTTTTCCCATTTGTCTCTTTTTCTCTCACAGGCATCAAGAAACCAATAGAAGACTAAAAAATGTGAGTGCAAAATAGTAGCACTGTCAAATGACAAATAAAAGCTCAGTATTATAGAATGCTTGGTGGATTGGTCCACCTGTCACAAACTGTTTTTGTCTTGAATACTGTCCATTATAGTACTCACATCTTTTAACACAGTGTGTTAAAAGTATATATCTTCTACATATTTCCAGCTCTCTTAATTGTTTGCCACACAGGAAGTGAAGGGAAACATTATGTTTTAGTTTTCTGCATCATAAGTTTACCCCTATTTTTGATCACATGGATAGACAAATGTAGTAACGTAATCGACATACCATAATAAAAGGACTAAAGACTAAAAGGGAATTTGATATAGAGATACTGGCATGCCATGTTGACACTATCACACTGGCCCTGGCTCTTCCAGCAACGGTCTACCTGCTACTGTTTACACACACACGCTCACACCCCCCCCCCCACACACACACACACACAGACTAAACAGTAGAAGAGGATTCTGGATGGGGCTGGAAACAGGGCCATCACAGTAGTCGCTGTTGATAAGTGGTGACCTCCTATTAGTGCAGGGCTAAGGCAACAATCGGGCTGTGTAGCTCCGCACCACACATCACACTCATCCGCACACTGGGTAAGCTAAGCTAATAGGAAATAAAGCAATACTACACTGCTATCGAAGGCATTTATTCACACAATAATTGCTAATTATAACATGATTGTTGTATGGAAGGTTCAAGGTTCCATAGGTGCTAAAAGTTTATTGATACAATGCATGAATATTATAGCGTGAATGCTGTATTCATATGTACAATTGATAAATCATTATGTTCTTGTGTTCTTTGGTTATACAGGTGCTGATCACCATTTACTGGCTAGGAAGACAAGCCTTCTGTGATTCCTTCTATGAAGGACCTTACTTAAATCTCAAGTCTTTCGAGGGATTACTGGGAACAGCACTGTCCAAGGTAAACAAAACAAAAAATTCTGCCCATCTGTCAAAGCAAATCACGTTTATGTTTTCTCGCTTTCGTGCCCAGGAGGACTTATTCAAAATAGCTAAATATCAATATCCTGCGAGCGAAATCCTCTTTCACAGCCAAAATGCCTTGTGTAGTTCTGTATCCTTCCTGGTATGTAGACTATGTTTGAAGGAAAGATTTTGATTGGATGAGATGGAGGGGGAGCCTCAGAATACTGGCCGCTGAAACCAACTTAGCGTTGTTAAGTCATAAACAACCTGATCCCTTGACTCAGCTATTTTACAGCAGCACACACAGGTCACGATCGCAGATGGGTTAGATTTCATCTCATCCTATTCATTTCTACCTTGAGGAAGCCTTTGTAATACCTCCACTACGTTAAATATTGTAGATAGGTGAAATCGGCTAATCTTAAGGAAAAAAAATATTTCCTTGTGAGGTGTCGACTGCAAGATTAATGACTCTACTCCAGTGTTACTCTTATCCCACCTGTAATTCACCTGGCTTAAGGGGCTTCAATAACAGCAGTTGCTAAAGACATTCATGTCTGTTTATGTATGATTACTTGTGCTTACCTATGGCTTATCCGCGATAATCTAACTTCACTCAATACCACCTTCTGCCAGTGTTCAGAGGTGTGGTGGTTTTGTCCTCTGAAAGAGGCTGACAGGTTTCCGCACGCACGCAGCCACTCAACGCCGTTCAGCACCAGGTGTTGTTTATGTTTCGACGGGGCGTCCTCTGTTGCCGTTGAATTGAGACATCTCGATTTGCTCTGAGCAAGAACATGCTATTGATTCAAGTGACGCGATGGTGAATGGGTATCACAGCGGGTGGGGTGGTTTTAACAGCAGCGGTTGGGTCCTTCATAGCTGGAGTCAGGAAAACTCTTGTTTATTGCAACCGCGCGGTGGCGAGACTGCATGACTTGGCACTTAGACTATTCAGAATCTCCGTGGGAGATCTCACACTCAAACAATCAATCACCCGTTAACTCGCTCAGGAGGTCCTCGCACAAAGTGAGACGTAAAGCATATTATTTCCAGCATATATTGGCTGGAAATGTTAAATAAATGATGTGTGTGTGTGTGTGTGTGTTTGTGTGTGTTGCTTTGTGTGGCTTTTTGGTTGTGTATGTGATACATTTGGGTGTATGTATACACGTGCCTCTGTGTGTGTTTACAATCTTCTTTGTGTATGTGTGTGTGGGTGTGTGTTTGTATGTGTGTGTGTGTGTGTGTGTGTGTTTAACGGCATGTGTATGTGTGTGTGCTTATGTGCATGTTTGTGTCTGTGTATGTGTGTGGCAGGCTCTAGAGGAGGGTTCTAACCCGAGGAGAAGCAGTGTGAGAGACAGCGGTTTTGGCGACAGTTGGTACTCTGACCGAGAGGAGCTGTTCCAGCTGAGAGGAGGAGGAAGAGGAGGAGAAGGAGGAGGAGAAGGATACAGTAAAGAGGACTCCTCAGACAGCCTAGACTCCCTGGGCTCGCGACCCCACAGCATCTCGTCTGACGCCACCCTTAAAGGGAGTAGCGAGGGTAGGAAGACACACACACGCGCATACTCGCGCATGCACATATGCACATGTCGATCGCACACGTGTTCTTGGGTAGTACATTCGCGAGAGCACATACATAAACACATACTAAGACACTCCTGTACGGTCCCTCACACGCTTTCCTTCAGGCGCCCACAGGCACCTGACAACACAGTTTTTCTGCTCTGTTGAACTTCAGTTGCCACAGTGTGTGTTTTTCTGTGTGTGTGTTATTTGAGAGTAGGTCTTCAAATAAGCATGTGAACTCCGATGTTTTGCTCTTTGGCAATTAGTTGTATTGTTAGGACACTGTGTTCTGGGCTAAATGTAGTTATATTTATTTATATTGGATATTTATATCTAGCCGTTTATCCATGAAGAACTTTTGTGAATGGGGCTAGAACATGTATAGGGATGTAATATTTTTACATAGGGGGTCTACCGCCCCCTAGTGGTATGTTATTGTAATGGAATGTCCTTGGTACAAGTGTGGCTATCCACACCAAAGATAGATATAAAGTACAAAAAATACAAAAAATGTAAACGTTATAGCATGCAGTGATATCAGTCCCTAGTCTTAGGAAGGATGAGGTAGGGTGAGAATGAGGAACTCCATCCCAGCGTGGCTTGGTCAGGAGGCGGTCAGTGTGTAATTACAGTAGCCTCCACCTACCCCTGTGTGAGGGGCCAGTGAGACATTCCACCGGTTTCCACATGAGCTTGTAAATGAGGACGCCCCGGGCCCCTGCTCTAAGCCCCCGAGCTGCCACCGAGATCTGAGCTCAGGGCAGCAGACACCTCACTGGAACCTTTACCTCTGCACAACCCCTGCTTGTCCTACTACACTGCACCCCTCACCCCACCCCTCCGACCTCCTCCCCTCTTTTAATGGTCTAACACAAGTTCTCGCTTGTTCCCCCCCGCCCCCCAGACCACGCCATTGGCTGTTTGCTGTCCAACCCCCAGACCACAACCCCAACTTTAATGCCTATGATAATGACAAAAATTACCACTTTGGCCACAACAGCATATTGCTTGGTGTCATATATTTGTCTGCCATTATTCCTTAGACCGCACATGGACACACAAGATTCTAGCACCTTTAACGCCAAAGCCTGTGATTCCTGAGATCGCCTATTGCTGAGTTTTAACTGTTTTTAATTTGACTTCAATTTGTAATCAGATTTATTCCTTTCTTTCCTACAACCTTTTTGAACGCATTAGTCGCGTCTTACAACCTTTCACATTCAGCTAATTGAATCGGTCCAAATTGGCCGACACACATGCAGTTAATTGCGCAGCCCTAACGAACGCCATCCTTCCCCACCCCTCACCCTCCATCTCCACCCTCCAGGTTGGTGCAGCGACGCTGAGGCCGACCCCGTCTGTGTCGCCATGACGACCAACAAGGATACCCTCAGCTACCGGCGCTCGCTTACGGTGCAGCCCAAGCCCGTCATCCAGTTCAACCAGTTCCTGCCCTCCAAGGACAAGCCGTCGGCCTACGTCCCGGCGCCGCTGCGCAAGAAGAGGGCGGAGCGCAACGAGGACAACCGCCGCAGCTGGGCCAGCCCCATGTACACTGAGGAGGACGGCACCTTCACCAGGTACGGTCAGCACACACAGGTGTGTGGTGTGTTTGTGTCTGCGAGTGTGTCCCTACCGTGTCCCTGGGATCCTCGATGGGGGGGTGGTTATTCATTTATTTGGACTCAACAGAGTACAGGTCCC
>JAOSLM010000089.1:13119041-13129339 GCA_025629765.1 Eleginus gracilis | reverse complement strand
TTCTGGGCTTTTGCAATTGCTATATTTATATAATGATTTCCCATCACAGAAGAATTTAACTTGTCCTTGTTTTGTGGCTTTGACACAACCCGTGAGTGTGATTAAAATAGTAGAGCCTTTGGGTCTGGGCTCTGGGGTCATTAGGAATCAGAAGGTAGAAGACGTGGATGTAAAATAACAAGGAGCATAACAACAGTTCTGCAACCAATGCTTGAAATCAAAACAGGGCTGCATAGCTGTGGGCGCCGTCGAGGGAGGAAGGTCACCCAAAGAGAATCCAATATTTCTGACAGAGGTCCCCACACAAGAAAAATGGCTGACAGCATGTCATTAACTCGACTGCACTTTCACACATCTGTCCATCAGATATCTATCTTCACTTGTCTTCCTTGTCATTGAAAACGGCTGAGATTATGAATTAATACATAACAAAAACATAAATTAACCCCAAGGACATTACATTACAGCAACTGCATCGCTCTTCATATTTGTTTTAAATTAATAAAAAAAATGTTTTCATTGTACTCATTGTATCGCAATTAGTAGAAGCAATGATTTATGTAATACATTCTTCATGATTTGACATTTAATAAGATAATCCCATGGAAGTAAATTGGAAAACAAGAGAACTGATTAACCCTTAAGACGTCTTTGAATTTAATTATTTCTAACTTGTGGAATATGCTATGTTCACCTTCCCCTCCCTGTCAAAACAAAATTTTATATCTGAGGTCCATGCAACAGGTGATGCTTCATCAGTGGTTGATCATCCACGTTTTGGGACCGTCTCTTACCACTATTGTATTAGTCAGCCAGCACACAAACAGTTTAGTTTGCACTTGTTTATTCTTTCAACCACTTAAAACCAAAGCAGAAAGCACAATGTCTTTCCCCAGTAATTGCTATCCCTTGCTTGCATTTACACTCACATGCACATGTATGTGAAGCCACACTCATTCATTCACAGGGTCATTGCACATAGATAACGATCCTTGTGTAATGTATAGTTATCCACATTGTCCTTGCCCACAATGCAGTACAATCATCCATACTCTATGATGCTAGATTCTTGATTCACATTGTATAATTTACACATTTACTACTTTGACATATGGAGTTTAATAGTAGTATATTTATTCACGCACATGTTTCAAGTCATAGTCATCTACGTAGTCATCCATGTTTTTTTGTTAAATCACTAATGAATAAGGGTGGAAATGTTTGTCTGTTTTTATTGTTACTTGGTTCTTTCAACCACAGCATTAGTTGAAGGGTCTACTGGTAAAATATAGTAGATGTTAGGCATAAGTATAAAAAGTAAACAAGATGTTGAGAACATGATGGTAGAAGGTTTTATTTCACGATAACAAGCACACTTCTACAAAGCCAGTGCACACTATTGTAATTATGTCGGTTAGTCATTGCTAGTTGCATAATATACAAAACGTAGTCAAAACAGACTGCTAAGCAAGCATGTTTGTTACAATAACAATTGTCAAAATGTCTGGATCCTTGAACACTGTTGGCTTCACACGGTCAGAGAGGACTAAAACATAGCTAAATAGTGTGAACTAAAACAGAAACTGTGCGCAATGGGTTTGATGATATTAATGCTTTGGTGTTGACTTTTAGTTGAAAGGTTATTACATTGGATTACAGCTTCCTTTGTTGAATACTGATTCGTCGTTTTTTGCATCAACCATTCGTTGTGTTTGGATTAATGTCCAATTGTTTGCAGGCAGGTGGTTGGGGTTGGTGGTACTATACCATCCTGACAGTGGCCATCATCTGTCGAAGCTGCCCATTAAATACAGATCTTCTTAGACTATATTTCTATCTACATATAGACGCGTTGAACAGGCCTTACTGGGAGGATGCAACGCTTATTCCCGACAAAAAACATATTCAGTGTAGCTTGTCCAGATTTTGTCCTCGTTTGGATCATTGCTCGTGTAGGCGCACGTACCAGTGGAGCTGCATGCCACCATGTGGAAGCCCACTTCTGTCAGTTTGTCAAACGCCTGCTCTAAAAAATTATATTTCAGGTAATACCTGGACGTATACCTCTCCGGCGGACGGTCGGGGTCCCTGCTCTCATTCAAAGTGTCTCCAAACACTTCCTTCGCCAGGGAGGTCTTCCCGCACACGGTGATGCGCGCCACTCTCCTGAACTTTGCGTCGGTCTGGATGTCTCTTCCGATCGTGTACGAGCCCCTGTATCCTATCGTGATGTACCCAGACTTCCTGGAGTCGAGGGAAGGCGAGCGAGGGCTACTGCCCACCGCGGTGATCGTGCGTAAAGTGTCCATGCGTAAAGTGTCCATGGCGCCGCACTGGGGCGCGCCTTCGTCGGGGTCACTCTGGCAGATCTCCTCGCTGATGGAGTCGTCTTTAGTCATCTTGGGGTGCAGCAGGCGCTTGGAAAGCTCCCGCAGCTGGAAAAAGTCGGCCTCCCTCTGCAGGCGGCTTCTCTCTGGGAAATAGTCGGGGAGCACCAAGTTAAGATCGCGCAGATAGTCGAGGATATAGCGGAATAAGAATCCGTCCCTGTCTAGGAAGAAGCGTCCTTTGTTGTCCCTGGCCAACTCTTTGGGGGTCTTCTTGCTGAACATGGTCCAGAGGAGGGAGTCCGGGACAGCGACTAAAGTTGTGTGTCTGGTGACGTAAACTTGTCCGCCGACATTCAACTCGATTATTTCGGGAAACGGAGAGAATTCGTTGCGATTCGATATCCCGCTCTCGGTGTCTGCTAGGGCCATTTTGGAGCAGTGGGGTCTCCGCCGTGCAGAATCACTGACTATGCGGAGTGGATGTGGCTGGTTGTTTATGTAGCCTATGCCTGGCATTTAGGAGTAGGAGGGGATGTCGACCACCACTTTGCTATTTAGCCATTTAAGGGCCAGTGCGCAGCTCTATGGGTGATAATGGCTGTCCAATGGGCGTGCTCCTGGGGGGCTGCTGTGGCTCACTCTCCCTCCCCTTCTCCTGTTCAATTGGTTTTATTGGCACGGAAATAAACATTAACACGGACAAATAACATGTATAATTAAGCAAAGGACTGCCAATAAAAATAAGGCTGTGTATAAAGCCAAAAACTACATAAAAAGCTGAATGAATATAAAAAGTTGTATTTTTATATTTTTCCAGAAAGCACACAATATTGTGGCGACCACAGGTGTAGACGCTCATTCAGACGCGAAAGAGATTCTGGGGGGGGGTCATTTATCCTGGGGGATTGGACCCTTTCGGGGACAATGTGGTTGCTGGGTTGTGTAGGGTTAATGGGGTAGTTAATTGGTTGTGTGTAGTTGTGTGTTGTTGAGTGTTAACATGCTGTGTGTATCATTGCCGCCACCGTCACCGAGAAGGTGTCGTTTGTTGGTTGCGCTGTTTGCCGTGTAGGCCTATAACGTTGGTCGTAAATAAAGGCAGTCCGTAGTCGTGCGGTGTATGGGGCGCGGAACTGAATAATTGGTTGAACCTGGGCCCGTCTCATCCTTCCCGTGCTGCTCGTCACAATATTATTCTAAACACTTCATATAACATAGGGGAATATGCTATGTTCATATCATAATACTCATGTAGCTGTGTAGCTATATGTAGCTCCCCAATAATAAAATACAAATCAAACACTTTTGCAGAGATTAATTATTGAGGAGGAATTGGCAATGAGACAATTCCAATCAGAAGTCGTGAAGTGTGGGGTAAGCATGCGTACAACGCGTCGCAAGACTGACACCTACTGGACCACACGTTCCTCTACTCTGTCATGCATTCACAATGAGTCCCGATTTATTCCCACATTTGTTTTTAGGCAATAACACATTTTAAATCATCCAGCAAATCAGATCATAACTAGGTCGCATGTACGATTTAATTTGCAGTTCCAAATTATACACTTGTGTAAAGTAGCCTAATGTCATATAATTACATCCATAATTACTACGGATATACTGTATGTACGACTTTGCAGTACATACAGTGTATGGAAACGTATTGCATTTCAAGCATTCAATAAATGTCTCTGCATCAGTCAAGGAGGTGATGTCTGGAGTTTCTCTGAAACGGGCCAATTTAATCGAATTGCCTGAAGACTTCAATATACTCCCCCATGCCGCCCGGAAACTCCCAGCGTCTTTGGGAAAGGCAATAGTTCCCTAAAGCTTGCTATCTAGTTCCCCAACACTGTATAACTGAAAGCAACAGGGGTTTTTACCTATTGGCAATAGATAACAAAAGAAATAATGATTATGACAGTAAAACTAGTTTTTTAATTCAATGGTCAATAATATGAAATTTGACTCAATTTGACGGATCAAAATGAGATCTGAATATATCTTAATGGAACTTATTCATCTCAACACATTACTTTTAACATATTTGTTACATATTGTATTTTTACTTATCTTTATTTACATTATCTTGTATTTTTGCTTCTATGTGGCTGTTGAGGAACCAAGCCAAATAATTATATTCTTGTGTTCTTGTGTAGGCCTACTACAATAAGTTGTAATAAAAGTATAATTGTTGATTATTAAGTATTCAAGGTTTAATAAAGTACACCATGAATGTTGTACTTTAAGTGAAACTTCCTTCTCGTAAACAATCCAAAGTGTTGTAATTCGGGAAAATCTCAGTGACCCGTCTTCAGATGAGTGGGTGGGCCGCATTGTAGGCCTATTTAAGTGACCTGCCCTCAACTTGACTCACTCTTTTAACCATTACTCCCGGAGGAATCAAACTATGCCGTGCAAGGTATCACAGAGCGATCACCTTTATTATTATTGTAATGCTTTGCCAATAAAAATAAAATAAAAATCGAATTACAACTTGAATACCATTTTGAATGCCATTCCAATACGTATTTTGAGCAGTTTTCTCTCTAGGTTGGTGATTTACTAGGCTGGATGGGAATCCTCAACATAACTTTGTTGTTGTTTCCCAGAATGTTACCAGAAGCTTTGGGGCCGCGATCAGTGGTCTGGGCAGGAGCCACCTGACAGAGCGAGTGATCTCCCGGAGCAAGAGGATGATACTGGACACCCTGGGGGTGGGGCTGATCGGCACCCGGACGGATGTCTACAACAAAGCCCTCCGGTACAGCCAGGTACTGTGACCTCCATCCTGGGCCTCTGACTGGGAACTGAATGTAACATCGGCTGTAAACGAAATGAACTGCATCTAAAGGAAAATCGCATGAACAAGATCTAGCAGGGTGAGGATGTTGTAGTGGTTTAGGTGTTCAACTCCCAGCAGAAAGGCTCTGGGTTTGATCGCCAATGTTCACAGCTTACCTGTAGTTATATCCTTGAGTAAAATGCCTTACCACTATCTGCTTCTTAATCAACTGTATCTGAATTCTCCGAGACAAAAGCATCCGCACAATGGGAGAATGGTTATAAATATATAGATACAAACATGTTTTAATGGAAATTATTGATACTTGCGCACATGTGCGCTGTGATGCATTTATAATTAATCTCCTCCTGATGGTACAGACTTGTGTGGAGACACCAATCTTGTTTTATCCTTTATTAATACAGAGTGTTTTATTGCAGAGCTTTACATCGAGGGATCAGAGCCAGGTCTGGGGGAGGGCAGAGACGGCCCTGCCCCCGCAGCACGCTGCCTTCGTCAACGGTGTCGCAGTAGGTCTCATCATCATAACAGAGAGTGTGTGTGTGTGTGTGTGTGTGTGTGTGTGTGTGTGTGTGTGTGTGTGTGCAACAATTCCTAGTTGTAATAATGTTTTTGGTTCATTTGTGTCATTAATCATACAAAATCTTTTTGGAAATACAGAATTTCCTCTTTGTTTTGTGATTTATATTATTCTAGAGGACAATGCAAATAATCATTCATATTTAATTGATATGAGAGCAAGTTTTCTTCATCCCAGATCAACATTTTGTCGACTCAAACACAATCATTGTGTGGACAAAATAAACAATTATGTTTTAGAAACTAGATTTAAACTATTATGCAGTATTTTCATTATACCATAGAAGGGTTGAATGATTCAGAATATTCAATATTGCTTCAAGGTTGTGCATTCTTCTTCAATAACCAGATATCTGCCACTTATTTTCTTTTAGGTTTTGGATGAATGTGCTAAAAATCCAAGATTAAAGATACAAAACAACTATCGACCAGATGTTTCCTTGACAACGCCAAACCAATATGCTCAAAGCACTGCAGAGGAATACATTTCAGCTGATTAATGTTATACATTCTTTTCCAGTACCAGGACATTCATTCATAGTTAAACTTTGGCCTGCTAGACTGTGATTGGACATTTACACACGCATAATGTGTATGTGAAGATGTTCCTCCCCTTAACAAACCCCATTTGATCTCCCCACACTGCAGGTTCATTCTATGGACTTTGATGACACGTGGCACCCGGCCACTCACCCATCTGGGGCCATTCTCCCTGCGGTCCTGGCCTTGGCCCAGGTCCTTCCCAGGAAGCTCACTGGACTAGAACTGCTCCTGGCCTTCAACGTTGGCATCGAGGTACAAGGTCGACTACTGAGATTCTCCAGGGAAGCCCTCAACATCCCTCAAAGGTAGGGCCCAGTTTGTTATTAAACTAAACCTATCATGAAGCTATTTCCTGCTTCGCTTACACCAGTGAGACTGATGACTATACAGCAACACATTATCCATAAGGCTTCTTTTTTTCTCACTACTTTTTAGATTCCATCCGCCCACTGTAGTTGGTGTGATGGGAAGTGCAGCAGCCTCAGCCAATCTCCTGGGTCTGTCCCCAGCCCAGTGCACTCACGCTCTGGCCATCGCAGCATCGTCCGCTGGTTCCCCCTTGGCCAACGCTGCCACCCAGACCAAGCCTCTTCACATGGGGAACGCCGCGGGCAGAGGGCTGGAGGCCGCTCGGCTGGCCTGGATGGGGCTGGAGGGGAACTCGGACGTCCTGGACTTGGAGTCCGGTTTCGGGGTTTTCTTCAATGAGTACAACCCCTCTGCGATGGCTGACATCGGGGGCTACGAATGGGCCCTGGGGAGTCAGAGCGTGGCCGTCAAGAGCTTCCCTGCTCACTTGGGGATGCACTGGGTGGCAGAGGCGGCGTTAGCGGCCAAGGCTGAGCTCAAGAGCGGAGGAGAGTCCAACAACACCAACCACCTCGACCAGGTCAGGAGCGTGACGCTGAGAGTGCCGGCCTCCAAGTACATCAACTGCCCCTACCCGTCCTCGGAGCACCAGGCCAGGCACTCCTTCCAGTTCAACGCCTGCTCGGCCCTGCTGGATGACCGCATGTCGGTGGAGTCCTTCGGCGACGCTCAAAGGAACCGGCCTGCCCTCAGGGAACTTCTGTCCAAGGTCAGGGTGGAAAGCCCCGAGGACAACCACCCCAGCTTCGACAAGATGTACTGTGACATCGTCATAGAGACACACCTGGGGAAAAGGTACGCGGGAAGGTGCGACACGTTCTACGGCCACTGGAGACGGCCGCTGAGCCAAGAAGACCTGGAGAGGAAGTTCAGAGGCAACGCGTCCACTGTGCTGTCGTCTGAGGGGGTGGAGGGCATCTTGGACGTTGTGGGAAACATGGAGCGAATCACAGACTCTTCTGCTCTTGGTTTATACCTCCAGATGACAAGTAATCAATAGGCTTGAAGTCTTAAAATTATTTAGATTACAGATTACATTAGTTATATATTTTGTTTGTTGGGGCTTTATACATTTATTTCAATCACGCAAAACATATATGCATTGTAAATTACGATTTTGTAATGTCTTTGAATTTGTGTGACAATGTCCTACAATAAGATGTATTGTGCAATATCTTATTAGCTGTGAATGGAGAATAATAAATGCTGACATGGAGAACATGGTACTGTAAGCCTTTTGTCGGTGCTTCTCAAACCAAACCACTCTTGTTCCCTATGAAAAAGGGAATTTACTTTATTTTATTTCCTCGTACAGGACGCACCCATAACTCATGGCTGGCATCAAGAGAACAGTTAGAATGGTCACATGATTCTGCTACTGGTCGTCATTAATCTTATGATCAGGTTTATACTGGTTTTGGCCAGTAGGCTCTTACAGCAGAGTGCATGCAACTAAGTGCGTTCATTTTCCAGTATTCATCCCAGTCAAAGGGAAATCAGGCCAGCTTCAGCACAGCCTGCACCATGGTGCCGATGCCATCGAAGATCTCGTGGAGAGGCGCGTCACACATAAAAGCGCAGGTGGTAACCACTTTGTTCTTCTCGTCCACGTGGCTCTCGGCCACGCTCTTGCTCACGTGCGTGCAGCCCAGCTGGACGATGGCCGCCGCTGTATCCGTGGTGTTGGGGTATCTGTACAAAGAATGAAGCCCTTAGGACTGGGTAACAGTGTGTAAAAGCTAATATACGTTCGCCATGTGTGAACTGTGTGAGCCAGCGTGAACCAAAGATGAACAACTTTTCCAGCATCAGTAACAGACTGCCCCAGTCAGTTACACACAGCTACGAGCTAGTTTGCAATTGTTCATAAGATAGTCTGTTTTAGATAGCGAGACGAAACATAGAGCAGACATGTAAAGGTGCTTCCCCACTGCCCCAAAAAACACAACATTGTGTGATGGTGCACAAGACCCGTCGGTGGTGGTTGTCGGGTCGCGTTTCTTGTTGAATCTGCGTTCTTAAACTGGCTCCTGGTATTTGTCGGGGCACTTTGTGCGAGCAGCTGAACAATGCAGGTTTAGGAAGACACATCCAGCTGTACGTAAGCAAACCTACTTGTCGTCGTTCTCGCGGCCGACGGTGACCTCGCAGCCGGGGAAGACCTTGGCGGCCAGGACAGGGGAGATGCAGCAGAGGCCGATGGTCTTGCCCTCGCCGTGGAAGGCCTGGAGAACCCCCTTCACCTCTGCGTTGACACTGCAGTCCTTCCCCTCTGTAGCCCAGGTGCACAGGTTCTTAGCCGCGCCGAAGCCACCTGCAAAACCAACCATGGGACCAAAAACAAAATATTAACAAAAGATCGATTGATAAGTCGGTGCTCTATATTTTGCACATTGTTATGAAAGTTCTACTTTTTAGCCTTGGGCTGTGGGAAATAAAAAATAATGCTATCATAAATTATTAACTCAATATAATTTAAAGTTAATCTAAATTTGGCTGGGCTGTTTCACTCCCTGCCAAACTGTACTTTGTCTGAACAACAATATCTGCCGATCCGTGTATATGTATCCTAGAACAAGATGACTATGTATTAAACATTCCCTGTAAGTCACCTAAAAATAATAAGTACCTGCTAAATAAACGGCAATTGGGAATTCATGATTTGTTGCATCCCTTATTGGGAACATGTGAAGCAAAGAGGACACAACGAAGGCCAGGGACATTCGTTCAGCAGGCTAACAACATAATTTGGATCACAGTTGCCTGGCCAACCCTGCACCTGGGAAAATGATGGCATCATAGTCTTTGACGAGGAGTTTAGACAGATCCTGAATGTCTCCTCGTGCCAGCCTGGCACTCTCCACCAACACGTTTCTCTTCTCCTCCGTGGGACCGCCTTTCATGTGGTCCACCACATGCATCTGATCCACGTTGGGGGCAAACATTTTCACCTGCACGGAGTTGCCATTTATTGATCACCAATAATAAAAATCGAAACAAGAAAAACAATGTAAGCAAAAACATTATGTCGTTTGTTGGAATTTTTGATTGCAAAGTTAAAGAGTTAGTGTAGCCTAAATATGTTACAACACTAAGTAATAAACTACTACGTGATCAGTAATAGTAGGTGGGCTAATATTATGGAGTGTAATCTGGTCACACATGGGGCTAGATAGTGTATGGCTGCAAAACACTAGCCACATTGTACGTACTCTTGCATCCCCTCTGCTGAGATGGACCAAAACAGCGGAGGCTTCATGGATTTCAGTGCCATCGAATACTCCGCAGCCTGCGAGCACTACCGCGACGCGCTTCCCCATGCTGAGATGATAGTGCGTTGTTATTATCGATGACCCGATGCCTCAAGTACACAACAACCGGCTGGAGTATACTTGGTGTCAAGTGTGTGAGATTGTAATGTAACGTGTAACCATAACGCCCTCTACTGTAGCGGATGATTATAACAAGCCCAAATCGCGTGTGTTATTCATTAAACGTCTATGATAATCACCATGCTCACTACATGAATAAATAATAAAATGTGCTTTAAATATATACTTAAAAATAAAACTGATTTGCATATATAATTTAGTTTAATAAAAGTACTTCATATCAGATTAGATCAATTTTAGTCATGTATACAAGTATACATATATATATATATATAT
>JAOSLM010000089.1:12805874-12818702 GCA_025629765.1 Eleginus gracilis | reverse complement strand
ACGACACGGGAGCGGACCGTGAGCGGGGGGGACGGGGGGGGCGGTGGCGGCGCGGGGGGAGCGCTGTCGGGGGGGGGGGGGGGGGGGCAGATTTGAACACCATGTGAACGGCAACCAGGCCACGCAGAGCCTGGCGCCGCACAGGGTCGGCCTTAGATGTATTGCGGAGCTTCGGCGCCCGGTTAAAGCAGCTTTTATCGGTACCCGGGCCCCGGCTGAGTGTAGCCACCACCGTAGGGGGGGCGGTTGCGGGCATAGGGGTTAGCTGACCCGGGCGGAGGGGTGACATTGCTGCCCGGGGGCGGGGTGTACGCAGGCCGCGGCTGGTACCCTTGGCCGGGCTGGGTGTTAGGAGGCAGGCTGTAGTTGGCCGGCTGGGAGGCCTGGGCGGTGTAGTTTTGGGGAGGGAAGGCTCCCGGTGGGTACTGCTGAGCTCCCTGGGGCGGAGGGGGCTGCTGCTGCTGCTGCTGCCCAGCCTGGAAGCCCGGGGTGGGGGCCTGGCCAGGGGCCGGGGCCTGGGAGGAGGCAGGGGGGTAGTTCTGGAACTGCTGCGGCTGCTGCTGCTGCTGCTGCTGTGGAGGGCCAGGCTGTGGGGCTCCGGGCTGGGTGTTGTAGCCTGCTGACAGACGGACAGACGATACGTTTTTTTTCCTAAAGCACTGACGGAGCAACAACACACAGCATGTCAGCTATGGTCCGACCAGCATGCTTACCGGCGTACTGCAGCCCATACTGCTGCTGCTGGGGAGGAGCAGCAGGCTGCTGAGGGGGGTATCCACCAGGAGCCTGGTACTGCTGATAAACCTGACCTGGAATTTAAATAGAAAAAACACACAGCATGAGGTCAGTGGTTGAGCATTTCAAACCATACATTGAAAAACACATGTATGCTGTATATAAGGGGAGGATAGTATTTACAGAGAAAATACTAATGTCTCCTTGTGTGCCGTCCTGATAAATCGAGGCTCCACACCAATCCTTTACCATCTCATTACATTGCCCACATCCCCCAAACCAAACCCATTACAAATGGATACCTTTAACAAACAACCGTAACCGATTATGTGTAAAGACGGGCCTGCATCTGTACATGTGGAGAGAGCAGCACCAGGCGGCCTCAACGACCACAGCTGCTCGTGCCATGATAAAACAATTTGTTCCTAGAAGCCCAGCACCCAGACTCCTCACGGCCAGCTGGGGCTCTCCAAGCTAAACACCGCAGCATGCAGGTGCCACGGCGGACAGAAACCAATGTACACCAAAACACAGGCGCGCTCACGCACTCCAGCATTCCAGCGCCATGTCGTACTGACGTGTGCTGGCGCGGCACGACGAGTGGCTAGCCGCAGATGCTAAACAAAACGTGAGTCCACGTCGCGGGGGTAACTTCGGTCGATGCCAAGAGGCTGGCCCCCCCCGTGTATACCGAGGCTAACGTCCAGCGGTCGGGTTACCCATGACTTCACCGCTCCACGCCACTTATGAATACACATGTAGGACGAGTGCTGTCACCAAGAGCTCAGGACCCTGAATAGCCTGCACGCTGATGGGATTGATTAATTTAAAGACGTGTGGGGAAACATTTCAGCATCGTGTTATTACTTATCAATACCCCCCCATTTGACACAACACAACGCAGACACAACTCTGGCTCGTCCATCGGGAGGAAAACATGGAGCGTTTTTGGCCAAGCTCACAAGGGGTACGTCAGCAAACCAGGGTTTGTTTTCGTTTCTTTATGAGAACACTTCACACTGTCCAACCTGGCACGTACAGACCCAAAAATAAATAAAAGAATGACACCTAAAAGATAGATAGATAAATAAAAAGGCACAAAACTGTACCTGAGACATACTGACAAAGGGGCCCTGCAGAGTTCAGTGGCTTTACTGGGGCAGTAAAACTGTGAGCGCTGGCTTTCCACCCTTTGAGAGATAAAGGAGCCCTCCTCGACTCCTGGGAACTGAGTGGGAGACCCCCGGCCCGTGGGAGGAGGGCCTTGGGGACTCCCATGTACTCGGGGTCAAAAGAGGCCTCCGTGTTTGGCCGCTGCTGCCGGGTCTAGAAGCTTGACAACCACCGAATATCAACAACATATCTCTTGGTGCATGAACGCCCTTCGATTACGACTTGACAAAGGGGAAACTCTTGCTCTTGAAATAAGTCTTTCAGGGGGATCGGATTCCCTGTATGCGCCAAACACAACGGCGCACCATTTATCATCCCGGGAGAAATTATTTGTGTAAGGAGACCCAACCACACTGTGGAAGGCAACACTAGGATCTGCATTAATCCACTGTGATCCTGGTGAAAGAGTGAATGTGGCAGCCATCTGTTAACCCGCTGACAACACCACTCACATCCTCGCCATGAGCTTTACTCTTTGTTTTTTTTCCCGGTGCAAGCGGGCCTATGTGTGAAATTGGACGCCCCCCTTGTTTTCTTCAGTCTGCTATCCATCACCCCGTTATGTAACTGATGGAAAGATGCACTGCTGTCAGGCGGCGTTTGGCCCGTGGTGCTTGGAGCTTGTTTAACTCCAGCAGAACCAGAGAGACTCACTGCACAGGGGGAAGAGGGGGGGAGGGAGGGGACCACTGGGGACCTCTTGAGGGGAGACAGCGAGAGCATGGCCTTGGAGTTAGAATAAACAATGCCGAGGACCCCTCGAGGATATCAATCTGAGGTTTGGCGAGAGAAAACCTCAGTGCCATTTGCTTTAAGAAAGTAAACGTTCTCTGTCAAAACACACCTCGTGTTTGGTATAGAGCTGCTCACGTGACGGTCCACACTGCTCTCTTAGCGCAGGGTGTTCCTCTGGTCGGTGGAAAACCTGCTGCTAGGAGGCCTCAGTGACACGACTTAGGAAGTGGAGTAAATAAATATACGTTTGACATCTGCTTATTGATCTTGTTAGCCGCATTCTTGAGGTAACAAGTAATCGGATGAGGTTGATCTTAAGACTCATACAAACACACATTTGGCATCTTCACCAAAAGTTTGTGTGTCCACGGATTGACCTCAATGTCACTGATTCCCCCACGGACTAGCAGAACGTGTCAGAGGTCATGTCAGAGTGGAGATGGAACAAGGCCGTATCTCAGGAAATCCCGGTTCGGAATAACTTGTTCTCTCGGCCAAGGCAGTGTGCCGACCATCTGCTGCCTTGGAAGGCAGGGAAATAAAGAAGAAGAGGTGGGGAGGGATGGGGTGAGGAAGACAAATGATTGGTAGCGCTCCAAAAGGATCCGCCACGTTGTGCATGAAAACCCTGCAACGAGCCAATGCGTGAGACATTCGATTAGAAGTGAGTTTTTTTAAGATGTTGTTTTTGGACACCTTCTGGTACGATGAGGTCAGGGTGGAGCATTAGGTATGTGATGGAGCTCCAGGAACTGTTGGAGATTCAGGGACCTGCTGAAACTCCTGTTGTCATGTTTTTCCAACCAGGGGTTTGAATGGTTGAGCTGCAAGATAAGCTCAATACTCCCAATGCCAGCTTGATCCCGGTGGTATCCCAGAGGCTCCAACTGCCAGGAAGGAAAAAGTGACCATCTCTCCAAAAGATCATCATGGACTCTTTCCCAATGGTTGAAAACAGCCCAGACCCATCCTGAGGCCGAGCTGTTTCGGTGAGAACCGCGTTTCCCTCTAACGCGGTGTCCGTATACATGACTGATTCCTCCCATTGGCCCCGTGAAACTCAACCCAAGGCACTACAGATCTTGGCTTGCAACCATGGTCCAGCCAAACCACAGAGCTGCTGGTTGGAGAGGCGAGAGAGTTCACTCTGCAGTCATGCGAGCCAATGACGGTACTGCAGGTGCATTTAGACGTCTACGATGTCCAACAATTCTGCAGCTCTGGATGTTCCGAATGGATTGGAGAATTTCCAATCAAAGTCGAAAAGAATACTGCAGTCTTAAACTTTTCCTTCCAACCCTTAATTTCCCCAACTTGATTCAGCTAATCAGTGGATTATTGATTGGGGTTATTAGTGAAATCAAGTGTGCAAGAAAAGGTCATTCTCCGACATTTCATATGCAGCAGAAGGGCTGACCACCGTTGTGCAAACAAATGTTAAAGGCAGGAGAGTTTAAAATAATACTCCTGAAAAGCAGCACAAATAGGTTGGATCTTTCACTCCCTTCACTGCAACACTAAGTCACTCATTACTCTCTCCCTCTCTCTGGTCACAGAGGAGATAGACTTACTCAGAGGCCTTGGGTCTGGGCCTAGCATGAGATAAAAATGACACTGAAATTAGATAATGCTGCTTGGAGAAAGCACACACAAACACAAGAGATAGCATGGTATTCTTGCTGAAGATGAATGCAGGAGTATTATTGTTGTACAGTGTTGACTACGATACGCACATTTAGGTCTTCTTTGAGGGGAGAGGGAAAGTCTGTACTGGCTCTGTACCCATAAAGGACGAGACAATAATTGACCCAAAGCTAGTGTTCCACACAATAGCATGTAATCACTCCAAGAGTTTAAATGACTTGTCTAACTGTGAGTGACACTACGGCATTTGGGAAGCCTCATTAAGGCCTTTCTCCCACACACACACACCAGAAAGAAAACTTGATGTGTATGTGTAAGCATGTGTGACGTTTTCTTCTTAAGCAACGCCCACAATAATACAAAATTCCATTTTAGCAGTGTCTGTAATTCCAGACACCAGCACATGAAAAACAGCAGAGGGTCGTTTATTTTGACACCAAGTGACTAACGTGAGTGTTATTAAAGAAAATATACGGGTCCAAAGGGAGCTAAAAAACAAGCCTGGGTGGTAGACCGTGACACCAGTGGTCAGAACCCACCGCAGCACAGCACTGTGGCCAGATAAACCACAGAAATGCATTCCCTTATAAAGACTACTATGGAAAATACTAAGTTAGCCAACGGCTCCACCGACAGTTATATCATAAACAGAGCTGCCGCTCGGACTGATGTTGAGAGAGAGGGAGAGAAACAGTCTCGCTCACCAGGGGGTTGGACCATACAGAGGCCCGTTTGCTCCCAATTACAGAAGGGTGCGCCCAAAGCACAGCAGTCAAATCCAATTTAATCAGTAAAGTATATTAATTAAGCAGTGCAAGAGGTCCTTATGGACTCCTATTATTTAAGTTTGATCTGTTCTGCCAAACCGGCTCTTCTATCAGCCCTCATAATAACAAAGAAACATTCTCTAGACGACAGAATGTATTATTAATACATGGTAATGTGTTCTTTTGATGTGCATCCCTGGGTCTGTACAGGGGATTCATATTCATGATTTATGCAATATAAATGTATACACCGACAACTGTCCATTAATTATGCATACCTGTCTATGGTAGGCATGAATTTGAGCGGACAATACATGCTTGTGTGGGTGTCTATGTTGTGTGGATGCATGTGCTCCTGTCTCACCGTCCATGCCTGCTGGGGGTCCCTGTTGGACTCCTGCATACTGAGGGGTCGGCTGCTGGGGGGGAGCAGAGGAGGAGGAGGCGATGCTGTCGGGGGTTCCCGAGCGCTCCTCAGCCACTACACCAGGGGGCGCTGAAAACGCATACATACACAAAAACAAAAAGGCATTATGAAGACGCATGGGAATATTGGGTTGCGTTAAAGCATGGCATTTTAACAAATCCACAGAACAAATGCGTGTTAAATAATGGGTCTACACCCTTTGCCTGCATCACATGGTCATCACTGGCCCTGACTCAGTACTGCAGTCATGGCATCTTTTCGTTCCTCCCATGAAATAAAAAAGAAAACCGGAAGACCAGGTTGCGTTGCTAGGTGGGATTACCTGGGGCCTGGTCCTCGCTCAAGCCGAAAGCAGAGATGACGTTCTTGCTGACCTCCTCCTGGATCTTCAGCGGGTCGAAGGCCGACATGCTGGCCGCGCTGACGGGCGGGGCCTGCCTCATGGCCTGCTCTGCCGCCGGAGCCTTGCCCTCACGCCCGTCCACCATTTCTAATGGGAAGAGAAGAGGTTGAATATTGCCTGAAGACAAGGAAGGAATGAAGAAGAAAGTGCAGCTAAAAGATCTGAACACAGGACAACGCTATATGAGCTATCAAGACCACGGCAGCGAGAATCCATGACGAATCACTAAAAGAAGCCCGACTGTTCACCACAACATTTTTGGATCTGAATAAAAGGAAATTAACTATGCATATGATATGGCCCGCAGGAATGTGTTTTCCTTTGATGTCCTTTCAACGATGCGTGTGCGAGGATCGAAACTCGTTGCGATTCAGCCCCCCGTTTCAAGGTTCAAAACATAAATATTATGTGCATTCACTTCGAATAATGCCTTTAACAGCCGCAACTGACATCAAAACCAGACACTCATAACTGTCATCCTGATGGGAAATATATATGAGAGAGAGACAGAGACAGAGACAGAGACAGAGACAGAGACAGAGAGAGAGACTGGTATCCTGCAGCCAAATGAATAACTATCCTAAAACCCTGGGTTGTGTGTGTGAGAACAGAACATCACTCTCCAGAGCAACAGCAAGGCTTAGGAGGGGGACCGGTGGAGAGGAGAGGTTTGAGGGCGTCAGGCGGGGTGGGAGGGGCTCTGTACCGCTGTCAGGCGCGGTGGCGGCGAGGCCGGGCTCCGTGGGGGGCTCCAGGCTGTCCAGCAGACTGTTGACTTTGTTCCGGAGCTCAATGAGTTCCCTGCGCAGGTGCTTCACCTGACTGGACTCCAGGGGTCGTGGCTGGCCGTTCACTGGAGAGAGACGCAACGAATAAGACATTAGGGAAGTTACAACATGGTTTATGTTACTCCTTGGGAAAATGGGTATTTTTTTACAAGCTGAACAAGACCTAACCCTAAAGAGAATATTGGACAGCAGGGTCTTAATCCCAATAACGTGAGGGGTGGGCGATCAATCAATAGTAATTGCGATAACATTTTCCACAATGATACGTTCTGTATATACACATTTCCGATGTACATTTAACAGCACCAATCACTACCTCTGTTTTGCTGTTCTCCCCAAAACACTATGAGAATGTTCCACTTGGGGGAAATAAAGTACCCTGTTAACACACCAATATACTTATATCGTAATAATTATTGTATCGACTAATATGAAACAGTATATCGTGATGGCCATATTGTCCAGCCCTACTTTCAAATATTTTTCTGAAAACCTGACAGTATTGATATTCCAAAATATCAAGCGGCACAAATTCATATTTTTCTGGCTGACATGTAGTGTGCTTGTACTCAGAACTAAGCCCATAGGCCTGAGCTCCGAAAATGGTATGCCCACACCTATAGAAGGTGCCAGAGTGGGGTGGATGCCGTTTAGCAGGCTCACATTTCACAACGCATGTCAGAATGTGCTGGTGAGAAATACACTGCTTCCCTCCATGAATGTATATACATGTCCTGGGATAAATACACTGTTGACATTTTGTGCTCAACAAAAACACAGCATGTTCATTTCTGCAGGCCACCGACACACACAAAAGCTGCTTTGCCTGCCATTGGTTTGGTATGGATGGCATTGGCTCTGCATGCCAAGCGCTCTCCATAAAAAAAAAAAAAAAAGAATCATACTTTTCATCCTCAGACTGAGCCAAGGAAACTAATTAAATAAGGCAAACACAGGTCCCCCACCCCACCACACCAAATAGACAATGGACGCCGGAGGTCATGGGAAGGAAAGCAGCGGCTTATGCAGGCTATGAATGACAGTTTAATAAACCATAGCTGCAACCACCAGGCCTGGCAAAGTGGTTTGATGTGCAGCACCATTCCTCGGCCCCCGAATGGAGCTAAAGTTACAAGCACGAAAGCAAGTGGTTCTGCAAATGGTATCAACATGAGGTTGGAAATGGAGCAGGGTTCAACTGTGTCCTATTGGTCTCCACTTGGAGAATGCCAAGTCTCTGTGTGTGGGTGTTTGATACAAACCAGAGACAGAGGGGTTTGAAGGGACACTATCGAGACAGTGGCGGCTGGAACACTCATAATACCCATATAACAACTTTCATTCTCTGAACACCAGGGAATGTCATTTTCCATGCGAGGTCGCTGTGTATGCTGGAGTTTCATGGACTTTTAACAACTGGGATGAAATCCTTCCCGTCTTGTGTTACTTTATAAATTTATCATGACAAGCATAGGACACATTACTTTAGAGTGCCTTTAATATATGCATGCATTATGCATGCATGTCTTTCTGTGGGCTAACTAACTAGGAACGAGTTTATGCAAACAGGTAAAACTAGCACAAACGTTTAGCTGAACACATCTATTTGCATTCAACAAATGCAAACAAGCAATACAGAAATATATGAAGCCTGCAGCATCTGACAGAATTTGAGAAATCAGAGACCTGGATTGGATACAATCTGTGGTCTGGTGCAGGACTAGACTGCCATCCAGTGCCCACTTGTAGTAAGTACCACAACATAAAAGTGAATTTGTGTAGTTCAAATGAAATAAATAAAATAAATAATGATCATCTCAAGCTAAAAAAAGAAAGAAAGAAAAGAAAATCCATGTGCTGGATTTTACATTACGGATGTCATAACACTCCCGTTCATAGGTCCCGTTCATGATGGGAGACAGTCAGTGTGATGACGGCGTCTTACCAAACAAAGTGAGCTTGAGTATTCTACTGCACTGGATGGCAAAGGAGAGGTCAGAGCTGTCGAAGATCGTGATGAGGTCATCATCTATGTAGGAGTCGGAAGAGAAAAGATGATGGTTAAGTAAAACGCCTCACATTACACATCTTTTTCAGCCAACATCCTTTTTGGCCACCGGCACTCGGCCCTCTCGATCCAGCCAGAGACATACCCTCGTCCTTGTACTTGATGGCCACCTCGTCGCTGCTCTGCAGCTTCCCCCGGAACACGCGCTGCATCATCAGCACGAGCTCATCGTAGGTGATGTCCTCATTATGGATGGGGATGCGTCTGATGTCGTCGCCCAGCTGGGCTTTGATGATCAGCTTCCCACTTAGATCCAGCTGGCCGTTCATGGTGCCGTCTGCCCTCTTCTGCTCCCACCTCTGCAGCCGCCACACAAAAGAGATGCTGCTTATTAACGAGGTGGTGGACAACGCGTTCATTGACGTGAGGATCCCCGCCTCAAGGGGCCCCCTTGCTGTTTCAAACTGTTTTTAATTTACATTCCAATATCACAAGTAGGTTTTGTGTGCATGTTGACAGTAGTTGTCTTATGACAAATGTAGTTATTGTAAGTCTCTTTGGATAAAAGCGTCTGCTAAATGCCCTAAATGTAAATGTAGTTTGTCTTGGTGGGGATGATCCCTGAGGGAATGTTTGACCCAGCATATTCAAGATGGTTGTTTGAATGAAGCCATGTTCTCATGACACCATTATGAACTAGAATATTCTGAGTTCCAGACATTTTCCATAGCAATTGAGGGAACTAATCCCTGGATTTAATCTAGTGCAATCTGCCTTGTTGGGATAGTAATCCTAGCAATCCTAATAAAAAGCTTTTTGTTTTCTAATGTCTAATATAAAATGGAATACTAAAATATATTAGAATGTTTCAATAGGTAGTCTAATCTTGAACGATGTACCCACCTAGTTCTTAATCTTTACTGCAATAGAAAGTAATTGAGAGTTGTTTGTTGTTTTATATTAGGTTTCCTGTATGTTAGTATTCCTACAACAATGCCCACAAACATTGAAATTAAATATACGAAATCATGTTGAGATTCAGATGGCCAATAGTGTAGACCTGTATTTAGGAAGTTAAGGGGATTAAAGATATTCATACAAATGTTGTTGACAACGTCAAGCAGTAGTAATCGCCATCTGTTGCGCCATAACAAGCTGATTACCGAAATATATGGCTCTTTAAACATGTGTACGCAATGGAAATAGGAATAATAATAGTAACATTGGTTTTAAATACCGATTTGAAAGTCAAATGGTCTACTACAAATTTTTTTAATGTTCGTGCGACAGATGAAAGCTACGATACAGCTGTATCTTTATACAGACTTTGACCCGAAAAACGTACGTTGATAAGACGTAAACTACATGATTTGAATTGACCTTTCTAAATGTGCTAACGTGATCTAATCAGCGACTACGAACGTACTGATACACTATCACTTACAGATCAAACGTCTTTTCACTATTTCAAACCTGACATCTCTGTAAATAAATCCCAATATAATAAATTCATTAACCCTCACTCTTTAATTAACCCTGCATAACGTTGACACACCTTACGGATATTACAAATAAAGAATAGTTGAATAGAATAGCAATTGGCCTGATGCTAGGGATTGTGTGGCTACACTTAACATGTTAGCCTACTTGTAGCAACAACTGCAAGACAGCACGGAATACTGGCAACAAGTTTAGTTAGTCAACCTGTCAGTTTATACTAAAGACACATCAACACACAACTCAAGCAACACGCAATGTCATCTAATCTGAACGCAGCGAATAGATGGCTAGAGTTTCAAGAAGCTAACAGGAGCTAGGCCAGGGTAGCATCTCAGCTCTACGACCAATAACGACCACAAGAACCGCAGTCCCCAAAAGCAGACCGACCAGACTCACTATCTCATAAATGACGACGGCCATCTGCTAAGCAAGACCAAAGGATATCACTTTGAGTGGTATTCTGAATAAACCAGCCGGTATGAATGGCTCCACTCTTTAGCTCATATCCTTAACGCCGATTGAAGGAATGATGCCAGTAAAAAGGGATAAGGTAGTACAATGAAATTACCTAGGGGAATAATGTCAATAGAACAAATACGTAAGTAGCAATAGAGTCTGGACACCTGTTTGGGCGAACTGCTGTGGGTTGACTGCGCACCTAGCACAGCGCTATGTAGCTAGCTAACTCTCATTCAGATAGGCTCCTCTAATCAGTAACGTTAATATAATACATTAACTTGATATAATTAAAAGTAAATTTATGTAAACTGTATGACAAACCTGAATCAGAAGACTTGACCACGCTGTTTTGGACAGGTTTTGCTGACACTATGAGTATCGAAATGTGTAAGCTTAGCTAACAGAAGCTGATTGAGCACCAGGAAGTAGCGCGACTGTCAACGTCCAACAGTACGTGGCATACGCCCATGCACATGCGCAGTTCAGATAATAGAATCACGACTCATAATCAAATGAAGGAAACACCCAATTTGAATAGTCAGGTTCGATTTTTGGGGGTTTTAGGTTGGGAGTGCATCACTAACCCTTACAGTGATCATGACAGTGTCCAAATACGAGAATGAAAGTTGACCTATGCATCCTTGCACGCTTTACATTTATAACAGAAATATTGAGTTTTGCAGAAAGGGACAGCGACAGAAACGACAAATACAGGCAATTGCTGTAATTTATACTTTATTTTAGAATGGTAAAAATGTATCGGGGAAAGTCCAGCATATAATAAGTCATGGAAAGAAGAAAAACCCCAGGAGGTCTCTGTCACAGCTAGCCAAGTAATACGGCCTACATCTAGCCTTGTTTTCATTATTGTAAATATGATTAAGCTTGAGCATATTACAAGACAAATACTACTCCTTGGCTTAGACTATCCTAATATATAGAAGTCAGTAGGCCTACAAGTCGATCTATTTGTTACAGTTGATATTTTGTCTTTGGGCGTGTTGTACATTGACTTGATCAAATATTTTGTTTTGAGGCATCACCTAAATTTGAAAATGAAATTGACATAGCCATAAAGAGTATTTTAAAGTATTTCTTGTCAACAGTTTCAATGCAGATTCCAGGCCTACAACTCTAAACCTTCTGGGTTTCATAAAAAAAAAAGGACAAAACGCAAATGCATATAGTTTTCTTTTTCTCAAAATAAACGAAATCACCTAAAATAAATACAGCAATTCCACCTTCAACCCCCTTTATTTCTTCTTCTTCTCCTGAGTGTCGTCGAACCACGAGTCCAACAGCCTCTTGCTGTAGTAGATCTGCCAAGCGTGCACCTGCACCGCCACCAACATCACCAGGTACATGATGGTGACCGCCGAGTAGCCAAAAATGAAGCGGTACGCCTTGCCGTGCCGGTACAGCAGCTGGGCCACGGGGAACATCTCCATGCTGCCGTAGATGAGCGGCGCCACTGAGAACAGGCCTGAGCTGATCATGGAGATGACCAGGTAGCTGATGTTGTTCTTGGGCAGGGAGATGCTGCTGGTGGCCAGCGGCAGCATGCTGAGGAGGTAGGGGTACTGCCACTGGAAGGGCATTGACACCGTGGCGTGGGAGACCAGGTCCAGGTGGCTGACGGCGACCTGGGCCGCCACCAGGAGCCAGGTGGCCAGGTGAACAAGGTTCAACTTGCGGATTTCAGACTTCAGCGGCGAGCTGGGCGGTACACAAAGAGACATGATGGGGTTAGGAGGTGTTTAGGGGGAGCATCAAGGTAGAAGATCTGCAGAAATTATTTTCATCCCATATATACCCATAAATAAGGGAGGGGTTAACAACAGAATAAGAAGTGTACCTCATCTGGTAATGTGAGTGTGCTGAAGGCCTTGCTCTGGTTGGTTTGAAGTCACTTTTATTCGTACCAGCCGCCTTGAAACCTCCACGGGACGTCATGTTGAGTGTTATTTACCAAAACTCAGCCCAATCCTGTTTAAAAAATCAAATATGATTAAATATGATAAATATGATAGAATAATGTTCAGGAAGGGAGGGCTTGGAAAAGGGGACATTAAATTGAATGCTATTGGAAACAAAGGGATGTGCTTTACTCAACAAGCCTCCAAATCAGACCCCCGTGGGGGGGGGGGGGGGGGGGGGGGGGGGGGGGGGGGGGGGGGGGGGGGGGGGCG
>JAOSLM010000089.1:12385371-12407820 GCA_025629765.1 Eleginus gracilis | reverse complement strand
GTATAAACGATTTAATACTTGCCAAATGCCATATACACACATACATATACATATATATATATATATATATATATATATGTATATGGCATTTGGCAAGTATTAAATCGTTTATACATTGGTAGTGACTTTTATTGAGATCATAACTATTTAGTTATAATTTCTCGGTTAAGTTCACCTCCCCTGGAAATATACTCTTCAAAGGCACCTGCCTACGTCCATAATAACCCATTATAATCAGTTAAACTCTCAAAGAAATACGTTGGTTATTAAACAATACTATATCCGGGTTGCTTGTCAAAATCATTGTTTATAAATTGCCAATTGAAAATATAGCTACCTGTATATAGCGAGGTAGTTGTTCTGCCATCATTCTTTGTAGTTTCTTTTACTTTTTTTTATTTTTAGTTGCGGGGGTTAAATAGTTAATTCCCCCCTCCGTTAAACGTTGCGTGGGCTGCGAGATCATTCGAGAGTGCATTTTCCTCCGCCAATCCGCGCAGCAGAGCGCGCTCCGGAGACACCCAATGGGGAGAATGGGTGGCTCTAACGAATTTGAATGAGGACTGTATCTTTCGGCGCCATTTTCGAGTGAACTGCTATTGCTTCAGCAGCTCCGGGGAGAGGATGCTGTGAAGAGAAGGCTGTCGGTAAGGGGGAATCGAGCGCAGGAGATGTAACTATACATGTTTTTCTAACGATATTATCGGGCATGACGGCATTTCACTAACATATGACTGCTTGAAAGAGAACACAACAAAAAGTATGCGCGTTTTTTTTGGTTTTACCCAAGAACAAGAGCGGAGCGAGTGAGCGATATGTGAGGGAGAAGAGAGCGACTGCAGAGAGGAGACGTTAGCCAGTTGGCCAGCTTGTTCTACTAGCCTGACTAGCGGCTAGCTCGTTAGCTCGATCAAATCAAAGAAGGGATTTAGGAGTTCACTGCGTTGAGGCAGAATAATAAATAAATAAATCCACGGTAAAACTGCCAATATAACACAAAAGTGCATGGAAAATATCCGGAAACGTACTGATGCTGTTAGGTTTGATTCATTTGAAGATGCATGTAGGAAATGATTACTGTATTTGGACTATTTTTACATTTTTTCCCTTATTGAGAGCCTTTTTTTGAGCGGGAGGTGTAAACGCGACAGGCACAGTCGGTGCGGACCTCGGCTGCTCGGCAGTGTCAACACATTCACACGGCGCCTCGATCCGATTGGGAGGGATTTTTTTTTAAATTGAGAATCCTGACTTATGTTATTTTCAACGAGACACTGAAATATTTTCCTTTACCAAATTATTTTTTCGACTGGAAAATTACTTGGTTGGTTTTATTTGTATCGTAAGCAATCTACGGATTATTATATAACTTAACGTTAGAAGACTAGGTAAGTGTATCAATACAGCGCCATTAGACTTTGAAGTAAAAGCAGTCTATTGCTAAATACTCCCTAATGGTTTTGATATTTATTCGACCTTTTCTTTCACGAACGCTGTCTTTCTGACGACCTCTGGTCAACACAATGCCTGCTTTAGTTGGTGGCTTTGTATAATTCAATCATTTATAAACTATTCCATTATATTCTATCTGTAGTTTTAACTAGTACCCAGTTGTCAAATGGTGATTGTGGCGCGCCTCTATCCAGTCTATGTAACCCTGGGTTGCAACTTACTGGTTCAACCCAGCAGATGCATCAAGTATGAGATCAAAATTATGATCGACAATAATCCGTTTTAACGGATCGGTTTTCAAGGCGAACCAAATGTTAATTTAAGTTTACTGGTTGCAGTAACACTTACGATACGACATTTATATGAGACCTTTGGTTGAGATATCTAAGAGTTGGCTGGTTCAGCGTTGCTCGATACAGTAGGCTTTTGGTTTTGGCAAATCCAGCACAGACTGAAAGTTTTTATGCAAGGATTGGTTGGTTTAAATCCGGAGTTTTGTGCGCAGAGGCATGTTTAACGCTGGCAATTTCTGAACGTGTATCTTATTAAACTAAACTGAGGGAAATGGGTAACTGCGATCGTGCGCCTAAACCCGCCCCTTCTACTTCCTTATAAGTAGAGATGGTTGGACTGTTCTATTTAATGTGACGGCTTATGATCATATGAAAGTAGATTATTGACACGTGCCGAATAATAATTTGGCTCTTTGATATTTCCTCTTTAGTGAAAACCGTTTCTTATGTCAAAATAAGATTAACTGCGATGAGATCATAAGACACTGGTAGACACCTTTGGTCAGGCCTAGGCAGTTTGTTTGACGGAAAAGAAAAAAAAATATTCCACTTGTGCTAGTCATCTTGTGGTCAGTCATGTAGGAGGCAATGGAGCATGCTGATAGTATAACAGGGCTTGCTTTTGGTCTTTTTGTTAGGCAACAGAACCACTGTATTGGATTTATTTATGTTTTGCCCTCGACCTTCTTTCACCAACATGTATTCCCATTCAGTGTGTTGGTTTGCTTGCCTTATACATAATTTCCTATCAAATAAATTGCAAAAAATAAGAAACTGCCATTTTAAAGAAGATTTACATTTGATAGGACACAAGTAATCAGATTATTTACCACACATATGGATGTGTAGGAAGAGTACCTTAACATTGTGCAGATTATCAAAAAGTGTTTATGTGGCATCATACACAAATAAATAGTGGTCCTGGGGCAATACCATGAAGCCTACCGTTTGCATACAGTATTTGCATATATTGTGAATAATAATTGCACATGCACCTCAGGTACATGAACTGAGGTGCATATTGAAAACACATCATTTTCTACTTGAATATACAATGATACAAGTGCTTTTCTGTTACCTCCCATAAAATAGCACTGAATAGTGATGTGTAAAGGATGATGGAGGCTTATAAAGAAGAAGGAGTTGTATCGCTTCACACATATAGGTAACTTTACGCAATATAGTTATGCTTGGTATGACACATCCAATATTTTTCTGGATTGGATCCATCATGACACAGGGTAGTGTGTTCGACCAAAAATATGTTTTCGGCATAAAAAATAAATAACAGTCCATTCTTTGACACCTGCTAATATATTCATCGGACAAACCAAAGCAATTATTAGTGAGTTCATATTTCCATTGAAAGTTCTAAAATTGTAGCCTTGAATTGAACACATCAGCTGTGTCTGTCTGGACTTCAGGAGCTCATTATAGTCAGTGAAAATATTTAGTTGGACCCTTTACATTAAGTAATTTAGCATCCGAGACACTTTTATCAAAAACAACCTATTCGTGAACTGCATAAGTGCTTTGATTTAAAAAGTGTTGCCTTTTAGAGGCTATAGTTTGTCAGATAGCTTGTAAAAGGCAGGATGTGTGATTCAATTTTTCTGGAAAGTGAAACAACAATATCAGGACACAATATATAAAAAATCTCAAATCCATCCCCCATGTGATTGGTTTAGGTTGATGTGCATTGCCCATGGTCTGACCAGCTCGTCCCCAGGTGTCTCTTTGACCTTGTTGCATTCAGATCAGCCTTTGTGCGGTTGCACTACGTAATTATGACATTCTGTGACTCATCATTCTGTATTCTTAGACCCCCTTCAGCAGAATAGGCTCCCAGACCCATTTCCTGGTGAAGCGGTGCCTTCCCTCCTGCTGTAGTGTGTGTGTGTGTGTGTGTGTGTGTGTGTGTGTGTTAGCCTGGGTGTAATGCACCCTCTCTCGTACCCTTTCTTTCTTTCTTTTTTTTCCCCCTGCACTGTTCAGCACAAACTTTGTAGTATTCAAATTCACACAGATGACATGTTTTCACAAGTTTGGTTGGTAATTTGTAAAGGGCAGCTCTCAGTTTCAGTTCACTCTGAGCAGAATTGGTGTGATATTATAGGGATTGATTTTTTTAAACCCCACACAAATATATTTTAAGTTCAGTAGTGTAATTTGTGTTATTCACTTACTAAAACCGTGTGTGTGGTTTGCAAAAGTATGTCTTGCATTGTAAGTAAAAAATATAATGCATGGAAATTCTTAGATTGTTGCAGAACATTTTATGCATTTACATAGCGGAGCTTTGTTTTCCAAGATTGAAAAAGCTTGTACTTTGCATTAAAGCAGATTTATTTTCCATAGGTCCTGCTCTGGTGTGTCCAGGTATTAAGTGTTTGTTTGTGTTTTAGTGGTGTGAGTTTGCAGTAGTCTTATCTCCCATAGTAGGCTTATGAAAGATTACATATTAACATTCAAAACCTGTGTCTCGAGTGGATATTTTTTTTAAGTACATGTGTTGAATAATTGGGCTGTGAACTGTGAAGGTGGAATCCAGTGAAAAAGCTCTATATACTTTTATAGTTTGCAATGGATATTTTATTGTACACTAACAGCATAATGGATTCTCATGAATGACAATGAGTACTCAAGGCTGAGTATTCATTGTGATTGACTGGAAATTAAGTTTTAGGTTGTAACATAAAAATACAATTTAATCCAATCTTCACACATGTGTGTTTTACCTTTATTTTCATGTAGGAGTACCACTCCTCCACTAATTGTATACTCGTATGTAGTTATATTTTCTCAAGCACATCAAATATAAAATTATTGTGTTTTATTGCATACCAAAAATTAGATAATATAATGAACAAACTTTTTCGGTGAACTAAATTGAGTTTAACAACAGAGGCCAGATTTTTCACTTGCGGTGTGATCACACATAGCTGCCTCCTCGTTCTCTGCAGTCTAGTCAAACTGAGATAAATGTATTCATATTTTCCTACTTTATCGTCTTCACAATGCTACACTAATATCTAGCATCCTATATTGTTGTAAGTAGGTGTGTGTGTGTATATGATGTGAAACTGTTCTAGATAATATTTTAAATATAATCCCCATTTAGATTGCGCAAGGATTTTTTTGTTGTTGTATTGTTTAAATCACTCTAGGGAAACAGACTGCCAGACATCCTCAGGTCTTTAAGACGATGGATAAAATTAATGTTTTATGATGCAGACAAGCCAATGCCCCCAGCCGGCTGGTCTGAGATGACGGAATTTGAATTCAAAAAGGCATGTGTGAAAGCTTAGCCACTTATGCTTTTGTGTATGAATGCCAAGAATTGCTGTTATTATTATTTGGGGCTAGTCTGTATGGGTATTTGCTATGGATACACTATGCACAATATAGTAGTGTGTCAGTCATCTTCCCAGCAGTTATAATTTCCTCTTTTGCTTGCACACACACACACACACACACACAAACACACACACACACTAGCTGGGATCCTAATCTCTTACGGCTGGTTCTATCTCTTTTATGGTGACTCTTTGTAATCAAAACTCCACTGAGTGTGGTGGCTTATGAGGGACGGTAAGAGAACTCATTAACCTGTTAGTGCTTTACTTTTCTTGCTCCGGATCAAGTGTATACTAATCTCGGGTCACAATGATGGGGGTGAAAAACAGCAGCTTTTGGTATGTCCGGTGTGTGCATTTGATTTATGCTGGCCGTTTGATTTAAGTTTCAAGATGAAATTACATTATATTAGTCATTGTTACTCTACTTCTAAAAATGATTTATTTATATTTGTTCATGTATTTGCATTGAAGGACTTTGTGTGGGCCAGGGTGTATTTCAGTCAGGACATGGGTGTGCTTGGTGACTTGGGTTTTGACATTATCAAATATAATTAAACTGTGATTACAATTTAAATAAAAAGTCTAATATATATACATATTCTAGAAAATATGTTTAAAAAATATTTGTTTTGGGGCTGGTGTAGTGTATAACCTGAAATCGTACATAATTATTGCATTTTAAATAGTAGTTCTGGGTAAACATTTGTATGTACCATTTGGAAATATTTATATTTAATTTCACAATGTCGGCTCTAAAAAAACATTTTTGTTTTTCAGTGGCATGGATATTGTTGTGATTGTTTGGTCACTCACACCTGAGGGTCAATGGAAATGGTTCCCACTATGCTGAGAGGAAAGTGTAATGCTTTTGAAAGCAGGATGACTCAGAGGTCACTCACAATCTATGTGAATGCAGTCCTTCAAACTCGGCATTTACCCTGTTTAATCAAGGGTCTATATAAAAAAATAATAAGATAAAAATAAATAGATATTTAGTGTTTTTGTATGTCTAGCTGCATTGCAAAGGGAACCTAACCCATGCCTCCCCCTGGGATCCTGGACATGTTGTGATGTGTGTGTGAGAGTGAGTGTGTGTGTGTGTGTGTGGCAGAGCCTACTATTAGAAAGATTCCTCCATGTCGCAAATTATTCCATATTTATAGATAACCGGCCTAATGTCAATCACAATAACATTCAGTTACCCCCCGTTGAGCCAGTTTCTTTTCTATACTGCTGTGTGCAACTAGATTATGTTTACACAGCATTCTGTCAACCGTTTTATTTTGGGCTCTAAAGGTCATGATGGATAATTTACAGAAACTGATACCCTGTGATCATGGTTGAATTATGGTGACCTTTTTGCTATTTGTAAACATTTAAATTTATTACAGTTAAACAAATATGATTACACCTGAGGTGGTAGCAATTAAATGAAGTACATTTCTCTTGTCATCGTATTCGTTTTTGAACAAAATATTTTTTTCCAATGCAGTAATGATTGAAAGTACCAGATACAAATGATGTTTGTTCATATTTGTAAAGTGAGGGATTTGTTTGTTGACTATCCTTTTTTTATTTTTAAGAGATTTTACCTCCATGTAATTTAACAGTAGCCTGGCTTGACTGGCCTGTAGGCAGTCTTCTGAATCTTGAATGAGGCATGAAAAGGTGAATACCCTCCCGTATTGAAATGGTACAATTAGCTTTGCTTGTGACATAATCTAATGGCTGTTCAGATATATTTTATATTTTTTTTGTGTATTTATCACATATTTGTTGTTAGGGATTCAGTTGGTGCTCTGCAAACATTTACATCACATGGACCAGCTGAGACCAGACAGCCCACTTGACGCTGGGAGGGGGCTGGTTGTCATGTCCAAGCTACTGCGCCTGTTAAGGGTGGTGGGGGTTACTTGACCTTTACCCCAAGGGTCAGGTGACTCTTTAAGGCCATTGTTTGAGGTGCAAGTATTGCAGAAAATGGTTCAAAAGGCTGCGCAGGGAAGGGGACATGTCAGGACATGATTCCCTCAAACAGAGAGAACAAGAGAAAAGTGCTGGAGCAATTACTTTGAAGCGGTTCTTCAATTACTTCTGTGAAGAACTGATATAAGCTAATGAGAATATCAGTTCAATGGTCAGCAATTATTGAATTATTGAAATGTGTGCTTTTTAGAGAAACATTGTCTACCATACATTTATAACAAAGCTGACCATGAAGTGTGGTTTGAATGCAGGTTTTTTTGAGGGTGGAATTTAATAGTGTATTTAAAAATAATTGTCCTCTCAAAATGTGAGTATATCTATCCTTTTTATGTAACTTATCACACTAATTTACAAACTGACCAGCCGGAGAAATCAAACAGATGTCATACAGATGTCCTGCACCTTAATCTTAAGTCACATATAATATGTTATTGTAGGTTATTAACATTTGACTCAGGGATACTGTGGGTGAGGATTCCAAAATAACCTAATTTCAATTTTCATGTTGTTTCTAAAGTCCATTGGCCCTATGAAATATGTTGACATTTTTTGTTTCATGCAGACTGCTATAAAAAATACAGCGGTACCCTTATTCTTAATTATAATATCCAGTATGCCACATTTCAAATCTGGGTTAATTTGTCATATTGCCAAATATTAATAGTAATGCAATGTGAAATTTGCGCTGTATTCAATGTAATAACCTAAGGGCTAATTACACAGAGGCTTAGCCCAGAAATTCAAATCATTATGGAAGATGGAAGAAAATACCATTCTTTCAACATGACTAAAAATAATAAAAAGCTGTGCATCAAATATAATATATATCTATTATTTTATTATAATATTTACATACTGAAACCCCATATCTAGCATTTATGTGAATATGTTTGAGATTTTAACCCAAAATGAAACTACTGGTCTTATTCATTTGTAGTTGAGTACTCTTGTAGTGAAACTGTCAAAATCGCTGTAGAAAGAGGAAGTTGAAAGCATCAGTACAAATCCAAATTCCCCTTCCAATAAACTGCATTACATTGCAGAAGTGCAAAGAGGCTTTCCTGCACCTCCAGCTTGCTTGTTCCTATTAGTGAGCAGGTTTGTGAGTAGTTTGCCTCCTTTGCTCTCAGCAATGACTTTACCTATAGTGGAAACCAAAAGTCATTGTACAAGATTAACTGGTCTTGTGTTGAGGAAAAAAGAAAAAATTGCCACACCCTGTCAAAAGGTGGACTGATCACTTTGATCCGTTCTGTACACACTTATGTGTTTATTAGAATAGGGTTATAAAAATATAAATTCTATATAAAGGGAACACAAACCAAATTAAGAGGCAATATATTTGTAAAAAGGAGTGTAACGATTTTGTGCATGTCAATATACTGTGGTCGGTTTCTAAAACAGATTCAATTCAGTATATGTTTGGTAAAATTTTCTGACATATTTTATTTTTATTTTGACCTCAATGACCTGTCCTATAGAATGAGAGAATGCTTGGGTGGGCTTTGAAGATGACTGACATTGTTGATATAATTTGATTACTTTCAGACTGTGTTTCTTCTGTCTCATTCTCTGCTCTATGTATATGGAGAGTGAGAAGGTCCCTACAAGCCGTCAGATAACTGAAATGGTTAAATACTCATGAACTCAGGTCTCTGGGCCTACCTCGGCCAGTTCGGACCAGGGTCATGTTAGCCCATTGAGACCTCTAGTGGTAACACTATTATTTCCTAAACCTGTCAAGAAATGTGTTTACAGCAACTTCTGTGCTATGTCAACTGCTAAAGATGCTGAAACCTCTAAATAATTCAATCCAAAAAGCACACTGTTAATGTTTTTATTTATTGAAAATATGACTATTCTCATGGTCCAACTTAAAAACGTAATATACACTATTGAAGCTACAACTACTATTGACGCTAAAACTGAATGTCAACCCTGTCTGTGTATGGCTATGCTTGCACATATACGCTAATACACGCCTTGTATGATGTCCTGCTTAAGTCCGGCACACTGGTCGTTATTCCATTCTGTGAAGCCTTGGCAGACAACAATGAAGTTGCATTGTATTGTAACCAAATCGTGCTCAACAACTGAGTGAGACTATGTCTTTAACTGACAACCACCTATTCAAACCCAAGGGAATACCAGCTTTAGCTATTGACGTTGATCTAGCAATTTAAGGCAAATCTATTAACAATTGTATTATATTAATGTATTAATGGTAGATTGAATCATTGATTATATAAAGAATTACATCAATAGGGGTGACCAAGGTGAGAAGAGTTCCATGCTTGTCATATTTGGTTTCAATGTAACAAGACAAGTTTAGTTTTTTGTATTTTTAGCAGGTTGGTGTGATACATCAAATGTTTTGATACTGCTGTAGTATGGATCTATGTCAGCCAACAATTCTTATTTTCAATCTCGAAATTTGGTTCGTATGGAAATTTGATAATCAGTATAGTACTGAATGTGACGATTACACGCATGGCTAGACAAGTAGACATCCCGTGGGCTCCGGACAAAATATAATGCAGTTAAATTGAAATGCACCAATTAAAGAAAAGTAGTTCATTATTGTTGTCTGAAAGAAAAGTTCTGAAAATTCAAGGTGGAAGATGTCCACTGTGTTGGTTTACAAGTTGATACATGTTGTTTTGGGTGATCACTTACAGAACCTTATTTTCTTTGATCTCACCAATCAAACTAAACTTAACTGATTTAATTAACCTCAATAGAAAAAAAGCTACACAGAACAGGACCTAACGATTCCTTTTCCATGTGTTTCAGATGGAGTGCCATCAGGTGGTGTGTTCAAGAGGAGCTAGAGGATACTGATGGTGATCATCTCCTGCCCTCCCAGGACACATGAATGTTGCATCATAAGTCTGTAAATAGGGGTGCACCCATGAACAAAGTTTAACGTAGAAAGCACCAGTGGAACGACTGGGAAGAGGAGGGTGAAAGAAGAAGGGAAGCCCATAATTTCTGGCAGTATTGTAGCAGCACAGAATGGTTTGTGGTTACACTGAGATACAGGCCGTACTGTGCTGCAGCAGTAAAGCCGGAACAAAGTGCATCACGGCAAAACGTTAGGAGAGCAGTACATGCCAGGCCTCCTTGGACACAACCCATTCATTTACCTTTAATCTAAGGGATGAACATATATAGACTCTTTATATATATTTAATACATGGACCTAATGAGCTGATCTGATATGGGTGACGCTATTGGTGGCCTTGCTGTAGCAGCACGTAAATATTGGAGTTTACACTGTTGCATATGCCTCCAGTATTGATCGTGCTGCTGAAGCAAAACTGACCACTTACCAACCTTAAAGGTAACCACTGAAACTAGTTTATTAAAATATATATTCCTAGTTGCATTCATCATGGGTTGATTTATCAGTAATTTGGGATGGGGTCTGTTCATATCAAAACCCATCCACACCTGAAACAACTTGTATCTGCCTTGTTTTTTTTTATGTGTTTTTTTTTGTGCCCCAGTTGTCATTTGTATAATATATATTAAATAAAAAAATAAAAAAATGTTTTGTTTTGTCATTAAGTGTTATAGCAATTCCGATTACTTTCACGAGTTGATAGGGTAACTTCACAATTTGATTTAAGATTTGATAAAACACTGGGACGGGACGGCCAGTTTGTAATTTTTCTTAACCCATGAAAACCTCATCATAGAGTGAGCCATCATACCGAGTTAATTCGATTATCCATTAATTAAACTGAGAATAAATGGCTTCTAATCGTTCGAGTCATTGCTTATGCATCTCCGCTTTAAACTGCAAGACTTGAAACTACAGATACGAGGAATAGGCCTGTATAGGACATGTTGGATTTCCACTACCTCGCACAGTTATAAGGGCAAATGTTTTACGCTTTTGGCTACTCTAAAAGGACCTTCATTAAGTCCTCTCAGACGGTTATCTGAACCTGGTTATCTGAACCTATAGGACCCATTTTCATTAAAAACACAGGTTACGACATCGAGTCCTGTCGCTCTGAAAATGGACGGAGGGTTGGGCAAGCTTATACTTAAAGCTATACGTTATAAATGTGCCTTTTACCTTAGCTTTTATTCTTTGAAGAATATGTTAGGTTCATAAACCTACATAATAATTTCAATCATTGGGCCTAAATGCATTTTATAATACAAAATGATGAGGTGAGTTGCATTTCTGAACGCATCGTGCCAAAATTAAATCCTCCAGCTTGGTTGATAAATGGCCATCCATCCTCCATCGTAGACTGTAAGCCTACAAGTGAGAATTACTTAGTACCAAAATATTATACTTCCACACGTTGCAGAATGCACCTCTATTTGTTCTCCCTCGCCTTTTTATTAGAGGATTTTAGGCCTTTTCATAAGCCAGTTTATTTCCATGCATTTACTTTTATTTTTAAAATAGGGGAACATTTTGATTTGCTTAAAAAAAATGCATAGCCTATACGCGTTTTTGTATTTGGCGTCGTATAGACATTAAAACAGCTTGCATTTAGGCTACACTGAGAATAAGTTATTGATTTAAAAAAGGCTACCCCAAATTAGGTAAATGTTATATTAAATACTAGGCTTATATCATTTGGCAGTAGACCAAGCAAAAAACAATCAGGCTTTCATGGCTTTTAAATAAATAAATAATTAGAGCCCCATTAATTTTCTCAGTTATTAAGCCTCGTTGCATGTTTGTTATATCGTATTTTTTGGTGTTTATTGTTGCTCTATGCATTGAAATTATTTCACTTGCACAATCCGTCTAGGATTTCCGCAATTGTGTAGGCATTTGGGCACCGGCTTTCTTGAAGAAAAATAAGAAGGCATTTTGTGGTCCCACGCCACGGACACCAAAGTCGAAAAGTACAGGGCATACGTAATATTCGTAATGTATTGTTAGACTTAATATATTGTGTCAATATTTTTCGGATTCCCCCCTAGTTATATATATTTTTTAAAGGTTTCAATGCTACCCATCCTAAATGACGAAAGCAAGTGTCCGCCTTATCTCGTATAATAAAGCGATAAAGAGACATTAGACCAGGTCAATATTTGAGATTGGATTCGGGCAAATGTGAGAATTTACATTGAGATGTATTGTGGCATGTATCACTGGAAATTAAAGATTAATGTACAATGTAAATTTTAAAGCCTATGCACCGGATTTGCCTCGCAACAGTCGGCTATATATAGGCCTGTATGTACAGGCCCACGTGGCGTGACGTCCCTTTTGTATTCTGGTCAGTGCGGACGTTATGGGATTAGCCTACTTGGCATTATGGTTGGTGATTTTTCATTTCTTCACTATCTGGACAAAACAATGCCCATAATACATTTCCGAATATCCCCTTAGTGTCTTCAATTCGTCAAGATGTACAGCTATGAGCTTCTTGACTTCTGACAGGGATTACCGACATTTGCTCTATGTCAATAACTTCGACCACAGCCCCCCAGTAACTATTTCTTTAATTATTTTAATTTTATATTTAACTCTATACCACAACAAATGCTTTTACATAACCCCCATTTAATTGAACGGGACCAACCTGCCATGTAAAAGAATTAGCTGATTAAAACAACGCTAGGTCCTTCGATGTGGGCCCTTGATGTGGGCTAAACATGTCCAAATGTCCGCCCAATGTTTAACGTTTGCAGTCTGATGAAGATGGCGCTCGGGTCTTGTTATTTAACGCGTCTAACCTTGGGACGGGTTTCTGCGGCCCGGGTGACGCGCGCGCAGGGGGGGAAAACGTGTGTCCACCTATTGAAAGGCTACGGCAATGTCAAGATTGACTATATTGAATAGATGAATGACCGAGAGTGTATACCTATTTTGGGCATTTTATTAGGCGGATACATTAGGAAAAGTTCAAACAGTCAAACGTTGTAGGGTGGCAACACGTAAAACAAAAATAATAGTTTAGTCACTGAATCAATATCAGGTAGAAAGCACGTTTAAAAATACACGGAGGGTTGAGATTAGTAGGTCCTACTTGGTTTGGCAGTCCTGTGTTAGGATGGAAGCCCAGGTAAGTACCAAATTACAATAGGCAATAGGCAATACACAAAATTACCATATAACAGAACTTAATGTGTGGTTGCCCTTAATTAGCCTATATAAGCCTAAAATAGGCTATAGAATTGGCGTTCGTCTGTCCTGGTACCAAGGACAACTAGAAACATACAAAAATATAAAAAAGGAATATGGTTAGAACAGTTTACAGCTGCCCATATAATCAACAGCGGTGTCTAAGAAGTCCATGGCGTAATGTTGACATGCGCCCAGTAAACAGGTGCATGCACCGAGCCCCTTCTGCCAATACAGCTCTGCATCTTTGAGATGCGGGGAAAGTCCATATAGAAATGCTTCACTCTGTACGGATAAATGGGCCGAGGTCGCGGATAAGGTATCTGGGTGCAAGAAGAAAACGGCTGGCAGTATGATGCTCATGAATATAAAGAACATCTTGGGGACTCGGAGTCGCGAGCTGGTTGTGCGGTGAGATCCATGTTCGTGCGGGACGGAGATTTTATCCACGTCTTTGAGTCTCAGCATGTCCCAATTTCGGACGTCGAAATGGCGTACATGAGGGCCCACGTCAATTTCCTTCAGATTGGGCAGAGGTGTTTCACGGACGACTCGCAGCTTCTCCCTAAACTCTTGCATCTGCTGGAGGAAACAGAGAGGGTCGGACACATTCCTGAATGACTCGGCGATGCTAAGCGCCCGGGTCTGCTCGTCCAGAGCTGCGCTCAGTTTGTTGATCTCGGGATCATGGGCTTGCATCACCACCAATTTTAAGGTCTCGAAATCGGAGAGAATTTCACGTTTCTTGTGCTCAAGGGCGCCGACTAAATTCTCGAAATAATTTGTTACCTTTTCTGCGTCTATGGAGACCAACTGGAGCGCCTTTTTCTTACTGATTTGCAGAGTCTCTAAGCAGGAAAGTATATCGGCATTCTGCCAGCTCTCCATTCCCTCGGATAGTTGTTCGAATGCCGCTTTCTCCTTTTGGTATGCTTCATCCAATGCACAGAATGTATGTCCCTTATGATTTCCAGTTGTTGCACAAAATCCACAAATAAGTTTTAAGTCTGTGGCGCAAAATATATTGAGTGGCTGGCCGTCGTGTTGTTTACAAAGGGACATCCTCGGTAAAACGCGAATCCTGTTATACTTTTCCACTATTCCACGTAAAGAATAGTTTATCTGTAAACTGTTAATGCCATTTTGAGGAGTCTCTTTGCGGCAGGTGGGGCATTTGAAAGGCGGTCTCCAAACTGGGCTCCGGTTACCTTCAAGCATCCCTTCCAAACACTTCTTACAAAAGCTGTGGGAGCACGGCAGGACCCGGGGATCGTCGAAAAGACTGCAGCATATTGGACAAGTGAGGTCCTCTTCTAAAAGCTCCATGGTGTCCTGTAAAACACATTCAAACGTGAACCCAGAGGTTTGTTATGAGAAAGGCGAGCAGGAACATCAGTGCATCTCAATATAAATACGCACTACGCAATGTTACCTTATCTGAAAACATGAACATTACGCGTTAAAGTATCATACATCAATGATGCGGTCCCTACGTGTTTGTCGTCGTTCAGCCATCCCCGTCATAAATATGACATTCGTCGCTAGGTGTGCGATTTAAGAAAAAAGTGGGAATACAGTAGCTGTGAACTGAGCATAGGAAATACATATTCATACATAGCGAGAAACATTTAGCGCCTTATCTGTTATATTTGATACATAGCGCCTCTTGCTGACTATTGTTAATATATTAATGCGTCAAGCCGTTCACTATCTAACGTTACTCCCTATAACGTTAAGCTAGGAATTGCACTGGAATGCAAGAAGCTAGCTCGCTATACTCGGCCAATTGTAGTTGATCTGATACTAGCTAACGAATAACCGACAGATCGGGTTTGCGTAAGAGTCGGTACTGTTGGCAAGGTATAGAGGAAGGATAGGACAGATTTTGCAAGCGCATAGTAACATGCAACTACTGGACCACAAAAATCACTCACCAGCTGCTGAGGAGCACAGAGCAACGCAATCATGGCGCTTGTTGCTGTGCAGACTTCGCCCTATCCGGGAGAATGTTTAACTATTTCACTGCCACAGCTAAGGTTTATACATTAATTTGACAAACGGATGTTCTTCTTTTCGGGAAGACCAACCCTGAGAGATGCCAAGAAAATATCTCAGAGTGTAGAGAGGGATGATATTAGCCGTTATAATATTTTCATTGAATGTCTACGTTTTTTATCATGGGATGGAAATGGCAGAGCGTCCCTGTGAGTATCTGGGGGAGGGGCTGTTGCTATGCAAAACATTACAGCGTGAAAGAGCGTCAACTAGGCTTAATCCCAATATGTCATGACTGATTGTATCACCCCACTTTATGCAACTCTCACTAAAAAACAATAGAAATAAACATTACAATTAAAACTGTTTGCCGTTAAACAATTTTTTTTTCTCCATTATTCCTAGATCCAGTGCCAGTGCGTGGCTCGTGTTTACGTAACATTACACATCGATATCCAATAGTTACGTCACGTGTATACATGTTGACCTTGATTTTTTCCCTTGTTTCCATGCCATCAGGAAAAAATGCCCATCTTACCAAGCAATGTGATTGGGTGCACTGGTTAGAGGGGTTTAGGCAAATCCAGTTCAAACCGCATGGTGTCGCTGTTTTGACAATCGCTTTTTACGACGGCACTCTGGGTCAAATTATTTAGTCAGCGTTTCCGGATGTCACCGTCGGCGTCAACACAATAATGGCTGCTATGTTTACGTGCTGTCTTAATTGCTGCGGCGATGGAGGATCGGGGCATATTCCTCTAAAAGAAATGCCCACCGTCCAGTTAGACACACACCACATGGGTAGGTTGCAACTGACATGCAGTTATTTACAAACGTGTTTAGTAGCGAGCCTCCGTTGTCCAGATGACGTGTCTGTGGTAGGATGGTCTCTTCTGGTAGCCTAGCGTTAGCCATCCAACCCCTTATGTATCTGTCAAACCCCTAGTAGATGTCAGCCCTTAGTAGCTGTTTGTGATGATACTTCGCTATGTGTTGTGGTTTGATGTGGTCTGACATGCCTAGATAGGAAAATGTAAACACTATTACACAAATTTAAACAAAGCAACAATTCTGTTTACTTCTTTTTGACTCGGTTTTCTTTTATCGACAGGATAAACCTTTCTTATGCATCGATGATCAGTTGTTTATAAAGGGTATAGCATAATGTTGAAGGGTTTTCCAGATCATATGACACGCGTATATGAAGAATAGTTCTCTAGATATGAAGTTGTTGTTTTTGTCCAATCTAGGCACCGATGTTGTGATTGTCAAGAGTGGACGGAGGATATGTGGCACAGGTGGCTGCCTTGCTAACGCACCATTGCATCAGAACAAGAGCTATTTTGAGTTCAAGATACAGTCTACCGGTAAGTTGTCGTCTCAGCAGCCCCCGTCTTGTCATATGTAATGTACTTTATTTTTGGTAACTCACTTTATAGGCTGAATATATGCCGCACAACGTTATTGCAGCTGCAGAGAAAAAGGGCTTGATAAATAAATGTGCAATAACTTCTATGTTTCTCCAGGTGTGTGGGGGATAGGTGTTGCCACACAGAAAGTCAATCTTAATCAAGTACCATTGGGCAGAGACACAAACAGCCTAGTTCTCAGGCATGATGGATCTGTGTATCACAATAATGAAGAGAAGAACCGTCTACCTGCGAATAGCCTTCCTCAGGAGGGTGACATTGTGGTGAGTCAAATTAAATACCAGGCCCTCCCCATAAGATCTTTGTATAATACAATTTAAGACAAATATGCAGTCTGTGGTTATTTTATATTTTTTAAATCATAATGAATGAATGACTTTATGGCTTTAATCTGAGTGCATATATTATTGGCATGGGTGGTCACAGACCCCAGTGATAATGCCGTGCTCTACCAAATCCACTACACCAATTTCAAAATACTTTTAGATAATCCATATAACTGTATTATTCTTGTTACTAGGTGTTACCAAAAAACTGTAGTTCAGTAATAGTAGCATTATGTTTTGAGATGTGGGTGTTCTTTATGTAACAAGTCCTCCTGAACAACCTTTATGTATCTACCAGGGCATCACCTATGATCACGTGGAGTTAAATTTGTATCTGAATGGGAAGAACATGCATTGTCCTGCTTCCGGTATCCGAGGCACAGTGTATCCTGTCGTTTATGGTAATTCCATTTGTAATATACTCAATATATTATGTTTTTTCTTTTATTGCATTAATTTCGATCAATCAGACGTATGTTGTATAGCTAAACTCGCAGCAACTTACTTTGAATTGTATTCTATTTATATTTTTTACTCATATTTATCCACTAGAGGGCCATGTTTTTACACATTGCCCTTCCACTGGCTGACACATCATATGATTTCATGGTCCATTTTTGCCTTTAGTACCATTCAGCGGTACTTCAGTTTAGTCCATAGAAATGAGTTCTCCCCTTGTGAAGCCTTTATTCTTTTTTCTTTTGTGTGATCCTTTAGTCTGGCTTCCTTTTTAAAGAGACTTCAGGGACCATTTGGAAACTAAATAATGTGCTGGTAGATTTTAATCTTTAAAAGTGATGGGATTAAACTCTCTAAAATATATGAAAACAACATGAATTTAAGGATGAAACGTTTTCAGTTGCTTTTGCTTTAACTCCCATATCCTTCTCCTTCCATCTTTCTAGTGGATGACAGTGCCATCTTGGACTGCCAGTTTAGCGACTTCTACCACACACTTCCCCATGGCTTTGAGAAAATCCTCTTTGAACAACAGATCTTCTAGGCAGCATCCACCTCAAACTGCACTGACCCCCTCCCTCCAACATCCACAAATGTATCCGAACACAGCAGATTATCACATAGCACCCTCATAGCATCGAGTAGACCATGTTTTAATTTCTGTCATAAACAAACCCTGAAGTTATTATGTTGATTATGGGATCCGTGTTGCTGCTAATCTTATTTTTTTCTTTTATTTTTTTAACACATTGAGGGTGTATTTGTTGTTATTGGTTGGCTTTGCTGGACATTTAGTTTAATTTTACAGAGAATGAAAACTCATGATGTTTTACTTAACATTGTGTCTTCTTAAAAATCCTCATTAACATAAACACTAATTATTGTTTTAATCTGTATTTTTGTTTTTATGATTGCCCCAAAAGTGCTTTGACGTTATTTCTAATTGAGTTATTCAACTGCCACCAATGTTGTAAATGGCAGAAAGTTATGTTTAGAGTAATTGCTACATATGTATGCTATCATGTGATGTAATATCACCATGACAGTATGTATTTATTTGAGTGTAATATTTTGTTACTCTCCTGGACAAGGCTTTTTCAGCGAAGGCTTAACCACCCTAGTCATTGACCATTTGATTATCTACACATTTAGGTACTGTCAAATTGTGACAGATTCAAAATATGTTAAACCCTAAACAGAAATTTGTCAATTTCCATAACTGCATCCAGCAGTGTATTCACATTCCGGGATGGTTCATATGCAATGTAACAATGTTTCATGAAGTAGAGAAATAAAGAAAATATATTGCCAAAGTGAAACATTGCTTTAACTTAGACTGTGTGGAAGTTAGCATCTAAATGTTACTTTGGAATACCTTATCGTTATGGTCTATTGGTACAACATTAGTATCTATGTGTACGTTGCGATCATGGTGCCTATCCTGCTGTCAGTTTAATTATGTCTGCATTGCATATCCATTTGTTGACGTATTTATTGTTTTTAAAGGCTTGTCTTTGTTGCACTAATAGCGTGATTGTACAAACTATTGATCCAAATATTGTCGATTCATTAAACGATGTCTCTGAAAGCTGTGTGTGTGTGTCTCAAGTTTCGCTTGTATTTTTTTGAAGGAGTATTTATTTCCAGAATCAATTATTTTATGTCTCAAATATTTATTAATATTTTCTGTGATCTAAGGACATTAGAACAGTTCATATCTGAGAAGGCACGCATAATAACTCCTCCTTTCCCCTTGCGTCCTGTTACGTCTGTCCTCTACCGTTCCCCGACCCATCAGTAGAGAAGCTACGCTGCCTCGTCGTTCACGGATATCCCGAAAGCCGGAGGAATAGCTCAATCCTGTACAGCCATGGCAGAAAACGCCGGCTTGGAAAACCACCGCATCAAAAGCTTTAAAAACAAGGGACGTGATGTCGAGGTAGGCTGGCTTCTAATAAAGAAATGAAATGTACGAGTGTCGTTGGTTTGATAATAAAACTAGTCTTAACGGGCCTCGCTTAGCCCCGGCTGCAGCTGTCTAGCATCTGACGTTAGCTAGGCGTTAGCTTTACGGCTTCAAGTCGCCGATTACTAACGCAATGTTTTTGCTTCTGACATTGGCAAATAGTTTGCTATATCATAATGCCAATTGTCACACCGTGGGTTAAACGATGTCGGGGCTATTATCGATATGACACCATCGTCGTAATAGAGGCTGTCTGGTGCTGGCTGTCACATTAAGCTAACTTGTGAGATAACGTCAGATGTTGGCAGCAGTGGGCCGGTCGACAACAGGGCCCGTGGAAATCACTCACCATTGTCTACGTGAACGCCCATGTATCCATCTTATACCCTTTATTCGTTATTTAGTCAACGTGACCTACGTGACGTTTTGTTCCAGCTCTACTGAGAAGGAGCAGTCGGGTCCTCAGGTGTCCATACCTAGCCCCTCCTAGTGAGCTAGCAGAGAGCTGGGCTCGCTAATGTTAGTTTAGCTAGTCACCAGGTGACAGGCGCCGATGCTTGGATCTGCATCTAGCGACCCATGTCCCTACTACTGTCTTGCCGCGTACAGTTGTCGCCATTCTACACTGCCAGAGATTAATAACAACACGAAGTTATTACGTGCTGTAACAGTTGGGCAATATTGTCGCAGCAATTTGCCAGACGTTCAAAGGGTATCTCTAATCTCTCTGGGGCCAAGCCCAGCCTTGTACCAAATGTACTGGTTTTGTAATTGATTATAGATCCCCCAAACGGACTATACACTTTGAGTATTATATATACGTGTTATAACAACTATGATTGGAGATGTACAAGTCCCATTTATCGTGTGTATATCTGTTCGTCGTCATTGCTGCTTAATGCGTCATCCGATTGGCTCTCCGAATTCTCCCGTTTACCTAGGTAAAACATACCTCAATATGTTTTACCTAGGTGAAACCTACCTCATTATTGTGCCGTTGTGCTTTAATATGATCAATCCTCAGAAATGGCATGCCCATACAGATGCAATGTAATCGTTAGTAATATCAACAACAACTTGAGTAAATTGAGAGCATGTAAGCACATGGCTACTACTGTCAAGGAAAGGCAGGTGCCCTGCTTCATAGCAGACGCATTCTAGAGGGCAGTTCATTTTTCTTTTGTTGCCTGATTTGGGTCCTCAGAATAACAACCACAGATTGATTTCCTGCTGGTTAGCATGTTTAGAAGTTAGTGGGTGTGCTTAAGATTTGGAGGTAAAAGAAACAAGCAAATATATGTTCTGTTTATGTAGATCAAGTTTTTCACTCAACTGTCACATGACATGTCCAACGCTCTTTGCAGATTTCTCCTTTATGCTTTTGCCACATTTGTCGTTTTAGTGACCCAGTACAGCAATAATTAAATATGTATGTTGTGGCATTGGTGAGGTAAGCTCTTTAAGGTGTGCTTTTGATTTGTGTTAGTCCTTGATGAGGCAGTTTGCATGGTATATGGTTGTCCTGCCATTGGAGCGCAGAACTTTTGGTCATTCTACCGGCGGTCAGTTAGCTGGAATGAGTCATGCTCAGCTTCAGAGACCGGGAGATAACTCTGTGCTCCTCAGCTTCCAGAGTTGGTTATGACTGGGCCAGATTACGTAACGGGCTATTTAGGAAGGCAATATGAACCGTTAAACTGTCACAAGATCCAAGACCCCCTCATACAGTTCTAGACGCGTGGGGAATCCAGCAAACGTGTATACCCACCAACTGGACTATAAAGTGGCATACTATAGTCATTTTATTTAGCCATTAGAAATTGTTATGTTACAACACATTTCTTATACATGACAAAGGTTTTTAAAAATCCACCAAGACTTTTTTTGAACCAGCAAAAATCATGCTGGTTGAGGGTTTTAACTTCAATTGATGCAGATCTGGATGATAAAGTGTTTATTCGTGGCAACGTGTGGTGGCCAACTCTGTTTATTTTTTTCAGACTATGAGGAGGCATCGAAATGAAGTGACAGTCGAGCTGAGAAAGGTAAACACGCACGCACACACAGACACACGCACACAAAACACACACATTGAGCTTTGTCTTGTTAAAATTCCAGTCTATCTGGTATTTCGGTTTTGATGTGAGTGTATACATACATATATAGTATTTGGTATATGACCGGTTCAAATAATATTAACATTAATTCGTAAAATGTGATATTGGAAAACAATAAAGTCGAATTGCACCCTCCAATGAGCTTAATTATTGCCCTTCCAACATCCTCATAATTACCCTGGGAACCAGACAAATCTTACGAGCTCATGTTTCATTTTCTCTGCACATAAGGTATGGCTCCCCTCCCATACAAAAATATTTTAGCCCAGTACAAGATAGACCAACCAATCACAACCAATTATCTAACATGAGGCGGGATTTATACGATGACGCAGAGGAGCGCCGTAGAGGCCTTTTCAACAACAAAGATGGCTGCCGCTGATATAGAACAGTCCGTTGATTCCGCTATCGAAGCAGTATTCAACAAACTGTATATTTTCTCTGCGATGAACAAAGGACTGCCCTTAAATCTTTTGTTGAGTAGAAATGGTCACCCAGACGTGCATCACCCGTTTCATTGCTTTGGTCAGTTGTTGGCCTATCCAATTGTGTCCAGAGGCATTTTCGGTCAGCGCCCGTGGTGATGCCTCCATGGAAATCGAAAATGTACTAAGTGGTTCCAGACTAATTGCAATTAGAAAATCGTCTTGCGATGCCAGTTTACCTCCCAATAAACATGATTGGCCAAATTTGATTAGCTAAATCGACTTTTCCAGGTCACTATTTCTCTCTACCTTGAAGTACCTCATCTAAATTCATAATCACCACAGAAACCCAGTGTTTTTACTGCATGTTTTTTTTATGACTAACACTTAACGAAAAGTGTAAATGAAAATGGTGGTAGTCATCATTGCAGTAATTACAGAAGCACAAGCCAGCGTAGACGGGGACAAAGCAGCTGACAATCTATTCTGCAGGCTTAACGAGAAACGGAGGCAACGATGGACAGAGACTGTGGAATCA
>JAOSLM010000089.1:11770248-11785368 GCA_025629765.1 Eleginus gracilis | reverse complement strand
TAAACCTATAATCGCGGTTCACAGATGGCTGGGATTGATTATATAAACCATATAATTCGTCACACAACGACAAAGTATATTTACAAGGATATGAACCGCCATAAAACTTTTTAATTTATTAAAGGTAAAGAAAAAGTTTCAGCTTTCTCTTTATAAACCACGTTAGAATGTTTAAACCACGTTTAAAATGTCTTCTTATCTATGACCGTGATCTTCAAACCATAATCATTATATTTTCCATCTCTTAATTTAATTAAAAAAACCTTGGATAATTCAATTCCATTTCTTACACTTGTTTTTCTCTCTCCTATCTTTTGTCCAAAGTTAAACGGATCGAGGAGAGGTGAGCCAGGTGCTGTCGCTTTAAAGCGAAAACACCCAGCCGACCTGGAACTGGGAACCCCTTTAGACCCAGATAACATGGACGGATTCTATGATCAGCAAGTACCATTAATGGTCCCACCCAACGTAAGTGGACCCAAGGCAGCCCCACCCACTACACCCCCCCAACATAATGTAGATGTAAATAGACGGACTGCATCATGGCCATGCTGGTCCAGCAACCAGCCCTCTTCAAGAGCATATTCTTGTCCGCTGAATGTCTATGATGATTAGCCTAGTCCTGTCACGCATGGGTTGATTTGGGATGTTCTCCCCAGAATCATTCTGTTGGGTAAACATGCTGTCACCCTCTCCACAGCACAAGTCTCACTCTGAGGAACCATCTTACGCTAGACCCTTCAATGACAGAAAGAGGAAGTTTGTTGACAGTGAACTCGCCCTGGACACCGAAGGTAATTGGTTGTATCCAAACCCCACCCCCATATAACAGCATTTATTTAAGGGCAGTTCAGCGTTGCCATGGTGTTGATATCAACATTTTGGAAAGCTTCCGATGTGGGCTTGAGTTGTAATTATCTTGCAGCAACTTGTAATAAGACTTCACGCTAAATGGGGGTTTTTCCAGTGGTCAACATGGTTGAGTTGAGTGTGCATGCAAGTACAAGTACATAAACTAATTCACGTTTTGTTCTCTTTTGATATTCCCCCTGTAGAACTCTTCCAAGACCTCTGTCAGTTGCAAGAGATCTGGATTGCGGAAGGTGCGTTGTGTGTGTTGTTTGTGGTTCAGTAGAGAATGGGTCAGCCTGCTTGGTGAATTACTGTATTTCTCTAGAATAAGCTATTTTATCCTTGGTATAATTTCAGCCGAGGGGGGTAATGTTTTTTTTTAATAACATTTACAATGGCAAATGGGGTGACATTTGGAGCCATGAGTGGCTAAAGATTAACTTGAGGGCAGAATGGTAAATATTTATTAGTAACTGTTGAACAAAGTTCTGTAAATAGGAACTTGCTGACCAAGAACTTCTGCAGGCTTTCTACCCCGTGGACCTAGGTTCAGTATTCTCTAGTATTAGATAATTTTTAATAGTGATTTATAACTATGTCCGACTGTTATTACTTTTACCGATTACAACCAAAACACTGAGACATTTTCTAGTCTGGAAAAAAATGAATTATTTAAATTTAACACAGGCCCTTTGTGTATTCCCTCATCTTTTATTTTCTTGACACATACAAATGTCAGTGGAAGATTGACAGCTCCAGGGACCCAGCAGGGTAGCTCGATCTGTTTTTCTGCTCTCTTGTATGTTTGACATTTTCCCATATCTCCACAGCACATGTGCCTGATGACGAACAGTTTGTCCCAGATTTCCAGTCAGATAGCTGTGAGTATCAGACCTCTATTATTCACGCCGTGTGCGTGCGGCACACGACTACATCCTTTTAGAATCTCCCCCTTCAATGGCGAACAACGGTGTGGATATAGTATGTGGTGTGTTGGACTGTTCCTTTAACACCGCCTTCCTTGGCAGATTCTCGGCTACTTTTGAGGCCTTGTTTGGCTGGCCTCCAGGAAGTCTTTTTGTGCCTCCAAATGCATTTTTATTTTCCACACAAATTCTATCTCCCTCTCCCCGGTCCTCATCTCCATTTTTGAGTTTAATCATCCGATTGGCACGGGGAATCACATGAGCCCATGTACTAATCAGATTTCACACTCTCCCGCACTCAGACCCAGTCGTTGATGCGGGCTGGATTCCACCAGACCGGGGTGGGGAGGTGAAGTGGTGGGTTCCTCAACCCACTTCACCCCCCCTCTCCATACCCCCCACCACCGAGCCCTAGCTTTCATTTGTCTCAGCACTTAACGTTTTGGCGGAGATGCCAAAGAAAATATTAGAATTATGTTCAATGGAGCTCTTCAAGCGTCCCTCCCCTCACTGCTCTGCCCCGGTTCCATTGCCCCAGTTTGTTTATGTTTGTGTCTGGGGAGGAGGAGAAGGAGGGGGAGGTAGAGGCAGGGCGTGGTCCGCGGCTGTCTTTTGTCTTGGCCTTTTTTTAAAGCCACAGTGGGCGTCAGAGTGACCACTGGCTTGCCTGTAGTGCTGCAATATATTATTGTGGTTTAGGCTTTGACATGTACAGTACATTCCATATAGCCGAAGCCCAGACAGGGGCCCTTTCGTAAGGCCGGCTATGCTCTGTTCACAGTCAAGTGTCTCAGCCATATAGCCCTTGACCTTGTACTTTGTGTGTGTGCGATGTGCAATTGGCAGAGACTGCTATGGACAGGGAGGGGGCCAGCCTCTCACACAGCCTCTATTCAGTGGTCCCGGCTCCCAGCACTGACTGCATTGCCCCTGCAGTCAGCAGGACGTCACATGACGGTGGGGGCATTCCCTTTCTCCCACTGTACCCAGCTACTTAGCCTTCTCCATCTGCCCCCAGACTTCCCCTTTAACTAGGCCTGGAATGAATAGAAAGATTTCTTGGAACCGTCTGGCAACTTATTTCTGTATAAGCTGGGCCAAGGCTGCGTTTGTCGGGTGAGCTTGGGTTCTGCCTAGCGATCAGAACCAAAAGACAAAAACAACTTTTGAATTCCAACTGCTGATCGATCATATACCCCCACTGTGTTGAATCAGGCCACTTGGCGCTCGGATATTTTTCACAATATTTATTATTAACCATATCTCATTAAGATGGAAAAGTTCTGAAGAAATATTCAGGGAAACCTGGCTGTGGAACACACAATACGTCCGGGCAGCGTTGCAAAGACAAAACACATGGGGCCGTATTTTGTGGTATCTCACCACGCGTGGTACACGGAGGGGAGCTCACGTGCCCATTGTTAGCTTTCCATAAGTCCATCAGCACCCAAGGTGATGTATTTGGCTGCTGCGCCTTTGTGCCTGAGGATCAAGTTTCTGCCTTGCCATTATGTGGCGCCCAGGAAACTGCAGCCGATACGCGCTGCGCTCCAGCCAGTGTCTAATGGTTACACTGCCAGGGAAGAAAATCATTCACAATCATTGAATTACACCACACTGATTCATGGGTATTGACTGGCCTCCCAGTAATGGTATCAGCGAAGAGGGCTTTGATAGTCCTGTTTGTGCATGCGTGTATGTGTGTGTATACAGTGCTTTGCTGGCCAGTAATGGTGGATAGATGGTGGTTTTCAGATCCCTCTGTCAACCATCATTAAGGCCTGTGATAAATGGCTTCTAAGTGGCTCTGTCAGTCCTGGGAATACGCAGACACTGTCCATACATCCATTTATCTATCTACCAATTTGAAATGTGGTTAAGATAACTGCTGCACTTTCTGTTTATGGATTCGATTAGTGGGAGATATCTGAAGCATGTCTCATGTGTTTTTGTCTCTGCTCTCTCCTCCTGTTCAGTGATGTTTCATGGCCCGCCTCCGGCCAAGATCAAACGAGAGCTGACTCCCTCCAAAGAACTCTCTCCTTGTCGCCAGGACAGGAGTCCCATGCCCTACGGAGAGAAGTGCCTTTACAGCTACAGGTAGCCTTGTGTTTTGATCTTGATCATACCGCTTCGATTCGCAAGACATTTGCAGCCAACGCCACTGTACGGCACACTTATCAACCCCTTCTCATCAGACAATGTTTTAAGTGTCTTATGCTTGTCCCCCCTCTGCAGTGCCTACGACAGGAAGCCCACCTCGGGGTTCAAGCCATTATCTCCCCCCTCCACGCCAGTCTCTCCTTGTGGCCCTGCCGGCAACGCGGGGGCACACCCCCTCAGCGAGCAGGCCTCTCCCTCACACCCACGGATACCCCAGGGTCAGACTCAGTCCAGGCAACATCCCGGCCTGCAGGTGCAGCAGCCCCTTGCGGCGAACCATGGTGCTCAAAACCAGCGGCCGCACCAGCTCCATGGCCAAAGCCCGCCGTTCGCTGTGCCCGGCCCGCCCCACACCCAGGATGCCAACAGCTTCAGCCCTGAGCACAGGTAAGCCGCTGGGGAGAAGGGATGGCTTTCTGTCCTTGCTATGCTATTAGCTGTACGGCTGAAGGGAAGACCGCAGATATATTTAACTCTTACCATGTGTGTATTTCACTGCTAAATTTCACTGTAAATGTACTTTTCCATTGCTAATGGGAGAAGCTTAGTGGTGTTGTGTTACCACTTTAATAGCTTACGCTAATGCTGATATTGGGGGTGTGGGATGTAGAGGGTGGTAACAGACCGGGTTATGGATTGGGTTGGTGCTAGCAATGTGACAGCTCCTTATAAGGATGGCCGCTGAATATCTGAGAGCTGTTGGAAAGCCTTCCTTCTGTCGAAACACCTTCTCCCCTTGCACAAGCTCCCAGCCCTCATGCTGCTCACTCTGCGAGCTGTGCTCCCATTATCTTTTGAGTGCTGTGGGTTGCAGTACATTTCATCAGCAACTCAAATGTCTATATGCAAACCAATGTGCCCTAATTGATGCGCCAAGACTGTACATCTGAGACCAGCCTTTAATATCCCATACAGTTATAGTTGGTTGGTTTTGTTTTTAGAAAGTAGGATGCCTTTTGATCAGTTGGACTTCTCTACCGTTCAAGCAAGAAGTAGTACGGGTTCCAGTGTCGTCCAATGTATTTGTAAGACCGGTGCCAGAAATAGACATGCATGCCCTTGACATGCATGAAAATGATCTCTTTGGTCGCTGTCAAAACGAATAACTTCATCACCTTCCATTACGTCTTGTTCTGCCCCAGGTTCCAGAGGCAGATGTCAGAGCCATGCCTCCCGTTCCCCCCGTCAGAGAGCCAGCAGTGCTCCCAGTTCCTGCCCCAGCCCACCACCGCCTCCACCAGCAGCAGCAACAACAGAGTGGCCCGCGATGGGCGGCCCCCTTACCACCGCCAAATGTCGGAGCCCCTGGTCGCCGTGCCCCCCCAGGGCTTCAAGCAAGAACTGATGGACGCGCGGTACGCAGAACAAGGAGTCCCCTCCATGGGCCCCCCGGGGCCACCGCAGGGACAACCTCAGGCGGCCTTCCATCCCATGGCCATCAAACAGGAGCCTCGCGACTTCTGCTTTGATTCTGGTGAGTTCACAGTTAAGAGTGCTCAGCATGCAGTAGATTTAGTAATGTACGTAGCTGTTTACTAGTGGATACAGATCAAAGAATACACACCGAGGGTCCAGGTGTGTGTATGCTTTCAGGCAGGGTGGGTGGAATGTTCCAGGCCCTGTTTGTTTTGCCTATGACGCATGTATGTGAGGTTTAGAGGGTAGAAGATCTCCAGGCACACACAAACAACCACGCTAAAGGTCCTAATCTTCCCAGTCCCACCCCACCCCCCCCCCCATCCACGGCAAGTAGAAGTGGGTCTCCTCCTATATCAGCTTAGGCCTCCAAGGGCAAAAAGTAAGTGGGTCAGCCAGTCAGGTTAGGAGACACGTCTTCAATGTACCTACCTTGAAATAGATCTGGGTCACTGGCCACAAAGGGCTTAGAGTGATGCTATACAGTTAAGCGATGGAGTTTGACTGTACTAGGGTCGTAATACATGGCTAACTTTAGCAGAAGGTGCTAGAATGCCGCCTTCCAGCATGGTTGGAACCATCAATGGTGCTGCGCTTATGTGGTATGAACTACAAACTTCCATATGTAATTGCTGTGGTTCTTTTATTTATTTATTTATCTGTCGCCCACACCGCCAGCTGTTGTTCTTCCTCATTGCCCACGTCCTCCTCCACATTTATACCAACGTGCTACTAAACTGTTTCATCCCTTCTGTCTCAGTGCTTTTCACTGCCATTCCACGCGGAACAAGCAAGCAAGCCAGCCAGTGATGCAATGATAAATCCTCTTGGCTTTGTATGGCCTTGAGATGCCAACGTCACTGCCAGGCTCTCCCGGTGGCTGGTAGATGTAAATGACCACCATGAACTACTGTATTGGCAATAGCGCAGTGCCAAAAACATGAGCGGTTACATTTCCACAAAGTTTAGAAGCCTTTTTTGTCTTCTCAGCGTTTATAAGGAATTGGAAAGGCAAGATCCTGCTGCTGTTATTCCCTTAAGAGTACGCTGCTTCTTAAGAATAAATGGGGACAACCAGTAGAGGAAACACTTGGTCTTGATTGATCTCTGGTTTTCTTATCAGTAGACAGGAAGCAGAATAATGAGGATCCGCAGTGACACAGCAAACGGAAGACAGATGTCTGCCCCTACGGGGGACTGGCCTAACATGGTTGCCAATGAGAGTTAATACAGAGACCCTGCTACTAATCCTATTTATTTGTCCGGTGTGGACACGCAAATGATACAGGGCAGGGCTCTCTCCACTCCCAAAGGGCCTCTGTGTGTGTCGATCTCCATGTGTGGGTGTAGGGTAGGCATTTTTTGGCCCAGCTGTTGCGTCATGGCCAGTTGTGTAAGAAGCCTCAGATGGGGGTGGGCAAGTCGAAAGGACCCGCCAGTGTTTCTATGGTTACCGCCATGTGCCGAGGGTTTCTGATGGTCACCACTTGCATCAATATCACCTCTCACACCAGCACTCAGACCCGATGTCTCCAGTACAAACAAGAACTGCCAATGCACGGTGGGGGACATCAACGCCTCTTTACTTAAGCATGTGCAGAGGCAGGTGTAAAAAAAAATCACAAATGTTTTGGTGTCGGACGTGAGGCGGATGTTGACGTGCTCGGAATACAATATGGCATTGAGTTTGGCTATGGTTCTTTCTCTAAACAAACCCCTCCTCTTTGTTTTACAGAAGTGCCTAACTGTCAGTCGTCCTTCGGAAGACCAGGCTTCTACCAAATCAACCATGAAGGTAAGGATCTGAGAGGATCTGCTCATACAGTCCACTAACTGATCTAAATGGCTTAGTCCAGCCCTGACGCATCCACCCAAACCACATGACATTTTGAATCAGTGAAAGTACATGGAAGAACAGGAGGTCAGCAGCCTTTAAATTATGCCACCTGGAATGCAACCAAAATACTAGTATGCTTCTGTCCACTTCCCAGATGCATGTAATAGTAACAAAAATAATTGTTTGCTACTACTGGGATGTTTGCTAGGATTTATTGCTTTTTTATTGGTTTGTTAATAGAGCCCTGGGAGGGGATAAAATGGAGGGCCCGTTTCCCACACACTGCTGTTCTACCTTGGATTACTCTTCTTTAAGTTCATTTCTTTCCTTTTTTTTTCTTATCCGACCACAGGCTTCTCCTTCGACAGAGAACCTCACCTTTACTTTGACGATGCCTGCGTTGTACCGGAGAGACTGGAAGGTGAGATTTAAACCAAAATGAATGTCACATTGCAGAATAAAATAAAAATGCAATCAGACTTTTGTCGTCCTTTCAGTTTGATAATATGCTGCATAGAAGTAAAATGTGGCCTAAGTCAATAAGATTGCGCATTGGAAGAAGAGAAGGGTCCTTTGACTGAATGGCTGTGGCACGGCTGTGCAGAATGAGCAGCCGGGCCACTTCACAGTCGCATGCTGCCAGGAATGTCTCACCACAGTGTGGCTGTGGCAGGGAACAGTGCTCACTGACACCTCTTTTTCTCCCTCTCCATCTGGCTGTCCCTCTCGCTCTCTCTCTTTCTCCTATATTCTCTCTCTCTTTCTCTCCCTCTGCTCCTGTCTCCTGCTCACTCTGATCATAGGTAAAGTAAAGCAGGAACCGTTGGTGTACCGCGACGGGCCGCCGTACCAGCGCCGTGGCTCCCTGCAGCTCTGGCAGTTCCTGGTCACCCTGCTCGACGACCCCGCCAACGGCCACTTCATCGCCTGGACGGGCCGCGGCATGGAGTTCAAGCTCATCGAGCCTGAGGAGGTGAGCAACCCCCCCCCCCCCCCCTCCTCACCCGACATGGCCTGCCTAATCCCACCACCTGCTCGGCATCACGTGAGCTGTGTTGATGACCTCCTTGCCTTGCCTAGTACTAGAACCTAACGGTGTGTCCATCTCTGACCCCAGGTGGCCCGTCGCTGGGGCATCCAGAAGAACAGGCCAGCCATGAACTACGACAAGCTGAGCCGCTCCCTGCGCTACTACTACGAGAAGGGCATCATGCAGAAGGTAAAGGCAGGTTCAGCCCCTTTATTCTTTCCTCCTTGAATCATAATCAATACGTCCCCCTTACCTAGTTTCACCATAGCGGTCCTTTGGCATGGAGCTAAGCCGTTTAACCCAACCCATTGAAAAAGTCACAGCACAGCCTGAGTAGTTTATTAGAATTAATTTGATTATACAGCACTTCACGCGGTAGTAGGCCGTTTCCCTCCTGCTAGTAAACACGTTTTTTATTTTATGTTCTGGAGTCTAGGATTTTGACTAGTTTCCCCTTTCCCAAATGATTACCATAACTCCCCCTTAATGCCCACACTACAATGGTGTTTCTGAACAATGGTAAATTGTTTTTCCCAAAATTCTGATGGTTTGCTATAGTATTACAAGAAACTTTTTACAAAGCTCTTGCATGTTTCATGTTGTGCTCATGAAAGATGATCCATGACCCGGGCATCTAACCATCTCTTGTTGTCTCATCTCCAGGTGGCTGGCGAGAGGTACGTCTACAAGTTTGTGTGCGACCCAGAGGCTCTGTTCTCCATGGCCTTCCCCGACAACCAGAGGCCCAGCCTGAAGGGGGACCCCGACAGCCTGCCCGGCACGGAGGACGAGACGCTGCCGCTCAGCCACTACGACGAGAACACCCCCTATCTGTTGGACACCGCTGAGCAGTGCACGGCCGGCCTGCCTTTCCCGGACAGCTACGGCTACTAAACACCACAGTGGCTCCAATGACACACACACACTCACACTCACACTCACTCTCTCAACCTAACGTGCACCCAGAACAGCCCTAGAGTCTTAAGGGGCCTGCTCCAGTAACCCAGGGTTGGAAACCAAGATCATCTCCCTCTTTTTCTTTTTTTTGCCATCGACACACACTTCTTGTTCCTGGACTGCCTGATTTAAAACTCGCCACACTCAAATATGAATGCACACAGTTGAAGTCTTGCACTGGCAAGTGAGGAGGGAGTTAGGTGGTGTTGAAAGAGGTGAGGGGGCAGTTTGGACTCCAGCGGTTCTGCCCCCTGTTATCACTCCCTAGGGAAAGAGGGGTGGGGCCGGCTGTTACTATGGAGACCAAAATGGAAGCAAGCCGAGTTGTCGCGCAACATTGCAAAAATAAGTTGTTGCAATTCAGACTTTGTGACAATTTTTTCTTAAGAGAATCAGATAACCTATAGTGGAACATTTCACGTTTTTAATTCTGAGAAAGATCATCAAAGATGCAGCACTGTTCTATATATGCCTTTTTTTTTTCTTTTTTTCTTTTTCAGTTCTCGAGAACCCCTCTGTAATAAAAATAAATTTTAAAAGGGCTTTAATTTAATGAAAGGAATTACAGAAAATAATAAACCATCATAATTAAATTCTGCTGTTACACTTGTAGATATTCCAAGGTATTCTGTGTATTATTATTTTTCATTTTTTTTCTGTCTATGAATATAAACCAAGGCTGAGAACCTACGCCCAGTGACTGGGGGATTCCTGATGGTAGGGAGATAGCGGTTGGTAAACGTGGACCAGCCTCCAGAGAACCACTTTACTTGCTACACTCCCGTGCTAAAAGCTAACACTCCTTTTCAAAGTGTCAACTCCACACTCCGCTCCACACTCTGTTCGAGTCCTTTGTTTTCCCTTATCGGCCACAATCTCCAAACAATAAGCACTCCTTTTTCACCATGTCAAAAGGGATAGATTAGTACATCTTTTCCCAGAGCCGGTAATGGATTTCTACATTGTTAAACATTGTGTATATGAAATGGTTGCATTGTTCCTTTTGTTTTATTATTATCGGGTATTTAATGTTTTCTCAGCAGTGTACTTGTTCCTCCGATGCCCCGGGATGGCAGGAGCATCGAGGCCTTGCATGCAAAAAGACAGAAAGTGAATGAAATTTGACATCTTTCTTCCTTTCTAACAATCCTACGTTGTTGACAGGAGACCTCTGCTTGTCTTTTGCATGATATCCTCAACAGAGACTGTGTTGTCCACTAACATATCGCTTTACTCTTTTTGAACAAAGAAGACATTTGTGACGTTTCTGCTTTGTTTTGATTTTGTTTTTGTTTCAACATTGTTTCTAAATGGGAAAATAGACAAACTTATATAAAATATATATTTTTGCTATAAATCTGCATCTGTTTTGATTTTAATGTATAAGCTGTATAATTCTGCCTACTTCGGTACCTTTATACAAGAAACCTAATCTGGATCCCTGTGATGTTCGTCTCGCTGATGGTTTCCACGCGAGACCACTGTACTTGGTTTTGCAGGATAGACGAGGGAACTGCTATCTTTACTATGGCAAGCGCTTGCACGCAAAGGTCTTAGTTCAACCAATGTCCGCTGTGTTGGATTGCAGTTTCTCTAGCTATGTCTTTTTATTTTTATGAGACAAACTTAGCATCTGGTCGAGCCCAAACAGAGGGATCGTCTGCACTTGTATAGGCTTCGATCCCTCCCTTCCTCCACAATGTGTATCTTACACTGCTGACTCGATGACCATCTGTACTGGGTACAATAAAATGTCCTTTATGCTCCACTGCCTGCAGTCCTGGTGTTGTGTTTCATCAGTCTCTCCCAGCATGCCGACAGTCAGCTGATCAGCTGCTGTGATCTGCTGGCCACTGTGAGCTTGACCTGGCTCATTACCGAGTCACATGCCTCCCAATCTTTCTGATCATTTTCTCTGTGAATCCGGAGGGGGGTTAACCCAAAGCCATTGGTGTGTTTGTCTTAATAAGATATTAATACAATTAGATGTCATCCCTCCCCAACTAATAAGCATATCAGTTTTTATCAGGCTTGAGGTGTTTTAAATGTCCTTTTACTTTTCATTAACAAATAAGTTAATTTAAATTTGAACATTTGGATCTACTTCGCAGGCTGACCACTTTCTTACAACAATCTTTGTGTGTCTGTGCGCGCACATACTCATTCTTTGAAACATTTGGTAGGCATCATCAGAAGGACATGAGTTTTTCCTGTAATATCGATGTAATAGCTTTGTAAATGTCAGTAGGGCCCATTTCCTTTTGTTGTTCTTTTCAGCAACAATTTCCAGTGCATTTCCTTGACATATGTGTCATATTATGTAGCCTACCATTAAAGAGTTATTATTTTGCTATTGGTGAATACATGTATGGCATAAATGTGGTACATTTGCTATTTAATAACTACTAATAGTGACTTTCTCAGTTTTCCACACAGTTCCACAGAGTCTTGTGTGAAAGCCTAGCTCTGGTGTTCTCTCATAGAGAGAGCCAGGCAGTTTCCCATTGATTGAAGGAGAGGAGTGCTTTTGAATGCTATAAAAGCCTTTTTACTGTGCCCTAGGGAGACGCCCTGCCCTGATATTTGTGTGTGTGTGTGTGTGTCTCTCTCACTCTCCCTTTCTCCCTATCTCTATTGCTGCTGTCATTATTTATGAGTGATGTATACTTAATGTGCACTTGTCTAGCTGTTCTTTATTGTATTGTGTTTCTGGGAGTGGGGTTGAAAGTCTAGGGCTAAGCACAGTTTAGTTTTGTCTATGCACAGGAACAACACACAAAACAACAAAAGACTACTTTTGTTCACACAGAGGATTTGTTGTACTTCTTATTGTGATTTGTTCTCATGGTTGAGTTACATAGAACAAGCAAGTGCTACACAACAACCAGTTTTACATAATTTCTTAAGAAACAAAAGGAACAAATGTTGCAGATGCAGCTAACAGGACACTATTTCGTGTAACCCATACAACACAGAATGAATTTCAGTGAGCTGTACGAGAGAATGTCTGGCCTGTTGTGTCAATCATTACGTTACTTTCCTATTTCCGCATCACACACACTGTCCTCACTTGGTCATGAAACATTTACTCTTCTGAGGCCTTTCCCTCATGAGCTTAAGCCATGATCCTAATCTAACGGTCGTGATCCACTCAGCAAGAACAAACGAGCGGATTGAGGCTTTGAGGATGTCACGTCACCTTGGAAACTCCATCAACAGCAGGGAATACTGCTCAATCTGCAGCTCTCTCGCTCACATTCTGATGACGCAGTGCAAAGTCCGCCTCATAGTTAACTACAACATCCCTACCTCCGATCTATGTTAGTTTGTCCATAGGACCATAGTTGTCGAATATTTTACAGAGATCTTTTCTTTTATTCAGGGATTATTATTCTGTTATAGGAAAGCAGTCAAATGAAATGTTCATCTGTATTCAATGTGGACTTTTAGAAAACAGAATTGACAATATCGGTGTGATAATTGGGTCATATTTAATGACATTATGAAGCTAAAACCCACCCATGGGCCAAAGGTTCGATACATTGTCGTCTGATGAATTCAAAGTCAATCAAAACACAAGGGTTATAACTAACCCTTACAAAAGAAAAATAAATAAACTAACAAATACACTAATGCACACACATACACACAATTTATAATACAATAAGAGTCATAACTATTAGAGAAGCCTGCCCACTGAGAGACAGTAGAACATAAATCAAATGGACAGTCCTTCAACATAAAACAAATCAACTGAATCTAAAGTGAAGTGACCTTCAAGATATGGCAGTGAATGCCGTAGTAGCCTAGGCCTTAATCTGCTAATGGCTTCTCTTAAACAGTTGGAAGGATAATCATTACCGTTCCGTTCTGCGAATTGTGACAATGAGCGAGATATATCATTTTAATGCAGTTGAGATCATCTTTTAATTATACGTTTTCCTATTTTGTAATATAGATACAAATATTTATATTTGGAAAATGAACGATGAGTGCTGAGTGCATTGAGCGTTTTCTTTTTTGCATAATGAAAGGACTTATGTCCCAACAACCCCCTGGCGGGTACATTATGTTATTACATCAAAAGGGATAGGGAAAGTCTTTGCCTATGATGGTGTAAAACTGTAAAAAAATTCTGTCCCTGGTCGATGCAGTGATCCTCGACCAGCCTGTCCTTAAGTGGACTCTGTCTGCTGGCCTTAAACTCATGTGACCACTAATGACCCCTCGTGGTTACCAAGGGAACATCACTGTAACACCCGATCAATGAGTTGATTTCCAATATTCTACCAGAATGTTCAAGAGGCATTTCAACATACAATTTATATATTTTATTTGAATCTGTATACATCTGTATTGAATTGGACCCAAAGGGCTAGACCGGGAGTTATAGGACACATCTCTGGCTATGCTAGGTGAGGTCCTGGAAGATCCTAGCGTCAACTTCAGAAAGGTCGTCTGGGCCGCTGCTGCTAAAAATACGGCGCGAATGACAGAGCGTCGTACTGTGTCTCCAAATTACGGCGATATTATAATAATCAAAACAATACCTCCCGTTCTGTGATTGGGACAGGAAAGGAAGACCACACGTGAATTGAATCGTGTTTAATTAAACTAGCGTTAGCCTACGTTACAGCACTTTGGGTGGAAGAGAAAGCAGGTCACTTCGGCCCGTTGACCAGAGCCACAAACCCCTCACCTCAGCTACATCCACAAATATTAAGTATTATTTTCCCCTCATTCCATACAATTATCTTAACTTTTATAGTTGCATACTAAACCACCATAACTATCTTTATGTTGTCGCCGTTCTGATAGAAGAGGTAATAGTTAGCATGCATAGTCAATTTTACACATTGCTTATCGTGTTAAACGGTATAATGTGGTGAATTGAATGAACCCGTATAGAAGTATTGATCTGTCGTTGTTTTTCAGAACATGTGGTCTTCCTTTACGACACCCTACCATGTGCTTGCCAACCCCTATCTCTCTGATCATATGGTTCAGGGGTTTGCAGGCGCAGTGCCCTGTCAGATGATCCCATATAACCATTGTGTATTTATCAATTCATTAGACATGCCCTATTCAAGTAAGTCTGCAACAAACGTATGCATTGAATATAATGGTCGTTGAAAACAAAACAATTTGATGAACACGGACCTCGGTTAATTTACTCGAATATTGAGTGCCTGAGTGATCCTTTTTTATTTTCACTCTTTATTGTGTGTGTGTGTGCAGATGGGTTTTCACCAGACAACACCAGGAAGTACATTCTGAATAGGTGCAGCATTACATTACTATTACAGCAAGCTATTGAATACAATGACATTTGCAGTAATGCTCATAAAGTTGTATTGCCAACCTACAGGTCCATTTTTGATTTGGTGAGAGCCCACAAGTTCCTAGAGTTGACTGACCAGCAACTGCTGAGCTGGTATCTCTCTTTGCAAGTGGCAGACCGGAAGCTTATACAAGGTACTACATACAAGCTTGAATGGTTTAATTTTGACACACGTTATACGAATGCGTATATTAGGACCGCTAAACATTTATGGTGTGTCATATGCTTTCCGTCTGTCTTAGAGGAAGGAGGTTTCAGACTATTTCTACAAAGACACCCTGCCTTTGAGTTGACCCATCAACATGTTTACGTGAAATGTAAGTATGTATGTATGTATGTATGTATGAAATATTTTGTTTGGGTGCATAGATACTCTGAGTGACTGACAGCTTCTTGTCCACTCGACACAGACAGACTTGGAGAAAACATGCTTTCCGAGACACAGAAGTTGAGCAACTTGGACAGGTATGTATGAGGGGCCGTATGGGACATTATTCAGAATACCTCGCACACACACAAGAGAAAGCTTTCACATACACAACTGAAACACTCTCACACACACAACTGAAAATGTATACGCTCACATACACAACTGAAA
>JAOSLM010000089.1:11681888-11701536 GCA_025629765.1 Eleginus gracilis | reverse complement strand
GTAGTGGCTGTAATTCTGCACCACGGCTGAATTTCGGGAACGTCTTCAAATACTGTGTTAGGGGCCCACTAATATCTTTATTAAAGCATCCATAAAGCAGCATGCCATGGGACCTTTAAGTTGTGTGAAGAGCCGGCTAATCATCCCCAAGTCATGAAATTATTTTTCATAGGCCTTTCAAGTACAAAGTTTACTTTGTACTTCAGGGCAAGGTTGGAGACACTCTCAATGAATAGCATTCCAGCTCATTTTAGATTCAGACAGACATACGCTCTTAATCATCATGAAAAATAAATTTCCTTCAGTAATGGATCCAAGGCAAATGGGGAAAACTACAGGGCGGCCAGACCGTAACGTTGCTCACGTAACGCAGGGACCAGAAATAGCACAATGTGGGTATTACAGAGAATCACTGGACCTATGCAACTGTGTTCCTGTCCTCCTTGTGCTCTGTTCTACTGGAAGGATAGTCAGGATTAGGTTGCAGTGTCGAGGTGGTGCATCACGGGACTTGATAGGGAGTGCAGGGCTGCTCTCTGCTCTCTGAAAACAACCCCCAGTTTCTATGGAGACGTTTGGGATGAGGGCTGGAGAAATAAAGACCTGGGAGTGGATACATTTGAGGTGGTGGTGGAGAGGGGGCCGGGATGCAGTGGTCCTGAATGAGAACATTCCCTTAAACCCACATCACCAGCACACTTCCAAGCTATCTAAAGACTTCTCAAACACAGGAGCTCATTGTTGCAGCATGAACGAACACACACATTTTGTCAGGGATGTAACACCACACACACACACACACACACACACACACACAAGCTCATTGGCTCTATACAAATAAGGCAGACCTTTTGCTCCAAGAGATCAAACCAGTCAATAATTTATTTCCGCTTAACCTCGATATCCACTCATTGTCCTAAGAAAACACAATTTCTGTCTCTAGTTGCTGTATCTTCCCCAATAATCATATTGAGATCCACTGTGTGCTGCTTACTCATGGTTATGTCTTAACATGGTTCAATGTGAGGTGACAAACAGATAGAGCTCCTCAACCTGTTTAGGTGCAACCCCCAATACTGATAGCCATCATTCAATGAGCATTCAATCGCTATTGGTCTATTGATCGAAAAAGCATTGAATGTTATATCCAGACTGTTCTTGTGATGGCATGTTTAAGCTGAACCTCCATCCAGTAGACAGCACATCTTACACTGGCAACAATATTGTTTTTAAAAATCCTACTTTACACGTTTGAATGGGCAATAAACAGTAAACAAAGTAACTCAAAGTAAGCAGGTTTTACAAAGAAACAAAATGTATGTTAAATAAAAGCCTATGTTAGAATATAAAGAGTTTAGACATTATATGTACACTATAATAGATTCTTGAGCTACTCGCTTTTGAGTTATTTAACAAATGTGTGTAAAGCACCAAATTAAAACAACTAAGAGTCTAGTAGCCGGATGTTTTTGTGTTCTTGTGAAACAAACACATGATTCAAGACTGTCTAGCTAACCCCATCTGTCACTAACAAATGTCAAATGTGACCCTCCCTCACTCAATCATCTCTCCGATGACTCCATATTTAGGTATGATTGTCATGTGGGTGAAAGCTTATACTGCACACATAATCATGTGTTCTGCTTTCTTCGGAGTGCACCCGTGGTGCTGAGATATACATCTAGCAGCCTACATATTGTCTAGAAATAACAGGAAGTTCCACATCTTCCTGGCCCATGACCTCTGGGAGACCATCGGGCTGTCATCATCATCTAACGTTATAGTCCTAACTGTTTAAAGTTATTATCTGATTCGATGACTATAACAATGAAGGCATTTGACTGCATTATAATGACGGAACTCGTTGTACATCCAGCATTATAAAATGGTATTGGCTGTAGTAAATCAACACCAGATCCCTCATAATGTAAGAGGCGTCTGAATCATTTATATAGCTCCAACACACATACACACACACACGCGCGCACGGACACACACAAACACACCATTGTAAATTGGCTACAGAGCTACGTTTAAGAATTGTGCTGCTGGGGATTCTTGCGATCATTTTACAGGCAGGAAGTGTTCTTGTTATGCGCCCTGATTTCAATGATAAAACAGCGGAGATGGACCCCAAAACGCATCACCGACGCAGCGCTACATCTACGAGTTGCCCAATGGTGATCACAGATTTCCGACAACGGTTGTTTCATTTATTACACAGCTATTAATATGAATAGATACTGTAGAGTCGTATCCGTGTTCAATCATGTTAAATGTAATAGTGTGTTGCGATCATATTATCACACATGTCGTAAGATACGCGTTAATAACACAGTATAGCTTGTTGGCTATGTCTAGTGCAAAGCTAGGCTAAAAGCTAGCAGGTCTACCTGGTCGGCGAGTTTGAGGACAGCCATGTCTCGGTCAGCTTGGTCTGCACATCCACTCTTCAAGATCACAAGACCATGTAGTGTGCAAGGCTGCGATTCAATGCCTGATTTCCTGTATGATACTCTTAGTGTTTCAGGCGTGCAGCAGATCAGGCAACTTGTGTCACACGCCTCTCTATAGGCAGCTCATAAAGGCCGGGAGAGCAGTAGGGCCATAGCCCGCTCCACTAACGCTATCTACGGCGATGGGAAGCCGGAGGGAGCCGCTGATAACTGGGCTGAACTCGGAGGGAGGCGGGGAAGGAGGAACGGCTCTTCCGACTGATGTAAACAATCCACATTTATGGCGGTTGCAAAGTAGCTCTTCGTTTTTCCAAGCCATACACCAATACCACTTCCCCCTCTACGCAGAACCGGAAAAAACTATTTCCACGCTACGAAAGAAGTGGAGTGAACTAAATTGAACACAGATTGCACAGGAAGTGCATGTTCCTCTGCTCCTCTCAGATGCAGAATTGAAAGAGAGTAGCCTATGTGGTGCCCGCTGCATCTATCAACAAGCTTCGCGTTGCTGCCACCCATCGGAGAAACTAAAACCGGGTCAAAGCAATGCACATGTATTCAGAAGATAACCCACTGAGCGGCATTCCCCAGATCTGATCGGATTCTTCAGCAGCTGCATCATCTTTCCCTTTTCCGTTTTCGAAGGACCTCATTTACATATAGCAACATATACACATAAAAACAGTCTGCAATGATTTTAAGAAAGCATTTTGAAACATTAGGACACATCGTCATATTGACTCAATACATATGTAAAATAAATGACTAAAACAGATTAATAAAGGGAAGGAAACTGCCCCACACAAACACAATTACACATCTGGTTTTGGTACCTAGAACGCATTTATTATGTTAATAACATAATGCTTGAATAAGCACACACGCAGAGGATCCCAATGCATGGGTTGCAGCTGGTTGAATATCTGGGTCGAAGCATGTTGGCCTCACTTTGGATAGGGAGCGTGGGGGAGGGTCCTGCATTGTGTCGTTTGTAAAGTTGGGGGAAGGGGGTCCCGCGTCTCCCGTTTGTGATGAGGAATCTGTGATGCAGGCTAGACTCACTGGGATGGGTGAGCGGTGATGGTTGACCTTCATCCGCATGATTTGACCTCAGACAAGAGAGAACGGAGCAGCATGGGGGTATTGAGAACTCGTACTTCCAGAACAGTCAGGTGCAGTAGACATCCTGAGAAACCGGTTGGCATCTTGGAAGCCATACAAGATGGCCCCCCATCGTCTGGAATGCGCAATATTGTAAAACCCACTGGGCTGAAACCAGGTCATGCTTTAGTATATGCATTATAGAGGCATGGACATCTCGTTGTCTCCCCCGTCAGGAGGTTGGTTCAGACAGGTGAGGATGAGCTCGTTTTTAAACAAGGCAACTGTAACAGCCTCCCACTCTACCCCAACGGCGTTTCCTTATCTGGATGTTATGCCTTGACCGGGTCAAGTGGGACAATGGGATCGGCGTGATGGCGCTCAAGACAACCGGCATACGGTTGAACACTGAATTTAGAATGCTTTTTCACGTTCATGAAACCTCTATCCTGAAGCTTGAATTTCCACATTGCTGTCGACATAAAGCAAGGTCATGCATCAGCCCGTTAAAATATAACAGAAAAATTACCCTATTGACCCTGGTCCGTTTTAATAGGCCACCGGCAAGTATTTGGTAAGTCAAGGACACCACATCTATGTGAATCTCCCATGTACGTACAAAGAAAGCATTGAAAGGCCTATATACATTTGGACCCTATGCAAAAAAAAACGGAGGGATAGAACATCGTCAAGTTACTATGCATATATTAATTGATTCCTGAGCAACTAGATGATTCCTGTAAACATCGGAAACGGTGGGTAGTTGCTTAAAATAAATCAGTCAAAATCCAATTTGTACACAAACATTTTATTCATTCAAATAAAGCAACAGTCTCATAAGAACAGTGTGTGGAAGTCTTATGGAGGGAGCAGCCAGTAGAGAGGCCTACCAATGCACAGAAGAAAAACCTTGGGATATTTAAAAACAATTGGACAATGCTTAATTGCTCAACCATAGCTACCTCAAGCCCTCATACGGCATTCCTTACAGAAAACAAACACGTTCAAAGCAAGATACATAGATGAATTTTGTCTTAATTCCATAAATTTAACCAGTAAAAAAAGAAAAGTTATAGGTGCCAGGCAACATATACTGAAGAGTTTTGAATGGGATTGTCGACAACCTATTTAAAAAGAGAATCATGTCTAAATCAAACAAGATTCTACGGTGGGTATTGTGGGACGGGTGACGAGTAGATAGGAATGAGGCAGATGGAGCGAAAGGAGAAGTGAGTTTCTATTTACAAGACGTATTCCAACTCGCAGCGGACAAAGGGGTTCTTCTCATCGTTGTACACCTGTGGGTAGTGGGCGATGAGGGCGTCCTGGGAGCCGATGTAGATGGAGTTGTAGATCTTCCAATAGACATCCCTCACTTTCCTGGCTGGGTGGAACAGACCCTGTGAGAGACAAAGCGGTTTGGATTACGAATAACGAAGGTAGAGATCAAGGTGGCCAGGCCGTCAGCCTGCACGCAAAACGGGTTAAAGAAGAAAGGGTGGTTGAACAAATTTGTTTATTTGGAGGTTATTAAAATAATATTAATGGTTAATAGGTAAATTCAGATACAAGCATTGAATACCAGAAATATGCACAGTTTGTGATAGTACGTGCTACTGGTAGCCAAGCGTTATCCTGGGCTTTGCAATGTGGCCAACGGGTGCAGGGTGAGAACAGAGCGACATGGGAGCCTTCTCTGCTAGCTCTCATGTTGGCGTCTCTCTAGCGAAGTACTAGCCCTGATCTGACCATGGAGGGGTCGAACAGGCGAGAATGATTCGCATGAACCATGTCGTTCTCTTACATGATATTGAACCGTGAACATGAATTAAGAGGGATAGCTGTGGACGCCCCTGGACCGACCCTGCACTACATAATCCGGCCCTACAGCAACACTTCCTCACCAAACAAACTTTTTTAATTTACAATAAAATACAGCCAACGAAGCTTGGCCCACTGAAAAGCTTTAGCTCAGAGATCCAATTCTCCAGCCAATAAGCAGGCTTCTTGGTCTTACCTGTAGGCAATATTGGAGCATTCGGCAGGGCCCGATGGCTACCCTCAAACCCTCTAGGGCGCCCATGACAGCCTGGATGACATGGGGTGATGTCTCAAAGACATTGGGCCACACGTAGTTGAGCAGATGGTTGAGGGAGTCTTCGCAGCCAAAGCCGTAGACGCCCAGCGACATGTGCTGCACCACGGCGCTCGCTGTCTGCCTGTGGACCAGGTCTCTGCCAAGGGGGGGAAACAAGACAACGGTCAGCACTTTATATTTTGCAAATGTATATCTCAAGGCCTGACGAGATGCCTTGGCTGGTAACAATTTTGAATGTTTTGGGGAACGAGTCTCCGCTTCTTTTTTTGTGTGACCCGACACTAGGCCTGAGCCGCTGTGCATCAGCGCAGGCCACTCTCGTTTGGTCGAACCCTGCAACGCTTAGGCAGAGCCAGCTCTAAAACAGAGGCGGCAGAACCGTCGTCGTTACAAAGCTTCCTCTCCCAGCACTGTAACACTGAGCCGGGCACTGATACCCGGGCAGCTGACTTAGTGCTGGTCAAATTGGATTCTATTAGAGGCAACATGTCAGCCAACACTTCAATTCTCTGTAGTACAGGCTGGTCAGTTAAGGCGATCCAGGGCTATACCTGTCCATAAGTGCATCCTCCAGCAGGGGCGTGACTGCGTAGATGTAGTCCTTGCCCATCTCGCCGATGTATTCAAACAAGAAGGACAGCGACTTGAGAACACCGTTCTGCACGTTCAGTTCGGGCACGCGGTACTCGTTCATGAGCGCCGGCAGCACGGTGAAGGGAGAGCAGGTCTCAGCGACGATTGCGATGGCCACCGTGGTGCACACACGGTTCTGTCGCTCCTGCACCTTCAGGTTGTTGAGCAGGGTGGCGAGGACGTCGTGGGGACTGTGGGAGGTAGGGCCATGTAAGGTCAGAACAGTGACTTGAAGCCAATGGCTTAACCTAGATGGCAAGTGCCTGCTAGCGTGGTTCAGCACACTCACCCAATGGCCTTGGCGATGTAACCAAAGGTGTTGACTGTGGCTCTGCGGATGGCCTTCTTGTGAGCCTTGAGCAGCTCCAGCAGCTCAAAGCAGATCCTCATCCACTCCCTGGCAGATACATACTCCGCTCCACTATAAAACAGAAAGACAGGGTTGATAACATTGACTTCAAGTGGCAGGCCTTAGGACAGACTTCATTGTCAATCAGTCAGCAACATAATTTTCAATCCTTAACACACTTACCGGTCAGCAATTCGGCCCACCAGGTCAATACAATTCTCCTGCACCTTCTCATGCCTATTCTTCAGGATGGGCGTCAGACGTGGAAGCAGGTCTTTGATTGGTGGAGTCATCTTGTGCATACCTAGAACGACAGAACCACGCATCACTAGATGTTCAGAGAGGACAGTCATGTTTATATGAGGACTTCTTTGAGGACATCGATGAACCACAGAAATACAACCACAGATGACACGAGTTAGGAGGACCAGCATGTGACGTACCGATTACATTAACGATGGCCTTCAGGGCTCCCAGGATGCTACCCAGCACCTCTGGATACTCTTCTCCCAGGTACTCGTACAGCACCACTCCCAAGTGACCCATCAGCTTCTCCTGCAAAGGTAAGGAGACGACAGGTTCAGAAAACAAGTCCTACCATACCGTCAGAGCCAAACCTCATCAAAATCAAAATCAGCCTTACCTCCTGGCAGGTCTTCATGACCACGGCGGTACGGGAGATGAGGTCGGCGGCTTGCTGACGCACTTTGGCCGACTTGTTGTTGAGACGCCACAGCACCGTACCGCAGATCTGAGGCAGGTACGGCTTCACACGCTTCCCCAGGGCATTCACCACAGTGCCAAAACCGTTCAGCATCACAGAATCCTAGGGGAATGGTACAGCAATGAGTAACAAGGCTCTGCTTTTCGTGGTCTGTGTAGTGAAGCTACACACTTTCCAAGTACAGACAGCACGGCTCCAAAAAGTAAATATAGGCCCTAAATTGTTTAAAAGGTAAATCAAAGCTATGTGGATCACATTACATGATTAAGCCCATAATGCATCATCCTTGTCCCTAAGGCAGCTACTGAGCATTAGATAACGCTCACTTCTGTGGTCTGTTCCTGGAAGGCGTATAGGATGCCGTCGATGAGCTGCTCCTCCAGCTTGTGGTCGATGTCGGCTGCGCCCAGGTTGCCCATGATCTTCTCAATGGTCTCCATCACCATCTTCCTGTACTGCTCCGCCTCATCCTTCAGGTCATCCACGATGCGCGAGATGATCTCCGCCGCGCCCACCTTGTTGGCCAACTCCACCGTGGTGTCCACCAGCTGTTGGAGTGGACGGAATGCAACAGTCCAGGTCATTCACAAAGTGTGGATGAAAAGACTCAGTTTGTGCATTTTCTCCAAGATAAATATAGCTTATAGAAGGTTTATTATATTAAGGTTTACTGTAACTTGCCTGTCTGTAGTTGCGTCTGTCGAGAGCCATTCTGTGTTGCCAGAAGTGTTTGAAGAAGGGAGGCAGGATCTCCGTCTTGATGTAGTTAGCCTCCACACCATCAGTTCCACAGCACTGCTTCACCACCTGGGTGATGGGACAAAAAGCTCAGGTCAGAACTCAGCCGGAACAGACAAAAATATACCATCATGCCATCAGGAGTGGCTCTATAATTGTGGCCAACGGGTGCAGGGTGAGAACAGAGGGACATGGGAGCCTTCTCTGCTAGCTCTCGTGTGGGCGTCACTCTAGCGAAGTACTAGCCCTGATCTGACCATGGAGGGGTCGAACAGGCGAGAATGATTCGCAGTTAAAATCAGTTATTATCGAATACTCCACTTTACCTTGAGCACAATCTTTTTCATTTCCTCATCGGGGGACTGGAACTCTCTGATGAGGATCAACATCACCTCCCTGGTGTAGTAGTTGGCGTACTCGGCATCCATCAAGGGGATCAGGTAGCCAATAGCCTTCAGGAAGGCTGCCAGACCCTGCAAACAGGCAGAGGAAATGGTGTCAAGGGTAATCTTCACTAATTTGAAAGCTAAATATATATAATGATACAATGTTTGTCCGATACTGGCAGCAGAATATAGCGGTCTCACATCCGACCATTCTCCTGACAGCAACAGCCCATAAAGAGAGTCTTTAGCAAGCAATTATACACACTATAGCCACTCACAGGCTTAGCGCTGGGTGATGATCTTGCATATTTATATTACCAGTTGTAACAATTCATACTATAACATTACAAGGCTACGAATGAAAAGGTCCCTTTAGTGCTTTGACGTTACCTTTCCTCTGTGCTGTCTGATACCCTTCCAGAGAGGCTTGAGGACCGAGTCGAAGGACTCGATACCATATGGAGTGGCTGCCTCCGCCAAGGCAGCAATGGCCAGAGCACTGATGGTCCTGACTTTCTGCTGCTCATCCACCAGACCTGGGACCACACACACACACACACACAAGTCACAGTCAGGGCACGCAGTATATATCCAAGTGTATAGCCATACGTTTCGCTTTATGACATAATCTGGTTCACCGCTGCGTGGGCACCGGGCACTCACCGTGTTCAATGATCTCCACCAAGCTACGGAGATGGGGCAGGATGGCGCAGCCCATGAGGATGGCGATTTGCTGCACGATCTTGATGCCCGTGTGTCTGGCCTGCCAGGACTTTTTGCTCTTGCACACGGCTTTGAGGAAGGGCAGCAGCGAGGGGATGCCTAGGGCTGAAGCCACCACGGCGAAGGCCCTGGCAGTGGTGTTTCTGACGTACTCATCCATGTTGTCAATGTCGGGACGCATGGTGGAGATCATGGTGGCCAGACCGGCAGCCTGCACGCAAGACGGGTCAAAGAAGAGTGTTTGAACAAATTGGTTTAATTTGGGGGTTATTGAAATAATAGTAATGGTTAATACAGATGCAAGCATTGAATACCATATGCAGGGCTTGTTATAGAATGTGCTTCTGGTAGAATCACATGATGGTAGCCAAGTATTATACTGGTCTGTGTAATGTGGCCAACGAGTGCAGGGTGAGAACAGAGGGACATGAGAGCCTTCTCTGCTAGCTCTCATGTTGGCATCTCTCTAGCGAAGTACTAGCCCTGATCTGACCATGGAGGGGTCGAACAGGCGAGAATGAGTCGCATGAACCATGTTGTCCTCATGAATTAAGAGGGATGAATGACCGTTCCATACCTTTGCCAAGTTAGAGATGATTTCCCTGCCCTCCACTCTGGCATAATAGTCCTCATCAATCAGAAGGGGCTCAATCACCACCAGGATCTGGAAGAAATAAAGTCACATCAGATCAGTAGAGTCATAGACCATCAACAAATACCCAGATTTTTTGCATTTTCACCCTCATCACGTTTCAAAACCTACCTTGTGCACGTAGGGTCGAACCAGGTCATCCAGTTTGTAGAGGATTCGGTCGATGACTTTGACCAGCAGATGGCGCTCTTGGTCCTCCAGGGTGGGGGACATGAGCAGAGGGAGGATCTGGTTGAAGAGGGGGCCCGCTCCGAACTCACGAGCCTTGTCTGTGATCTGTCGCAGCGCCGCCTGCAAACCCAAAAAAGTCAGTCATTAGTCAATTGTAAAAGCCTCATGCATGATAAACGCTGTTTCATGTTTCTTGCTGAGGCACACAGCAGAATAACCAATAGCTTACTACAGAGTCTCAGTGTGGCGTTCAAGAGAGACACTGACCTTTCTCATAGGGGGTGTGCCGTTCTTGATCTTCAGCAGAAGCTTCATGATCTTCCTCTCCTTCTGCTCCTCGGGGCTTAGCGTGGACTCGTCCACCTCCACCTGACAAACGCATTACAACCATGTAATTAAAATCAGGAACCTCCAATTACACAAATGACAGAATGTTGGATCACAATCTGTGAGCTGAAATGAAGATGCAGTACTCACAAGAAGTTTATCGAAGTACTGTATATCGTCTGGCTTGAGGAAGGGGAGGTTTCCGGAGGGCTGGTCGTTGATCTGCTTCATGGAGCGGTCCTCCGTCTGCATGTGGAAGCCTGTCATGCCCCCGATGGGAGTGGGAGTGGCAGACAGTTTGCGGGCCGGGGTGCGGATGGGCACGTAGCCTGCTGGAGGAGGCAACACCTACGAGGAGAAAGAAATGGATTAAAAAAAAATATATATATATATATTACAGAAAAATAAAAGTTCATTTGTATTTTACAGTATTATTTAAGGAGTTGTATTGATATTTCAAAATAAAATCAACCTTGTAGCCCTCTGGAAACATGGCATCTAGCTCCTCATCCGTAAGAGGCCTGTTCCTTTCATCAATTTCTCTCTCCCACCTCCAGGCTTGCAGCTGCTCTGGGGTCATACTCATCAGGTGACCTGGAAACATCACAATAAGGCATAAGACACAGCCTGTAATAACAATAACTTCCACAGACTGATGACTGAAACTTGTGTTTACCTGGTGTGGGGGTTGCCATGTTCATGGCTGGTGTTCCAATGGGTGTCTTCCCTGGGGTGAGCATTGGGGTTGATGATCCCATCTGACTGGCGGGCGTCTCGTCCCAACGCGACTTCCTCTTGCTGGCCCCTGGGGTGGGCGTCTCCCCCACCGACTCGTCTCCACGGTCTGTGCGGGGGGTCTCGAGCCACCCACTCCCGTGCCCGGGGGTCTCGCGCTCCGTCTTGGGGGTTTCGTCCCAGCGGTTTTTGCGGACGCTGCCTGTCGCTCCTCCGTGGCCAGGTGTTGCGTGGCCCGGGGTGTCCCTTCCTGGGGTGGCAGCGCCGGCCGGTGTGTGGCTCGGAGTGGGGTCCCACATGCGAGTGCTGGGGGTGGCGCCTGGAGTCTCGCTGCCTTTGGCCCGGCCGGGGGTCTCGTCCCAGCGACTGTTTGAGGGTGTGTGTGCAGGTGTATGCCCTGGTGTTTGCTGCAAGACAAAATCAAGATATTTGACTGTTGCAATATTTTGAAAGAATATACCACAACCCAATAAAGTCCAGAACAAGAAAACAATAAATCCCTTGTTCTTGCAAGGATCAAACAGTTGTTCTGATTTGTTTAGATGAGGCCAGTCACCTCTGCAGTGGAGTCCGCCTGGTCCCAGCTGGACATCTTCTTGGGTGTGGTGTTGGTGGGCGTTTGGTTCGCTTCAGCCGTCTGGTCCCAACGACGTTTACGCTTGGCTGCGGCGGCGGCAGCGGAGCCATTCACTGCCTTCAGGTCCCCAGTTTTCGCCTTCTCTGCCATCTGCTGTCGGATGTCTTTCTGGAGGAGGACAAGCATACAGCTACAGTCAATTCACAGGTCGATATTTTGGTATTTTCCTTAATGTAAATCCGACTTTCACAGTTTGGATAAGACCGTCAAGAACGAACCTCCTCTTTGGTCAGGTGCTGCTCCTTCATGACATCCATGTACGACCTCACTTGCATCTTTGGGTCTGGCGTTTTGCCCCCTGCGCGAAAGAGCACCAACAACAAAACCGGACATACATTAGGCTGTGGACTTGGGACCAACTGTCGTAGAAACACAGCAAGCACAATACACAGCCAGCTAACCCTGACTCTAAAACCAAATGAATAGATCATTACGTTCCGTTGGCTTTACATGTGAAAAAAAAAAGCCCTAGAGATACAAACGTTTCCTCTCTTTCTTACATACAGACATAGCAGTCTTAGGGAAGAAAAAAAAAAACAAGCAGATACATAGATGAGCTGTGGTTGCTCTGTGTTCGTTTAAGGAGACAAAGGAGAAGGTAAAGCCATCACTGATGCAGGGGTCCTGGGCTGTGCTCTCCAGAATACGTACACTTTCAGTGCCAAGGGTCCTTCTGCAGTCAGACTTCAACCGGCAGAAAAGAAGCCTAGAAAATTTCTCTTTACCATTAGTAACACTTTGGAAAGGGTAGGAACTCACACACATAAGTATACCACCTGTGTTGCATTGATTTACGGCACTCAAATATAGAGAGAATCCTGGAGCTTGGTCTCAATCTACAGGGGTGCAATTAAAGTTAGACTGGGATCCAGCTGCCAAATTACTCATCATTTATTTCTTATTTTTAAAGCTAAATGATTGAGGTTTTTCAGGGGCCATTAAAAACTTCTGATTGGAGGCTACTTCAGGAGATACAAAAAGGGGGGATGGCCCAACTGTCCAGACATAACTACTGTGACAATATTGTTCAATTTAAAAAGTAATAGTTAAATATCATACTTCTTTCATATCGCTAGGAGATGGCCAAATGGGGGATGGATATAGAGATATATCAAAAATTATATATGAAAAAACAATAACTTTGGGGCTTAAGTTTATCATTGTTGGGCTGCTTTGTGTCCCTACAGCAGCAGTAGACCCTGACCAAACTGAAAAGTGCACACTTGTGTGTTCACCATAACCTACACAGGATGAGTTGCTGCACCCTTAACAGAGTGCAGTACAGGACTGGCAAAGCAGTACTGCTGTAGGAGAGAAATTAAGGACAGTTAGTATGGGCCTGTGGCATTGTGGTACAATTTTCTTGATCAAATATTTCTATCTTACAGGGAGTTGTAAAATAAAAATAAACACAACATCTTGATTAAATATAGAAGTCTACATGCAGGCTTTAGGTGAGCCCTAGCTAGGCTTAAGTGGTGACTTGTTACATTAGGGGCGTTCTGTCTTTTTTTTTATACTCAATATAGAATTACGCGACAGTGAACTCTAGTTTGATTACACTGCCATAAGGTCAGGGACCACAAGCCAGAATAAATAATTTGGTTGATGCCTGTATATATTGGGTTATGGCTTTTGCCATTTAATGAGCCATACACAGCTTTACTTCTGTAACTTGTATGCATGTATTTATACACACACACACATACACACGTGTATACATTTGAACCTGCCTCTAATATGATGATCAAAGCCTAAAATACCGGTTGCCAAGTCAAGATTTTATAAGAGGATCCTGCCTGATAGCCACATGGGTCTATTAACCCTTCAACCCAAAAACAATCCATCTGCAACCCACGCTTTGATAGGTGAAATAACCCTCAATCAGAGGACACCCAATCGCCTCCCCCCAAAAAAGGTGAGCCAGCCCTACAGTGATCATTGGGTCACACACATGGGTGCAAAGTCTTTTCATGCCAAAACAAAAAAGAAAAACGCCATAAGTTTCTCCTAGAATTAAGTGGAAATGTCACGGTTGAACAAAATGCTTCTAAACCCGAGAGGATTGATCACAGGGAAGGAACCACGTCTGGGGAGCAAGTAATTGCATTTCAGTCGAAGGGTTGAGCGGCAAAAAGGGACCAATTGAGACCATAAAGAAAAACATGAAAAGGGGGAGGAAATGGGAGGAAGATGAAGACAAAAGAGGAGTGGTGGAATTTACCGTCTGCAAAAGGGTCGAGTCGCTCTGGGGAGATGATCATCTGTCTTCGGCGTCCCTTGTATTCGTCCTCCCGGTCGGCAATCTTCGCAGGACGATGCTCTGCGAAGGGGTCATACTGCACGGGAGAAACAGGAGATGACCAGTTGTAAGCAACGTTGTGATGACCGTTTATTGTGTAAGTGACAGGCGTGATAGATCAATGGCCAATTCCAACCACAACATAAGTGAGAAGCATTGTTCTAATGGATTAATATTAAAGAAATCGTCTAAAGCCAGAAGAAAGGTATACACTCTGCAGTTCGACCGTGGGGCTAGTTATTCTTTAACCGCCATTGTTTCGGCTATCACCATTAGACCCACCGATTGTCCCATTAGTTCCTCGCTAATAGATGTAGATTAAGTTAATTCAAGATCTGGGCTGATTATTAGACCATTTAACTTTTAGGGTACAGCCCCTGTTGTACCACCAATTAAAAGGATCCAAAATAACTTAGAATTATTTCTCTTCACCTGCCAGATGATGAAAACATACCGGCCAAGCGATTGTTTCAATATGTTAACCAAATTATTTTTGGCTGCCAAATAGTCAAATCCATCAGCCATTGGGGGATGCTAGGTGTTTACTGTGTACTCCCAGCTGCCACCAATAATCTTGTCAACCAAGTGACAACTGGTTGTGAGCTGGGTGCTCACTTCTAAAAGCTGAAGTCAAGCACTCGCATGAAATGGGGCCTGAAACTGGATGCTGGAGGTTTAATTATTACTTTTAACTTCATAAATTACCAAACATTCCATCCAAAGAGGACATTGGTTGCATCGTGTCTAAATTGAGACTCATTGTGCCATTGTCTGTTACGAATGTGCGTGTGTTCAGTCTGTGGTATATTGGCATAGTGGTGAAATTATCACTTTGTGCTATGATTCCACAGAATGTATCATGATTATAGAAAAGTAATTGCTTGAAAGTCCACACATTGAAAACCTTATTGAGCTTATCTCCCTGATTACGGATGTGTTAAAAGCTACAAGTATATCCTGATCATTGTACCTAGTTCACAGGATTTACTAAATGTATGAGTTAACTTAAAATGTGGTACAATTGGGTGGTGTATTTGATAGGAAAAGATAATGTAACTTGCATTTAAAAGAGAAGCTTGGGGAAGAGCCAAGAGACCCCAGTTATAACAAGTTATTGTATACTTTTGCACTATAGCTTGGCCTGTACGTTCATGGGAATGGTCATGCAGGTTCAAATATAGTGCTTCAACTATTTATTACTGTTAAGCTTTGGCATTGAATGCTTTGAAGTTTCGGTCACATACATTTAAGGCATAAAAGCTTACCTGTTCCTCTGACTGGGGAATGGCGTTAAGTATGGCCACCGGGGCATGGTACCCAGGCTTCTTTTGACCCAATAAACTGGTCGATGAATCTTCTTCATCATCCTGCAAGTAAGACAAAGGAAACAAGAGTCTAGTCAGGTCTGGCCAAAGTGGCCGACACTCCTAGCTCGTATACAGACAGAAAAGGAGCAGTCAAGCTCAATAGGAAATTCTGAAACAAAAACAACTCTGCTCAGGATGTGTGAAATGTTTTAAAAAGGTGAGAGATAGAAATAGCGCATAAATGTTTGCAATTCATTTCAGAAGACGTTATAAATGGCAATAAATAAATGTCATACATCTTCTTGTTCATTTGCAGCAATAGACGTGACATATCCCGTGAAGCGGCTGTCGCTGCCCCCATAGATCTCCTGATCAAAGAAGCCAGTGGAGTCCAGTCCCACTCCCTGCTCTCCCTCCTCCAGCAGGGCGGCCTTCATCCCCTGGATCTCCAGGATCTGGGCCTCTATGTCTGAGACCGAAGAAAGCATACACCAGTTAGAAAATGTCGCTAATGTTTACACATGCATGTTCCTTAGCGTCCCGATGAAAATTACCAAACCCCAGAATGAACGCTATTAAAAGATATTCGCAATATTACCCAAAAATAAATAAATAAATAAAACAAACGTGTACGAAACGTACAATGGTGACCGATCATTTATGTTTGCAAACGGCCCTAGTTAAACAACCAATATGTGTAGATACTTGGTGAATAACTTGAATAGACGGTAGAGTACGATTTATTATTTATATTGACTGGGCTAGCAAGTTATAACGGGGTATACAACCAGTGTGTAACATTAACGTGAACATAGCATGTCGTCGAGGGTGTTAAACACGGATGTGCCATTTTAACCACATATTAGGGGAGCTACACACGATAATGTAATCGCGTTTCATTGAATACAGCTAATGATAGAATGGACCAATGATGAATATTAAAACTGTACGGTCGTTTTGTTAAGAGATACGCTAACTGAATGGGGCGGCGTGACGCTAGCTACATAGCCTAGCCGTGAGCGCCATTATCTAAGCCTCAAGTCCGCGTTGTGTCGTAGCAAGGCCTCCTCGGTAATTGTTTACAAAATACGACATCATAATGCAAGAAAATCATGTTTTCATGTAGATCACTGTGCAACAGTCCGTAAATGCGTTATGGATGGTGGTGTGCGATGCGGTGTAGTGGAATTTGAAGCAATATAATTTACCTTCGTGTGTTTTGGCGATCTTCGCCATTTTGGTGATGGTTCGTGACTGAAACCGGAACCCAGGAATATATCGTCTTCACGAGCTTTGTGAAGCTACCGGAAATACATTCAGACAACCTTCAAGATAAAAGCACATTGCTTAATATAGCTTAATATGAGGTGTCCCTGGGTCAGGTTCATAGGGTCAGGTCAAGCTCATTGATACGATGTAAACAATATATCTATCAAAACTTTTGTTTAACGATAATGTTCTCTTGGTGTGATTTTTTTTTATATGATGTGATCGATTTAATAATCCTGAGATTAGACTAAAGAATAAACTTGGTTCGCCAACAAAGGAATATTTTACTCATCATATTTAGTCAGTCTATTCTATTCATAACTGGTAACTTTGAAATGTGTATTCTCTCAAAGTATATATGTATTTCGAAGGTCGCTCCTTTATCCATATATATATATGGAATACATTCCATTACGTAAACAGTGTCATGAAATATGAGTGTCACTAGCCCTTGCTTATTTGGGTGGAAAAAAGTTGGTTGAAGAATCTATGGTAGATTAAGTAATTTAGGTATATATGTTCACCAGCGGTAGAAAAAACAACAACTCCAATAGATTGTAGAGAATAGCAAGTGCATAATGCATTGAGGTATAAGGTTACACAGGTCGCCGACGAAAATTAATCTAATCTCGTGACACTAGGCGTGCGCCGGTCCGTGCACGTTGGACATATGACGTCAATAGGAATGTATGAACAGATAAACCAATGGTGACCCTAAATTAAATCGATCAACCAATGAATGCTAAGTCTGAGAAGAAGGCGGGGTAAACAGGCAGGCTGTACAGCAGGCAGACGAGAGGGAGTAGACCTCAAAGAAGGGAAGATGGCGAGGGGTAGCAGAAGCATGCTCAGAGCTGCAGAGTGTTTAAAACAGATACAGTCCACAGCTGCCCGGGAGACACAGACCAGGTGATTTATTTTATTCTGAGATTATTGACAAACTAAGGTCGACTGTTTCTAAATGAGAGAATGTAGAAAAAATCACAATTGAAAGGTGTTGAGTATCTGCTGAGTTTCGAGAACTTCAAAGTAAGAAAACTGCTCTTCTTTTGTGAGCTGTTAATGTAAATTAAAATGACAAATAGCCGAAATGACTGAGGTGACCGAAAGATGAAGCAGTTGAAAAAAAATTGTTAACTGCTATTTGTATTGTAACGATACAATGTGAGAGTTTTCGAGACTGTTGTGTACTGTACTGTACTGTACTATTGTGTTCTGTAACTTTACTTAACTACTCCAATACAAATGCTTTTGTGTATTTGGTTCTTAATTATATTATGCTTGAACTGGTCAAAGCATCAGCACAACTGTCATTAAGTAGAAAAATTTAAATTAGTATGACATCAGATGCATTAGGATAATGTAGGCCTATCACAATTAGATTACCAACTAATTAGGAGAAGTTGCCTGACCTCTTCTTATTAGTTGGTCCTCTATGAGGGGTCAAGTGTCTGTTGTTATTACTCTGTTATTACTAAATCGTGATCAAACTGAAATCCATCCTAACATGTTGAAAGGTAACCCATTGTTAAGAAGCCTTCATTCCCAGAAATACAAGCATTTATGTTCCCGATAACCTCCTATGCACATGCCCGGGCTAGTTGAGGCCAAGGCAGATATGTTTCTGACTGTGTCACATTTCACTTCATAGTAAAGAGCTATCTCTGGAGGGAACTGCACGCAATTAGTGCCCTGGGTATACAGGTTTAAGATCAAATTGACATTGTCCCTTTTTCATTGGCCTTATTTTAAAGGACAAATATTTTACATTGATGCAGAACGTTAAAACTTGTTTTGGCAGTCCAAATTCCCAATATCCACCGGCCCCCTCCTCCCCAGACTCGAAGCTCACACAGGTCACGAAGTTCATTACACTGAACGAACACGAGTGCAAGACGTGCCAAATATGCCTAACCCATATTTTGAGAAGAGCACAGTTATTGTTTAAATTTGTTACGTATTGCTACTTCTATTTAAAGTATCCGGCAAGTGATCATATTTCTTCTTTACTTCAGTGATATCAGAATTTAACTGACTCAGGAATAGAATTTTACATTTTATTTTTAGAGAATCATGTGTACTTAAAAGTGGTACTGTTGTGATGACCTTTGGCAGAGGAGGTCGCTGGAGTTTGTACGTTACATTTCATAGTTTTTGGAAACCTTTCCATTAATGCCCGGTACTGTGTTGAAATGCAAATCATTAACCTTGATTTTGGCTTTCAGCCCCCTGGGCCAGTACAGAGAAAACTCATGTGCAATGTATGACACAGACTTGACTCATAGCTTTTTAACTACAGCTATTTGGCACATGACCTGCCCTGGTGCCATTTGGCCTGGTTTCATGCTGATGACGTGTATTTGCCGGTCTCTGTCTTCGTGTTGGCAAGGGTTGCGGTGACGAGACCAATTTAAATGTTTGATAATGTGGACTATGTGGATTTATTCTATGCATTGTTTGGATATTATGGACAGGTGTATTCAGGCCTTAGGAAGATGTCATTCCAGAACTATGACCGATGTTTTTCACTATGGAGGATTGTACTTGTTGATACTACAAACCTGCAAAGACTTCATCAACCACCCCACAATGTCCGCACCCTCCTTGCTTTCAAAAACGCCAAACCTCTTAGTAAAAATATCTAACAATACACACCCCAGATACCAACATGGATAGACTGGTTGCCGGTGATACTGGCATGCTGGCTAATAAAGAGGATACCTGTATGTTGGCTGATAATTTACTTCCTGTTGGTTTATAATTGCTTCGTGAACAGACACCTGTCATCATGTGGGATTCTGATGGCGCGTGCTCCCCAGTTGCAGTGCCCCACTATGCCAGGGCACGTCATGGCGTTGTCCACCATGCCAGGGCCCGTCATGCAGGTGCCCGCCCGCGGTTTCTTCAACCTCGCTGGGTCCTTCTCCAAGAAGAGGGAGTACTCTGAGAGGCGCATCATTGGGTGAGCTGCTGTGTGTGTGTGTGTGTGTGTGTGTGTGTGTGTGTGTGTGTGTGTGTGTGTGTGTGTGTGTGTGTGTGT
>JAOSLM010000089.1:11437718-11462011 GCA_025629765.1 Eleginus gracilis | reverse complement strand
AACTCATCTCTACTCTATTGCCTTTAATTCAGTATAACCTTTCTTTTACCTCATCTTTATCACATATTTTAGTCTTTGGATCCTAATACATTGTACATTGATTTATTGCATTGTGGCAACATCTAGCCAACATTATCATTGTTCTTACTGTCATTATTATTATTACTATTGTTACTGTTATTATCGTCATTATGAATGTTACTTTTTTTTTTTTTAGCACTTTGGTCAACTGTTGTTGTTTTTTAAATGTGCTTTACAAATAAATTCACATTACATTACATTGAGTTTAAGACAACAAACTTGGAATAAGGAAAGGGGCTTCATATTTGGGGTAATGATTATTATTATGCATTTGAGTATAAAATCCAGATAAATTTATTATTTTATTATTTTACCATTAAGAAAATTGTAGCTGATTCTGCAGTCTGTTTTCAGGTGTCCCTGGAGGCTGTGCAGGGCTTGAGCCTCCTGCTAGAGGGCTCAGCGAACCCTGTTAAAGCTATTCATCCTGTCCACAAGCTCCTGACCAAAGCTCCGCTGCAGGCGCAATCGGGCTACTCCAAGCTGAGTCGCTCCTTCCCCCTGCAGCAGCTGCTCACCTGTCTCAGGCAGAACCTCACGGTCAATCCCTTCGGCATAACCGCCTGCCTGCACTCGGGGAAGAAACTCACCTGGGCCCAACAGGGTGAGTAAAACATGACAGGCCGCCATGCCATGACGGTTCAATGGATTACCCTTTTCTTGAGTTCACAGCTCACTAGTGTGTAGCGTTTATGCATAGAAGGGTATAATGAGTCTGTGTCGAATGATGGCCTTGTATTCAATCAGTGTAGAATTAGTCAGTGTCTGTTACTTTAGTACATTTTTGGGAACAATGCGAATACATTATTCTTTGTGCATTTTAAATGCAATATTTAAAAAGAATTCACTTTCCTAAAAAGCTGTCATTATATGGTTAACAACGGTAAATTATTGAAAAATAATTCACCGGGGGAAGGCCCTTGCAAGTGAACAGAGCGTTACATGGCATTGAGAAGAGCCGTATAATAATGATATATACTGCATGTATGCTTTATGTGTAAGTCTGTGTATAGACTGCACACACATCCTTTTCATTAAATCCTTGCATGTGTCCCTTGTAGTGGAGGGCTCCATGAAGAGGGCCAAGATAGTGAGGAACACCCACATGGCTCCAGCTGGTAGCGGGATGCTGCTGATGTCACAGGTCTTCCAACAGACACTGGCTAAAGACTCGGACAAGCTGACGGGCGCCAACATAAGAATACACAGATGCTCTCACGCCTTTATATACCTCTTATCACCTCTAAGGTATGGCTCCATCATTCCTGGATTTTCTTTTGGGGACAGATTGACATGGTTATGTCATGTTTTTTGCTTTGCTAAATTATTTGTCTGTGTGTGCGTTACACAAACCCCTCCAGGTCAGTAAGTGTGGACAAGTGCCACAACTGCACACTGGTCTTGGGCCCTGTGGAGACCAGCGTCCACATCCACTGCTGTGAGGACGTGCGGGTGGTGTGCGTGGCCAGCCGCGTTTCCATAGGAGCCTCTTCTCGCTGCACCATCCACACACTGACCCCAACCCATCCACTGCTGCTGCCCGGGAACACAGACATCACCCTGGGGCCTTTTCACACGCACTACCCCAACCTGGAGGACCACATGGGCAGCGCGGGGCTGGCCGTGGTGCCCAACGTCTGGGATCAGCCCTTGCTGCTAGGTGTCGACGGCCTTGTACCCCACTCGTTCAACTCTCCTTCCAGCACAGACTCTTCTACGGGCTGCTACCGGCTCCTGCCCCCTGCAGAGTTCAGCGCTCTGGTGGTGCCTTTCACGATGGAGGGGGACACATGCGAGGTGCCGGGTGGGCTGCCTCCAGCGTACCAGGCAGCGCTCGCTCAGAAAGAGAAGAGGATTCGGAACATGCAGAGAATCGTGTCGGATTCCCAGCTCAATGAGTGAGTGGCAGGATTAACTTCTGGTCCATTTATGTAGATTTAGTTTCCGTTACATACGACACAGCATTCTGAACTTGCCCTCTCATTTCCAAATTAATCAGACACAGAATTAATGTGATGGCTATACCTTTGCTCACCCTGCGATGACACCTCTGTGGAAAATCTTGTTTTTCAATCAAGGTTTTATGCATAATCCTAGAGGGTGTAAGCTAGTTGCAGTATGCATAGCTAACCTTGTAGCATTTCATGCAATGGAAACCTAGTAGCATATGAGCAGACTAAAGAGTCTGGAATAGTAATGCTGCACAGCTAGTATTCAAAGCCAGTTTCTGCTGAAGCTCGTACTAAAGGGCCCTCCCCTGTGCCTGATTCTTATGTGGCCATTCATTGGATGTCCCTGTGTCCCTTGATGGTATAGAAGCATCTTTTGACAGTTGCCTTGTTCCCACACTTATTTGCTCCTCTTTGATTCTCCTGTAATGTAATGTGTTTGCTCTGCTTCCAGAGAACAACAATGTCAGTTCCAGGAATTGGTGACCCAGCACTTCCTGGATTGGCTTCGAGATAAGGGCCACATTCAGGAGCTGTCCAACCTGGCCCCCCAAGCCCAGCCTGGTCAGGGGCCCTCTAATGGACCCTCAGCAGACTCAGACGGCCAGGCCCAACCGAGGGCTATCGATGTTAATGAAGCCCAAATTAGACACGCAGTGGAGCAGACACAGGTGTCCTCAAGTTATTACGCTATATGTTAACCTAGCTTAGTCCTTTTTTTGTTTTGATCAGGACCCCAAGTATTGGAACACCTCCTGGGTAATTGGTTTATTTTTATTCAAGTGCTAATTAACTATAAAAATTTGGGGAATTTAGTTTTAAACATTGAATACCAATTAAATAAAGCCAGAAATTGAATAAGTTATTGTGTAGCATATGATGTGCTGAAATTCTAAACAATTACCAAAACAATTAATCTATCCAACATTAAAATGTGCTTCACTGTATTCACAAACTGATCATTTATTATCAGACACGATTGATAATTTTATGAGTGAGTGTGCAGACTTCTAAATAGCTGCCAGTGTTTATGGTACCCATATGATACAATGCCCCTTCTTTGGTAGCACTTTTCTTCTTCCTCCTATTCACACCCTTAACCTCAAGCAAGCATGACTCCTAAGTGTCTCCTGAAATGGCTACTAGAGTTCAATTCAGCAGGTTCATAAAACGTAAAATAGAACATAACGGTATAACTATAATAAATATTAAGGGAAAATGTCCTTCAGGGTATACTGAATGATAGGGTATTTAGGTTTCTTGGACCTTCTCAGTATGTAAATATGAAGTGCTAATGTTGTCAAATGGATCCTAAATGCTGTTACTTATGAAAATGCTGTCACCTTCTTCCTTATGACCAGTCTGGGTCACTGTCATTACAATGGAAATGTACTGTTTTGCCTTTATTACTGTAGCATAGTGATCAAAATGACCTTTCCTCTTTAATTGCACTGCAGCCTCAAATAACATATTCTACGAATCCTTTTAATAAAATACAATCAAACAATGAACAAACCTGCTTGTGTGTTTTTATGTGCAGTTAAAACCAGCAGAGCATAGTATATTGCACTTGCAATGGTAAAATTCGAGAATGCATTTGATACTGCATTTTACATTTTAACTGAAGTAACTTCTAGCAGCATGCTGTTCTGCACCACATGGCAGGAGTTTGGCAACCATTTGGTGCTGCCAGGTGGGCTGATCCCAGCCAGCAGAGAAACAGGGTCAATGGACCCCCATGCCATCCCACCACAACCCCCCCCTAACCATTATACCATAATCCTGCCTTGCTATTCTGGAAAAACTGAATAGCACCAGAATCACTGACTCAAACTTTGGATCTCATTTTCATGACAAAGCGATTGTCCACCGCACTACCCACTCTCATACCCGTGGCCAACAACTGTGGCTGTTGATGGAAGTGGATATAAAAGGAACCGTGGATGGGCTACTCCAACAACCAAGCCTCCAGGGGACTACTAGCACTGAACACCAACAACAAGGATAGCTTATACACTGCATCCAAGATGGGCAGGGTGAGTAACTGACGGATGCAAGATATTTATAAGTGTGCATAAATTATGGTTCTGGGGTTGTTAACTAATGTTCATGTCAAGTTGAGTAAATCCAAACTAACTCATTGACAAACTAGATCTTAGGTCAGATCTTATCACCTGATTTGATGAAGAGATTTCATCCCAACTAAAAGAAGGACTCCAGGTGTTTAATGGCATTTGTTTTTATGCAACACTGCTCTAACTATTATTTATAGATTTTTATTTTCAATGTTTTATTTGGCTATGGTAGTCAATAATATCATATATACCTAATACAATGCTACTTGCAAATTCCTTATGAATGCATTTTGGGGTTGTTGTTAAACCGCCAGAAAAGGTTTTGCCTCATTTTGAAAAACAAAATGGCAAACTATTTGGGGGCAAAGATCACGTTGACCGACATGAGTCTCTCCTTCCAGATTGTCTTCTATGAGGATAAGAACTTCCAGGGCCGCCGCTATGAGTGTGAATGCGACTCCTTGGACTTCCACTCCTACCTGAGCCGCTGCAACTCCCTGCGTGTGGAGAATGGGGCCTGGGTGGTCTACGAGAGGCCCAACTACATGGGCTCCCAGTACGTCCTGACCAGGGGGGACTACCCAGAATATCAACGCTGGATGGGCCTAAATGACCGCCTTAGCTCCTGCAAGATGATCCAGTTTGTAAGTCAGCTTCTGCCTTTGGTCTGCTGTGTAACATCTCTCTACTGCAGTTTTCACTTATAAATCCAATGAAAACCTCCCCTGTTCTGTACATATGAACTCAGTAGTCAAGGTAGCACAACTATTCCTGTCATAGGGGTAATTCACTTTGGTGATGCAAATAAAAGCCTCACTGACTACAGAGTAAGAGTAAGCTGTGAGTCCTGCAACAGCATCCCAATAAGGTCATGGCAATAGCACTGGTAACCTCAGGCTTTTGTCAATAGATATCAACACTATCAGCTGACCCAGTGTACCAGGGCCTCATCATACAGTTCTCATACCAAAACACAAACTGGATAGTTTTCTGCATGTGTATGTTGGTACTGCCCACTGTTTGTAATAGTTGTATAGTTGTATGAAAAAGAGTTTGGATGAGAAAACTGTACAGGCAGTGACACACACACATTTCGAGGTGAATCCAAAGTATGTTTATTCCTATATGTTTGGATGTGATCCCATCCCTTAACCTTTTTCTCTCTCCCAAACCGCCTCCCACCCCTCTGCTCCACCCACCGCTCCCAGTCAAGCGGGTCCCAGTACAAGATGCAGCTGTACGAGAAGGCAGACTTCCGGGGCCAGGCCTACGAGACCACCGAGGACTGCCCCTCAGTGCAGGACAAGCTCCGCCTGCGGGAGGTCTACTCCTGCAAGGTCTTCGACGGCTGGTGGATCTTCTACGAGCTGCCCAATTACCGCGGGCGCCAGTACTTCCTGGAGAAGGGCGAGTACTGCAAGCCCGGTGACTGGGGTGCCGTCAGCCCAGCCGTGCAGTCCTTCAGGCGTTTCACAGAGTGACTTGGACCAAACGCAGCAAGCCACCAGCCGACATTTGGCCCAATGTGACTGAATGGTGTGTTCTATGAAGGGTATGCATCAGCTTTGGTTAAGTATTTTGAATGAATTATGAAAAACTGAGGTTTCAACCAAAATAAAAATATATCTGGTGGCAATAGTTGGCAAGACTATTTATTTGTTGTGTATGTTTTGTACTTAATATCTCTGTTATTGGGAGCAAACCCATGCTCTTTTTATTTACCGGATGCAACTATAAAAAGAGAAGTGGATTTCATCAGCCCATAATTAAGGCCATGATGAACAAAGACAATTTGTGTGGGTTTCTCACCAAATACAAACAGGAAATCATTCCCTACATTTAAAGAGACATGTTTTGTAATCGGGAAGATAGTCTTTTACAGCATAGAGTAATAGATCTCCCAGTATAAAGCCATGTTTAAAGACTGTTCTAAGCAATTCCCTTTGCCAATACACTTTCAAAAACGTATTAAACAGTAGAGGATGACAGCAACGGCAACGGTCACAAATTCAAATCTTGGATGCCTTGGTAACCAAAACACAGTATGAGGTCTAGAAGAAACTCTGGCTATTAAACCCACTAGGAAGGAATAGAGACCCACTCAACCCAGTCTGTGGAGGACAACACACTAGTTGTTCTCCGGCCAGCCTGGCACCTGACAAGGCACTTAGGGTCCGTAATCCTACTCCCTCTGCCGGAGCCTCCAGTAAGCAGGACCTGCCTGGGGTGATATGGGGGCCATACCCAGTCCCTCCACACATGCCTTCCCTGGTGTCGTCCCACATACTTAGGACCACAGAGGTCCAGGAGAGGCCAGTCAATGGGACTAGAGACACTGAAGTGTAATATTAGTTTAAAAAAAGGTCCCCTGAAAACGGTGTCGTGTAGTACATACACACAGGCTATATTTGGAGTAGGATATTAGGATGGAGCTTCAAGCCCGACGCAGCTACTCTCTCCAGAACCTGATTCAGCGAGTGCTCTCTTAAAGGAGCCCACGTTTGCCAGGATATCGTTCTGGTAAACGTTACACTGCCTGGGGATTCCAGTGAGTACTCTGTCCATCAGCCTATCAAAGGTTGCTGGTGCATTGCAGAGGCCAAAAGGGAGGACCCTAATCTGCCACAGCCCTCTGCTAGGGCAGAATGCAGTCTTGGGTCTGGCCTCAGGGGTGAGAGGGAACTGGAAGTAGCCTGAACAGAGTGTGGAGGGCCCAAGCTCATGGAGGGGGGTGCTGGGGTGGCAAGAGAGTAGTCTGCAGGGGCCGCAGCATTGACATAAGGGGACGGGAGGGAGGGGGAAGGGTTGAGGAAGGAGTACTGGGTCGATGGAGGGGGACCAGGAAGACAGGGGACGGGGACGTGTGACTGCTCCATACGAGCTGTGGGGCCGGGTGTAGGGGATGTTCACTGGAGCCATATAGACTATGGTTCCTCCATAGTCTATAAAGCCAATAACCCCCCTAGCCAGGTCTACCTGGCAGCCTGTGCACTGCAGGAAGTCCAGCCCCAGGATACAGGAGACCTGCCCAGCCACTTCCCACACTGGGGGGACAGTCTTTCCCCCAAAGCAGATGGACAACAACCCCTTCTCTTTCATGGGTGCATGTCCGTGGGTAGATGTGTCTTAGAGCCAATTCAGTTTCAAGCCACTGAACCTGAATTTGACCTAACCCTAAGCCATTGCCGTTGAAGTTGCATTGAGATTTAATTTACAAAAACTGTGGCACTGACAAACCAGAATGACGATTGAAAATAACATAAAACAAATAGACTGACTCTTGACCTGACTCAATTGTGACTCAACCATCACCTAACCATCTCCAATGAAGCCACCCAGGCTTAAATAAACAAATCCATTTGGTTAGCTCCATCTCTGAGCTATAACAAGTTATGATTAATCATCCTAACCAGCCAAAACACAAACAAAGGTTTATTATCATAATCTCATAACATAATATCAACACAGTTAAATTTCATTCATATATATACCGGTATACTACGGGGGAACAACAGGCATAACGGAATACACAAATGTCATAATGTAAAATGATTGATGTTAGTAAACACAACACTCAAACTCTTAAAGAATCCAAGAGACGCTACATTAGTATAACATTACCTCTCATTCCTGTTTCCTCTCTGCAGTTTCATCTTGTTTATAAGTGTTTGTTTAACATTTTTAACAACATTAATTTCTAAATGTTCTTGACCCATGTCCAGGCCATGGTCCAAAGCACACATCTGCCACCAGCCAATGGCGGATTTTGGCAGGTAAAAATATGTCAGGGTTATATATTATGACAGTTGCTTGGCTGGTTAGACCTCGGCTGATGTGTTGATAAGGGCTCTCCTGGCCACTTTACATACAACATGTTGAATGAAGGCATCCTGAAAGTAGCCATATTCTGCTGCAGAGACCTTGCTCAACATTGCTGTCGTTCATCCCCTTCACCTGAATGCCACAAACAGCAAAGCACACCTGTATGTTAAGACTTCTTCGCAGTGAAGCAGAGAATGGTTAGAAAATCCCTTTTTACACAACTCACTCATTTTTTTTTCATTCTCAGAATAAACACATTAAAACAAAAACATACTGAGACAGACAGGGAGTCATGGGCGAAACCAGTGTACTTTGCTTTTGTTTAGTTTTGTTTGTGGCTGGCATGATTACAGTTTAGGTTGTTTTACATCTTCATACTTCCATTTACTTTATACAAAATAATAAAAAAAAGTTTCCCCATTCCGTAAATATTTCTGGATTAATCCTGGTCAAATTCTCGTTCCTAAAGCCGCACAAATTGCGCCTCACGTCGGCCAAAGTAACATTTTTAATCAATAAACATGTGTCACTTCACTACATTTATATTGATTTATACTTCAGAGTGATGCCAAATAGACCACAAGAGTGGGATGACCATGCAACAATATAAGGGACGAGAAACGAATACATAAACTATTAAATCAACTATTAACTCAACTTTTCTGTAATAATTGAGAATAGATATTTATTTGATACATGTTTAAAAACTGTTCTACTAAAACTAGCCTATATATATTTGCATTTACATTTATGTATTTAAATGTTTACTTTGGGACTAATGCAATGGCTATTTATTAAGAGTTGATCGTGGAGGTTTATGGAGCGGTGATTGTCTTTTATATTTAGCAATGACAATGCGAACGTCAGTGCGCATGCGCGTCTTTCAGGAAGTGATAACAGCTTTCACCAGCTGATAGCTAAATTGTCAACATTGAAGGCTGCTGGCTCTCGGTTGCAGACACGAAACCATTGACCAAGGTAGGTGATACTGTACTTCAATTAAAACATGTATATTGGTTGAATGTTTTATGAAATAAAATCATTAAAACAATTAGCAGAAGAAACAGAAAGGCTCTGACCTGTTTTGGATTTCTCAACCTAACCGACCATAACGGAGTCCATTTGACACCTCAGTTACATTACAGGCTTGATGATGGAACTAATGGATGGAATAACAACCGGATCCAGAATGTATTCTGAACTCATAAGGTTACAATAGCAATAACAAATCAAATAATCCACGATATCCAAATGTATCCGCAGTCATGCCATTTTCAAATAGCCATCCATCATCTGAAGACCGTACAGTATCAAATGCAGCAGCATCTTTACCTAGGATTCGATGCTCAGCTGTACAATCGTGTTTTAAAACGACTTAAATCAGAATGTAGCTTAATGATTGTATCTAAATGGTGTACCTACTCGTTGCAAAAAACGCACTGTGATTACCATTGCTCCCTACTTACTTGAATAAAGTTACGTTGAGGAAATATAGCACAGAAAGTGAGGAACATCAGTAAGGTTTTTCCCGAACAGTGAGCTTGTAAGCCTACCCCTTTCTTTCAAAGGCTGTGCGTGTGTTGCATGTCAACATTGTATCCCTACTTCAATCCACTGTCACGCAAACCAATCCCTGATGTTTTTTCATTTACCTTTACCGAGTTATTTAAACTTATTTTAAATTAAGTTGGTGTAGTAGAAGTACAAGGAACGCACTGCCCTTGAGGGCAATTGTTGACTTGCTTTGACTCACTGTAGATTAATGGCCTAACACAATCTCTTCAACAAACATGAATTTAGAACAGGGCTGCAGTCTTAATTAAATTGGTGATGTAGCAAAAGGAATTACTCTGGTTAATGGTCATTGTAAATACATTTTTAAGTAAATGAACTGCATATTATGTTTTTTTCGAAATCTTCAGTCAAAGAAGTACAACTTGAAGACCCATTGAGGACGTTAATAAACCTTGAGAAAACCAAACAAAAAAAACACTTCTGAGACCCATTCCAGAAGCTGCCGACCCCTCGCCTGTCCCAACCAGCAGGGAGAAGGCCCAAACACCGTGCCGTCTCCCTTCTCCATCACTATGAGTTCCAGAGGCAGTGGAGGACGCACCAATGGCACGCTACCGCAGACCAAAATCTGCCAGTTCAAACTGGTTCTGCTGGGAGACATGGCGGTGGGCAAGTCCAGCCTGGTGTTGCGCTTCGTCAAGGGACAGTTTGACGAGTTCCAGGAGACCACTATAGGAGGTTAGTGAAATAAACGGCCTAAATTATATATATTTTGCATATTTGTGTATCTGTTTGTAGGAGAAGACAAGAAAGTGTTGTGTTTGTGGTGATGAGGATATTTGACTTCAAGCCGAAAGGCTTTGGGTTGTAACCCCAATGTCTGCAACTTACCTTTAGGCATACTTAAGAAGGATGTTGGGCCCCTGGCTGCTGCTTAATGACCTGTATTTGTATTAACTGAAAGTAGCTATACAAGTATCTGTGTCTGCTAAATAGCTAAGTAGTTGCGAGTAGTTGTAGTGGCTTTTGGGGTTGTTCCATAATGAAGGATAACTTCTCAGTAACCATATCTCTCATTGGTCCCAGCTGCATTCCTGGCCCAGTCCGTGTGTCTGGATGACACCACTGTGAAGTTTGAGATCTGGGACACGGCCGGGCAGGAGCGATACCACAGCCTGGCTCCCATGTACTACCGGGGAGCTCAGGCGGCCATTGTTGTCTTTGACATCACCAAGCCGGTAGGCGTTTACTCGCAATTATTCAAATAACTTCCGCCAACTGAAGAACCAAAGGAATATTGACATAATCTCCATCCAACCATTTGAATCTCACTCGGGAATATTCTGCTTTGGTGCAGGAGACGTTTGACCGAGCCAAGGCCTGGGTGAAGGAGCTGCAGAGACAAGCTAGCCCGAATATCGTTATTGCCCTGGCAGGGAACAAGGCTGACCTAGCTGAGAAGAGACTAGTGGAGTATGAGGTAGTGTTCCTTATCTTCCTGTAATGTGCTCTGACTGGGCCATGTGCAATGAAGTTTCCCTTTCCCTTTTGTCGATGAAACGCATAAACCCAAGTGCATATGTTTTGAATTATACAGTCTATATGATCCTGATTGTCAAGGCAACTGATTCAATGCATACATTTATATACATTGAATCAGTAGGCTAATGTATTGTTGATATAATCAACACTTGTTTAATTTGTAGGTAAGACTAAGGATTGTAGGTCCACAGGTCACAAAACATTTCAGTGATTTTAGATGGGTAATTAGAGGGCAATTATTACACACATATCTTTATCCCTGTTGACTACTTAGATATCGTACATGTTTGTGATGTTTTGAAATCCCTTCTATTGTTTTTTGTTTCGCGATTCTGCTGTGATTTGTATGTGAAATAGGAAGCCCAGACCTATGCTGAAGACACTGGCTTACTCTTCATGGAGACGTCTGCTAAGACGGCCATGAACGTTAATGAACTCTTCCTGGCCATTGGTAAGTGATCTCTGCTCTTGGTTCACTGCATGGTATCTGTTCACAGAAACCATGGACTGAAATAAATACAATTGCAAGATTTGAATAATGGCTAGCTATTCCCTTCCTTTTTCTGACTGATTCAACACGAAAGATAAAATGTGCCATTATCATTGATCTATAACCATTGTCTTCTCTTGTTCAAATGCAGCTAAAAAGATGCCAAAAACAGACACCCAGAACCCAACGCATGCAGCACGGCACCGTGGAGTCAACCTCCAGGACCCAGATGCTCACTCGAACCGGGCTTGCTGTGGTGGAAACTAGCTTTAGCTCTGACAACCCAACCATCCATCCATCCCCAAACAAACACACAAACAAACACACTCACACCTAGCCGCACCTCCCACACTACCTGTCCCTCTCAATCCTCTGAAACCCAGCTCACCTTCAACCAGCCTGCAAAACTGGTGAGGCCGGGGTGAAGTCCCAGCCTCCACTCACGCCCCTGCCTTGCCACGCCCCTGCCCCGCCCTCCCCCCTGCACCCTCGATCTCTGGTCCACTCTTGCCTATGGTCTGCAGAATGGAAGAAGAGAGTTAGGAGAAGGAGACTTGGAGGCAGGGGGCAACTCCTCACTGCATGCAGAGATCCTTAGAACAGATGAGGAAGAAGAATAAAATAAAGACGATGAGAAGTCTTGATGGAAGACTATCCTAAAAAGGAGCGGGAGATGTTGGTGTTAAAGACAGTGGTACAAGCTTAGTGTAGTACTTGGCACTAATATTGAATGTTTTATGTTCTCTGCCCTCTGCCCTTGTCTACAGTCACTGTCCCATATATTTTTTAAAGGGCCTACATCCTTGAAAGATGAGATGAAACCCAACCGGCTGATTTCCAGCCTGTTTTGGTTGAGTGATTGTTTAAAAAAAAATTCACTGCTCATTTTCCTCTAATTTAGCAAGGCTTGCCCCTGTTATCCTGCACCATGCCCTCTTCCCTCCTCACTGTGTAGCACTTCATACTGTGAATAATCCCCAAATCCTACCCCAAACAATCCTGTGTGGATCTCTATTAAGTCCTGTACATGTGCAGTCCCATGTAAGAGCATACACTCCCAATAAGTCAAATATTTATTTAATTTATTTGCCGAATGTTCTTAGTGTTACACAATAACACAAACCAACACCATAAATCAAAATAGCATTAATATTACTGGATATACAAATTCAATTGGTGTTAGTATATCGATTCACTAGCCTGAAACTGATACCCGTGTCAAACTAAAGCTCATTGGCCAACACATTTACCTGGCCAAAATACCTTCAGAAGGTTTTTGATTACAGAATAGGCTATACATGATCACAACCCATCTTGGAGGATGACGGCGCTCATATTATATATATCCCAATGTCTAACCATAAAGGGAAATTTAAACATGCCTCCTATTATCCTGCTTATAAGAGGATTTTGTGTTCCTCATCTTAACCAGCGTCTTAAGGATCGTTCTTGGTAAATAATTGAACTAGAGATCATTGTTTTTTGTATATTTACTTTTTTTGTGCTTGGTTTGCCTCCCAAGGCTTCTGGGAAGAAAGTTGTTATGAAATGAAAACAGAAGTGCCTCGTCCCAAGTTTTCCTAATTGTGAATCATTTTTGGGGCTTTCCTCTGAGGCATGTGTATGTAGGGCTCAGTGTAAGGACACCATCTCCCTGACAATGGCTTGTATTATTAACCAATACTTTGGCACATTTTCACTAGGCTAATGGCTCTTTGTATGGTTGTAAAAAGGTTTGTCAAATACACTGTTGTTACCGTCTACTTTAAATGAAGGTGTTTGTTGATTTTACTAGAGCACAGGTAAACCAGTAATGTATCTTTTATGGACTTAAATAAGTTAAACAATTTATTTCCACAAATGTAAAATTCTTGGTAAAGATTATTTGGCGAAAGTATTTAGTTCTGTTGTCATGCATATTAGAAATTAAGATGCGTTAGTTCTGTTCAAAAGACAGCAGTGTCCCTGACGACTATTTCATTGTTTGGTTTGCATTTCTTTCCCAGGACACTTGAAAAATAGCTTCATCATGTAAAAATATTTAGGGAAAAGATGCGTGATTGCAAGAAAGTTCAGTAATGAATAAGTCATGTGTAAGGAAGGTGACATAATTCAAAATGGTTTTCCTAACCATTTCAACATCAGCAACCAATGTTAAGTGTTGTTCAATAAAGCGGTTTATGGTGCCATGAGCACAGAATGCTGTATGCTTCTCATTGCTTTTCACAAAAGTACTCCTTCACTTAGGCTCGGACAAGATTCTTTAATTGATCAGTCGTGCTGAATGTGTGTCACATTAGTTGAAATACAATTTTATTCAGAAACAACTAATTGGAAGCATTTTCACTTTCAATTGTTTTTTTGTAACCCACAAAAAGGTTAACCCACAAAAGAAATTCTTAAACTTGGGTATAAGAAAATCTATTCTCTGGAAGTCTTTAGATGGAGTAAAAAATTTCAACCCGATTCACAATTTACAGTCTAAAAAGTGGCATGTTCTGCCAAAATAAAACCTCCAAATAAAACATGCCCTTGTTAACTAATTGGAATAAAGCCCTGAACCTCTGCACGGATGACTTATAGAACAGCTTTCTTTGACTAGTTGAAATATTTCATTGCATTATGGTACAAAAGCCAGCACATATATAAACTAGATCTATGCTTTTAAAAACCTGTATAAAAACGTAAGACATAATTGTACAACGTGAAGGGACAAATTTACAGTTAATTATCAACACTACTTGTCTGACCACGATTCGTTACTTTAGCTCTCATTCTCGTCATCATCATCCACTGCTGCGTAGATCACCTGGTTCCTCCGTTTGATCCTGGGGGTCACACCCGTACCGCCTGCTGTCGCCTCGCTCTCATCGCTGGTCCGCTTGGGAATGCGCACCACCGGCGTCTCCTCTTCCGCATCGTCACTGGCACCTTCTTCACCTCCTGCCGGGGCTGAGTGGGTGGGAGGGGGCAGGCTCAAGGAGCTCAGGGCGACGCGACCGGTAGAGTCATCTGACTTGGGCTCTGGCAGAACCATGCGGCCCGAGGCGTGGACTGTGCCTGACGGAGAAAGCAAACCTTCCTCGCCACCTTCACATTTCTTTGAAACGCAAGTACCTGCGGCCACCTGCTTCCCCTCTCCACCCTTATCTTCTTTGTCTTCTTCTTCCCACTCGTCTTCTATCGTGATCTCATCTGGATTACAGGAGTTGGACAGCCCCGACGTGTCTGTTGGATACTCGCTGGGTTCGTCAACGCTGCCGGTGCTGTGGGCATCGTCACCGTCGTCGTTTTCGCCGGCCATGGCCCCGTGAGCTCCTCCGGGGTCTAAGAGGAGCTGGGCCTTATGGGCGTAGAGGTCTGTGAGACCCAGGGTGGCGCATAACTCTGTGGTCTGGGGGTTGGTGCTGCAGCTGGGGACGGCCCGGGGCTGGGGGTTAGCAGGGTCGTAGGCCGGAACGGTCCGGCTGAAGTTATCAGGGATGGCCAGCTCGCCGTTCATGTCATCCACCACCTGCATCATTTCCGCCTCAGAGGGTGAAAAGTTCCACCTAATGCGAAGACAGACCATCCAACATTAGTGGTGGTATGAGAATGTGGCGGCGTACAGATGATTTTTGGGTATGACTCATTATTGACCTGTAGATCATGTTAATTTGGTGACTTTACTAATGTTTACCTTTGGTGGAGGCCGTTATTCATCGGGGGGTTCCAGGGCTGAGGAGTGGTCCTCTGCAGACCGTTGGTGGACTTTAGGATAGCAAGCCACTCTGGGTCATACTCCAACCCTTCAGCGGAATCGGTTCTGTCAGGAAACTCCACAACCTGATAGACGAGCACATTCTCACCTTTTAGTGCTGCACTTGTCATGTTGGGAATAACACGCCTCTGCATATCCCAATTCAAAACTCACCTGTAAGAACTCTCTGTGTGGCAGGCATTTATCCAAAGACAGGAATTTTGTTGTTCGTGCAGAACCACTGGCCTTGGGCTGCGGATGGATGGTACATTTATATATATATAAATTATATATATCACTTTCCTAAATCAACATATCCCCCTAAAATAAAACTAAAGGTTGAGAGGAAGCCTGTTCTTACTGCATGCTGCATCATGGCAGCAAATTTGACGTGAAGATGTGCCGAGAACCAGTAGCTGGGCTGGAGGTGTTCAAGGAGCTCTGCGGCTGCAGGACTTCCCAGTGTGTTGGTCTCCACCTCTTGACGGAGAAACTTCTTCTTACGCAGCAGCTCCTGTGTGCAGCCGTAGTTATAGATTCCACGAGGCCAGTCGTGGCTCATGAAAATGTCAATGGGCATTTGGATCTGTACGGAAGAGATTAGGACAAAATTACTTTTTGTAATAAATGTTTATTTTAAATTGATGAAACATCTTCATGGACAAATGGTCTTGTGAGGTGCAGCTGTGAACGCTACCTGTTTGAGTTTGTAGACATCAATGTTTCTTATGTGGTAAACACTTCTTAGAGTATCAGGGCCATAAGGAGGGAATTCATGGTGGCCTGCGAGAATACACAAATGTAACATTGTTTCTAGAATATAAAGACCAACAACTAGGAGCACACAATACTTAGACTAAGCGACATATAAAACACACCCTTTCTGTAGTCATGTGATTTGAAGATTCCGGAGACGCCACCGATTCTGATTCCTTTGTAACGGATGATGCCAGCATATCCTAAGAACAAAACATGAAATTTAGTGAGTCAATGAAGGCAGTACTTTTGACAAGGGAACATTCATTACATTCACCATGATTTCCTACCCACCTAGATAGTAAATGTTGGGAGCCACCCAGCCTCCATAAGGCAGCTCCTGCAGATGATTCGATGCCTCGTGGTTTCCCCCAATAAAGATGGTGAGGACTGGAGCCTTTTTCTCTCCAGAATAATATCTTCAAGTGACAAAGATTAGAAGATCAAGAGACGATAATCGTGTAGTTAAGACTCTTAATCTGATAAAATTGCACTAACTTGTAGAACGTCTGCATCGTCCTGTACTTGGCAGGTACTGCCATGCACTTCATGTCGCCCTCATTTCGCACTGCCTGAAAGTCCCCGCAACACAACAGCAGGTCCACTTTCACCCCTTCCTTCTTTTCCAGATAGCCAATTGTCTCATAGATCTTGTCCAGTTCACCATGGCAACAGCCTTCTACTGCGATCCTCATTATTGACAGTTGACCTTTTTGTTATCACAGGAAAGAACACTCATTCGCAAAAAGCCACCCACAGAACAACCGTAAAGTAATTATGTTTTATATGTGGTTTCCTGGTGCAGACTTCGGTAAACTGATATACTCCTATTTGGCAGTATTTGGCAATATCTGTGGATGATAAGACGGGATGTATGCATGTGTATTACCAAAACATAACTATAACATTTCATATTTTATCAAGATACAATAGCTATGGTTGATGGAATCCTGGGGACCACACGACACACGCTTTCCTAACCACATTTGGCAATAATAAAAGAAAACAATAGCACAAAACAAAATCAGCTAGCCAATTTAGTACTCACAGTGCAGACTCAATTGAGAAATACGTTTGTCTCAGTGTGTCTGGTTATAAAATTAGAAACTATCCTTTGACAACATGCTAGTTTGAAGTAGGCTAAACCCAAACAGAATGAATTTTCCCCCCTTGCAGGACTTGCCCTTGCACATGCGCAGTAGTTCACACTTTTAGGTGAATGTATTTTAGAACCACGGCAGCATTTTCTATTGCACACCAAATGTACAACGGTAGGCCATGTAACTTATTTTACCCTATTGGTTTGAAAAACTATAACTTCAATTAATAAAAAAACGACCATATTAGTGGTTGCATGTATTTTTACACGTCATTTAATTTGGCGAATCTGTCAATGTAATTCTTATCTACGTCACGTTTATAAACAAAATTTACTTATTTGGTAAATCCACTTTCAATCAGAGAGCTTGCTAACTGATGTTATGTTTAACAAATTTAAATCGCAGATAGCTATACGAGGGAAGCGATACATATTCGTGATCGGTTATAAAGTTCTACCCGACTTTACTATATTAAGTTCATAATTCTACTTGCAGCTGCTCCGGGGGGCGGAGTGTCTGGGAAGTGTTGCTCCGATTGGGGCGCTCGGTTGGGGGAAGAGAGATGGCGTGCTTGTTGGAGGCCCCACTCCGCATCAGTGTGCTGTCTGTGAGTCTGATAACACATGACTGTTTTTACATGTCCTACCTATTCCTTATACAATAACGTTGGCTATGTGATACGATGCACGCTGCAAAGCTATGTGCTCGCTGTGTTTTTGAAGGGTTTTAAGTGGCTTACTAGCCTATAAGCTAAAGGTTTTGCAACCTCAGGGCGGTCTACTACGTAGCTGCTGGTGGGAACTATTTGGTTCTCAGCTTCACCCGTGCGGGCGGGTATAGTCCCACAGTACCGGTGACATATTGCCCTGGCTCCGGCTCAACAATGTTGGTTGAAGCAAAACAAGCGTACTACCAAGCTGTCAGTGCCGACTGGGATGAGTTAGCAGTTAGCTCGATTTCATGTCATGTCAGATTCCCTTTGAAAATAGTAAAATACGCGGAGAGAATTTGTTTTGTAAATTTGTTACAATTTAACCACGGGTCTCATTCATTTTCAGTATCGCCGTAAATCAGTTGTTGTTTATTTTAAACAGACAAACTAAAACTAAGCTAGATCAACTAGTGACTTTAAACGCTTTCTAAACTTAGCTGAACGCTGATTAGCGGTTGGATTTAGCACCTTCCACAGTAATGAAAGAATATTTTCGCCATTTCTAATTAATTTACCTAACATGTGAAATGTCTACTTGATGGTTATCGCAGCAAAACTGGGATTGTGGAAACGCCCCCAAGTCGAATCAGGGTCTGTTTTGGAACAGTTGCTTGCTAATGATATGATGCTCCTAGTGCTCTATAACACTATAGAGCAATATCACATGGTGGGGGACCGCTACTTATTGAGTTTAAGTGTCCATTTGTTTTTATTGATGGTATTCACATTGTTTTTCTTGTGGTGTGGATTATAAGTCCGGATGCTGATGATACATGAGGATAATTATCTGCCGCATGCTCGAGTCCTCTGTGCTATAGATTTAAATAAGTCTGTTTTCAATTTTTTTTAATGTGTCGCGGCAGTGTTGTGACTTTACAAGCCATCAATGTTGTCCAGCCAACCACACATTTATTTTGTATGTCAGTGCAATAACTGTTTCTCTGAAGTTGTAATGATTCCTTTAACCTTTCAAAACATTTCAGTTGTGATGTTGTCGCTTTGTCTCTTCATCTATTGTGTTATTTCATCCTTGAACCCACAGGAAGTCACTGCTACTAGCCGCCACTATGTTGACCGGCTGTTTGACCCCGATCCACAGAAAGTGCTGCAGGGAGTCATGTGAGTTCAAGTTCACCTGTTTGGCGCTGCTCTCAGTTCAGATGTGTGTTTTGGTTTATTCGAAAACTGCATGATCATGATATACATTAGACCCACATATGAACCATGTATGGACACACGTCGTGTGGGGTGACATTACGCCACTACAGCGGATCGCTGAGGACAAAACTATCTATGTTTTCTACAACCACTTTCTAATGTCAAATCTGATATTTACTGAGTACTGATACACTACAGACAAACATTGTTTTTATCCTTTTTTTGTATTGGTTAACACAATGTGACACAAGAAGTGGAATTGTGGTATTTACATTGGACGGTTATATTATCCTGTAGAGACAGCAACTGATATGCATATGGGTTACGCTGGAGTTGGATATATTGTATTCAAATATTGTTTTGTGGTCCGGATGGGACATTGCGTGTGGCTGATTATGTTTTTTGTTCCTACCCAGCCCTTACAAGTCAGGGGCGACTAGAAAGTGTATTTCAATGTCCATTCACGGTGTACTTTCTCTTTCACAACCTTGTTCCTCTTAAACCCTCGGTGACCTGGGCTGTATTCAACTTTATTTTTACCCCTGACTAGTCAAGCTCTGGTTACGGTTTAGGCCCCTGCACCCGACTTCATCGTCAAGTGCAGCAGTACTTTTCCACTAGCTTCATTCACCTGCTGCTGTTCAGCAATATGTGACTGTGTCATTACTAGTCAGACAAGTGTAACGACTGGAAATGTTGCGCAGGTGAACTCATATAAAGTCTATACAGCTGATCCTGAGGAAAGTATGGCAGCTCCTGTTGATTTGTAAATGTAGCCTGTAGGGGGGGCTCCTATTCCTGCATTGTGAACATTCAGATAATAACAAAGCATCAGAAATAAAACTACCTGACCCTCAAACAGTAAGGCAACTAATGGTTTTGATGCATTCGCAGCTAAGGGCATTTCATTAATCGGATATCATGTCAGACTTTCTGTCTGTCTGTCCATACAGTGACATGAAGAATGCTGTTATTGGGAACAACAAGCAGAAAGCCAACCTGATAGTACTCGGAGCCGTACCCAGGTATCCTGCACACATTTTGTTAATCATTTTATCTATCTTTTTCTCTTCATTTTGCATGGACCCTTCTTTCACTTTTGTTTTTAATTTCTTCTGCTCACTAGAATAATATTGCTTTCAACTTCCACCTGGATCGTCACTCGTCTGCTGTGGACTAATAGACAAATCTTTTGGGGTCCAGGTTACTCTACTTGCTCCAACAGGGCTCTTCAAGTTCAGAACTGCAGACAGAGTGTGCCGTGGTTCTCGGCAGCCTGGCCATGGGCACGGAAAACAACATCAAGTCCCTGGTGGACTGTCATATCATCCCAGCCCTGCTCCAAGGTGACTCTTGCTCTCTCTCTCTTTATCGCTCCCTCTTTTTACTCACCTCTAGCCCCTAATCTCATTCTCTCTCTTACCAACAACATACATACACATAAATATATCCATAGAAAAGACAGCAGCACAACATTACTGAGACAAAACAGTTAAAGAAAGAACACAAAAAGCAGCATGAGAATAATGAGTACATTCCATAGGTAATTCCCACCATGGTAGATCAGGTCAAAATTAATTTGTTTAAACGAAAAAAATAAAACATCTGTCCATGCATTTTTAGGTCTCCTATGTCCGGACTTGACCTTTATTGAAGCGTGCCTCCGATGTCTCAGGACAGTCTTCATCAGTCCTGTAACCCCCGTGCAGCTACTCTATACGGTAAGAGACAAACACCCAAAGCTTTCACTTTTATTGGCAACTTTATTTGTCCTTATTTGTCCACTCGAGTGTAAACTTTTTATTCACTCCTCTCCCATGAAGGACCCCACTGTGATCCCCCATCTAATGTCTCTCCTGAGCCACTCGCAGAGGACCCAGGAGTACATCACACAGATCTTCTCGCACTGCTGCAAGGTTCACTGACTGACTGACTGACTTCACTGACTGACTTGACTGACTGACTGACTGACTCACTTCACTGACTCACTTCACTGATACCTCAATCATTGATGGACTGTTTGTGTGTGAACATCTCTCTCTCTCTCCAGACCCCAGAGCATCAGACCGTTCTGTTCAATCACGGCGCCATCCAGAACATTGCTCCGCTTCTCACTGCTCCCTCCTATAAGGTAATGTGTGCTCCCACAATTGGGCTTCCCATAGGTCCCTTTCACCCTATTTGTTTTACATTTTGGATTCCTCTTTCTGGTGTCTCTTTCATCGCTGTTGCGTCTCACTCCGGCCGGTCTCTCCTCTAGGTTCGGATGCAGGCTTTAAAGTGTTTTTCGGTCCTTGCTTATGAGAACACGCAGGTGTCCATGACACTGGTGAATGGTGAGAAAAGAATGAACTGAAACTCACTAAAAACTGAAACTCAGTTTGCTAATGGAGTCTAATGGATCTTCATTTCATTTGACAGTGTTGGTGGAAGGCGAGCTGCTCTCTCAGGTATTTGTCAGAATGATGCAAAGGGATCAGCCCATTGAAATGCAGCTCACCGCAGCCAAATGGTGAGTTGGTGTACAGCCTCAGGAACCTAGTAACCAAATATATTCCACTAGTCGTATGCAAATATTTTACTGGTGTTTTTCCGATCTTTTAACGTTTCGTTTCTCCTTCTATGATATTTTCCCTGTGTGCCTCGCTCTACCTCGCTCCCAGTTTAACCTACATGTGTCGGGCAGGCGCCATTGGTACGGACGACACTTGCGTAGTCCTAAAGGTTAGCATTTCGTTTTCTACTTGGCAAACTCATAAGTTGTTTGCCCGCCCTCTCTCCGGCCCCTTTGACATAGCCTGTTCAAGGTGGGAATTTGCTGGTGTTATTCTGCCTCGCAATCAGTATAAAACATATAAACACGGAATGGGGCGGCATTCTTGTCCACCTTTAAGCCTGCAGTGGAAGTTTTAACAAAACCATGTATTGATGTGTCGGGTGAACCGACCAGTGGTGGGACATTTAGATGACGTTTAGGTTGCAATTTAAACCGCTCTAAAGAAGAAATAGACTCGATTTTAGCCAACCTACAGCTCGGGAACCTTTCCGACGCCAAGCGCTCCCTGCTTCCCTTCAATTTGTCCTCCAACTTAATTCTGATAACACAAACACAATTCAATTAAAACTCTATCATTAATTTGCTTGTACCAAGATTACATTGACATTCCAGTCTTGGAAACCCGACCTTCAATCAAAAACAATTTGAGGCAATCTCACAATACAATTGTGAGATTACAAAGCAATGAACCACGGTGCTCACATAAAATCAATAAAAAAATGTTTTCAACCACACACATACGCATACAGACGCTGCCGTGTCTGGTGCGCATGTGCAGTAAAGAGCGACTGCTGGAGGAGCGCGTGGAGGGGGCGGAGACCCTGGCCTACCTGATGGAGCCCGATGTGGAGCTGCAGCGCATCGCCAGCACCACAGACCACCTGGTGGCCATGCTGGCCGACTACTTCAAATACCCCAGCTCCGTGTCCGCCATCACGGACATCAAAAGGGTGCGTGGACCCACCACAGCGTTAAACCGCAATCAATAATTAGATTTTATACCACGGTTGTTAAATATTCGATCCTGATTGGTCTAAAGCGTTCCAATAGTATGGCATATAGCGTTTCCTTTTTCAATAAGCGGCGCAATATTTAGACTTCAGCTTTGGTTGAAGTTGATTTAAAAAAAAATATATATGAAAAAAAAGGATGTGTGTGTTTGTGCACAGCTGGACCACGACCTGAAGCACGCGCACGAGCTGAGACAAGCGGCTTTTAAACTGTATGCCTCGCTGGGCTCCAATGACGAGGACATCCGCAAGAAGGTGAGGGGTTTAAGCCAGCTTCTGTCTGAGGGGACCCATTTCTAATGTGTGACACCTTGCGGTCATTATTACTACCTTTCAATGGATAAGCATTCAAAGTTGTTGACACATTCTGTCTGCATATTCGGTAGGAAAAATGCTTTCCAATTATGCTTACAAGGTCTAGATGTTTCAATATGCCATTAGAAATACTGGAGAGAAGCGGGTGATAATGTTTTACCTATAGCGGCATCTCGTGCTATGGAATTATTATTTTTACTATATTTTGAAGCCCTAACATGGCTTCTTGTAGCCATGAGCGGTATCTTTCCCAAGGATATGTTTCTGTGTTTATATTTATTTGTGGTTTCGTCATCGTCTCTCATCATAAATTCTACACTTTTTTGGAATGCTCTCCTTGCCCGCTGTTTCTTTTTTTTCAATGCACTGTTAAGCACCCTGCGATTGTCCCTGATGATTGAAGGTGCTATATATATTTTATGTATTCTTATTGTTTTTATTATTACTGGTCAGATTGAGACCAGCTGATGTTGTCCCACAGCCATTACGGCACCCCATAGTGATCACCGGTCTGGCCTAGTGCTGCGTGGGCATCTTATTTAGGTTACAATGCCTTTAGTCATTGTGAGGCTTAAAAGAGGGCCCATTCATTCCCATTCATTTTGAGCTTATTTGCTGTTGAATTTGCTGTTGAATTCGGGTGTACAGACTTATTTTTTCCCCTTATCTTCTGTTCCAACAGATTACAGAGACGGAGAACATGATGGACAGAATAGTGAGCGGCCTGTCAGAATCAAGCATCAAAGTGCGCCTCGCGGCTGTCAGGTAGAGTGCAGAGAGACGCCTTTCTTCCCCTATTCTCCCGCCACCCGATTGTTTGTATGTCCATTGTCTATCCATCCCTCAGTCATGGCTGTCGAAATCGATGACCTTCTCGCTCCTCAGCCTCCACTTTCACTCATTCTCTCTCTCTAATCAATCCATCTTCCTCTCGCTCAATCAGACACTCTTTGTCTTTCATGTTCCCCAAACCGCCTCCCTGTCATTTTTGCTCAGGTTTTCTCAGACCTATCCTCTCGTCTCAATCCTCAAATTCAGTTTTTTCTGTGAACAGGTGTCTCCACAGTTTGTCGCGGTCGGTACAGCAGCTGAGGACCAGCTTCCATGACCACGCCGTGTGGAAACCTCTCATGAAGGTTGGTGCTGTTGAAATCCCCCCAAGTGGGAGGATGTCGTCTGCCAACAATGTTTCACTTGGGAACGTATTGGTCCTTGTCAGTATAATGAACCGTTGTGGTCATTGTTGTTTTTTGAACAGCTGTTGCAGAACGCCCCGGACGAGGTTCTTGTCATGGCCTCCTCAACGCTATGCAACCTGCTGCTGGAGTTCTCGCCCAGTAAAGAGGTGCAGACCCTGCTTTCTTTACTTGCTCATCTCTTCCTGCTTTCCCTCACACACAAGCCTCTGTTTCCCTCGCTACAGTTTTACATTTGGTCTAACACTCACTCACTCACTCACTCACTCACTCACT
>JAOSLM010000089.1:11239386-11256759 GCA_025629765.1 Eleginus gracilis | reverse complement strand
CACACACACACACACACACACACACACACACACACACACACACACACACACACACACACACACCAAAAAAAGTTGGAATTTACATGTATACGATTAGAATTAGAAGTTAGGCCGAGAACAATAAAAGCATACACTAAAAACATGTTGCGCAACCTACTATATAATAAAAAAACTAAACAGGGCAAAGTACCAAATAGCCAGTCATCAGGGGGAAATACAGTATTAGGTGTATTAGTAGGACACTGGGGGAGCACCATCTGTTGTGGTTCAGACTTTTTGAGATTACTCAATGGGGCGATGCTGTGGTGAGGTACCTCTCACGGCCTGGTGATTCCTCCCCGACCGCATCTCAAGTAGCCTGAGGATGTGACTCACCCCGAGTGTGTTGGCTAGGAGGGAGTGCGTGCGTACCTTGGGTTTGCCGCCTGGCAGAGGTTGGACAGCGCAGACGTCATGATCTCGGCGGTCAGGCTCTCGGCGTAGCTGGCCCCGTCGTGGCCGATGCCGCTATCGGCGTTGAGGCTGGTGTTGCTCAGCTCCCGCTTGGCCGTCTCCATGGCGACGGAGACCATCTCCTCGGCGAAGGCCACGCGGAGGTCCAGGTCAATCTGGATCTTGGGGATCTCCAGGGCGGAGAGGTGCTCCACTCCGCCCTCGCACTCCTGCCCCCGCTTGGGCCTCACCCTGGGGCCAGCCTGCAGACAGTGGTGGTGGTGCACCCTGGGATTGGTGCATTGGGGGCAGGCTCCCTCCGACAGCCTGTCTGCGTAGGCGTGTCTGTCGTGAGCCGGGGGCCTCAGGTTCTCCCGGCCCAAGTGGCCGGCTGCAGACAGACCCATCTCCAGGGTGTCCTCCACTATCTTCCTGGCGTAGTGCTCTATGACCTGCATGACCCCGGCGCCGTAGCCCCCTTCACTCAGGCTGCTGGTGCTGTGGTATTGCCTGCCCTTACCTTCCTCAGCCAGCAGGGGGCAGGAGAAGGCGTCTCTGATAAGATTCTCTGCCATGTACTCCAGTTTGGTGCTCCTGTAGATACAGGAGTCTGTGAGAGACTTGGGCAGGAGGGCAGGTGGCAGGCACAGCTTCCGCATCACATCACAGGTGATGCTGTATGCTAAGGATTCCGAAAAGTGGACCAAGTCGGCGTACTCCCGCTGATGCTGTTCCTCAGAGTCCTGGGGGCAGGTGCACATGCTGCTCCCTCCGACCCGGTGTGAGGACGCCTCACCCCCGGCTGCCTTCCAGTCCTCCGGTAGGGACCTGGAAGAGTGGAGTCGGTTAGCAGTCGAAGACTTCTTCTTCATCTTGCGGGCGGCGTGGGTCAGGCCTTGCTTGATGGAGCGGTACGCCAAGCGGCTGGCATACTGGTCCAGCACAAGCTCCCTGCTGCCTCCCTCCTTCTTCAGCACCCTGATGAGGTAGCCGGCATACTCGTCAGTCACGCTCTCGCAGCTAGGGTACTGGGATGACAAGCCTGGGCTGGAGGTCGCGGTCGAGATGGGATATTGGGGGCCAGAAGCTATTGGATGATGGTGGTGGTGGTGGTGGTGCTGATGGTGGTGACACTCAGAGACTGGTCTGTCCAGGCTACTTCTGCGCAGGGCACTGTGATGGGGACACTGCGGTCCCGGGTTGACCAACCGCTTCACGTCACTGATGACTTCCCCCGCCACCTCGCCGGCGTAAACCCACAGCGAGTTGAGGGTTTCCTCCGAGAACTGAGCCACGCTGTCCCTCCTTGCCACTCCGTCTGGGTTCCCTGAACCATCCTCCTCATCCTCGTCTTTCTCCTTCTCCAGCTTCTCAGCCCCCATCAGGGTGTCCATCTCCGTCACCATGGATACAATGTGACAGGCCAGCCGTTCGGCATAGCGGAAGGCCTCCTTGTTTGACATCCTGCGAGCAGCCGCCCTTGAGGTGCCTCCGATCGCCGAGCCTCTGTGCACGGCACCAGGCCCGCCTTCTCCGTGTTCCTCTTGCTCTTCCTCCTCGTCTTCCTCCTCTTCCTCCTGCCCATGGCCCTCAGCCTCCTCCGACAGCGAGCGCATCAGATTCACCATAAAGTCTGCCTTGTCTGCCTCGGGGCTAGGGTCTGTCGGCCCAGGACCGGGCTCCGGCTGGCAGCGGGGGGTAGGTGGTGGGGTGGCTGGGGAGAACTCCTTGGCCAGCTTGCCTTTTAATTTCTTGGAGAACTGCCTGATCTGCTTCTCCTTCGACACCTCGCTCGGCTGCTGGGGGCTGGAGGGAGGGGTTCCAGGTGTCCTGGTTGTTTTCTGACCACAGCTGGGGGCAGACTCATCCCTGGGGATGGAGATCTTCCTCTGGACTCCTGTCTTGGCTCCGGGCAAATCTAAAGAGTCCATGGTCACAGGAAGCATCTCCCCTGTCCCACCACTACTACCAAGGATACACTCCCCACTACCTCTGCTTGGACATTTTGGCTGAGACGGCTCAATGTGTGTTCCTGAGGTCTGTTCAGGGGGACTGCTTTGACTCACACCCCCACAGTCCTTGCCGTCGTATGTGAAGCTCTCCTGGCCAGCTCTCTGCACCAACGGTGAGTCAGGCAGATCGTCGCTGACCGAACCAGGCCTAGAAGAGGAGCCTCTCCTGCCCCCTAAATTCTTGGTGAAAAACTCTGTGCAGTCGCCAAAACTCTTTTTCATCTTGGTAGCGGTCATAAGCTCACATGCCTCGCTGACTATCATGTCCACCATGTTACCAGAGAAGTGGTGGAAAGGGGACTTCCTTTCAGAGGCGTCTCCCCGTGGACCGTGTGTGTGGGGTCCTTGAGGGTAGTGCTCAGTCTGCGTGGCGGCGGTGGTGTCTGAAGAGGCCGTCGTCACCACTGTCCTCTTGGGGCTGGTCTGTGACGTGGGGGCCAGTGCTGACTTATACTGACAGCTCTCTTCAGAAGGTGCGGGAAGGTGAAGGGCTTGACCTGCCTGTGGCACAGAAATGCAACTGGCCATGCCCGACACTGTAAACAGCGCTTTCTTCACCGTGCAGACCCCATTCTCCTCCGATGGGGCGGGGGTCCCGTCGGCAGCTGGGTCGGCGTGGCACACCTGTGCACCGGTGACGGTACTGCAGGTGTGTGTGCTGGTGTCGTCAGAGCTGACGTAGCAGACGTTGTCGAGAGAAACACTGATGGCTGCCTGGCTTGTGAAGGCCACGTCAGCCTGAGAGAGTTGTATGAAAGCCTCCTGTATGACCGACTCTGACAAGTCTGAAGCATAGGAGCACACCACCTCCTCTCCTTCATCGTCGTCGTCCTCCTCCTCTGCCTCCCCTCTCCCTTGGCCGAAGGACCAGTCACTAGGGGTGAGAGGGGTCGAGGGGTGGGAGAACTGACACACCTCCATGATGCCCTCAAACACCAGTTCCTCTGCCAGTTCTGCAGCAAACTGGGACACTGTGCTGTTGAAGATCTGCTTTTTGACCGTCAGGAACTCCTTGAGCGCCCCGGACACGGCCTCGCCCACCAGGAAGCCGGCCAGGCCACTGATGGCCCGCTCCTTCAGCACGATGGCGCGGCGCATGCCGATCTCGTGGAAGGCCATCTGGAACACGGAGGAGGTGAGCCTGGCGGCCAGGTGGCAGAGCGTGGTGGTGCACTGGGACACGCCTTTCTGGAGGTCCCGCAGGGCGCTGCCCAGGCTCATCTCCACCAGGTCTGTGGCGAACCGCTGGATGCCGTCCTTCAGGGACTGAGGCCTCTGCTGCAGCTTGTCCACCGTCACAGCCTCCTGGATCTCGGAGAGCTTCATCAGGTGGCCCGCAGGGTTCTGAAACTCCTTGTGACAGACGCAGCTCAGGTTCTTGTTGTCCGACATGTCCGTCGGGGACTGGTAGCCGCACACCGAGCCCAGGATCTCCCTCGACAGACTGCTGGCAAAGTCGGAGTAGGTCTTGTAGAGTGAGCAAAGGTCCTGAGGCTTGCGCAGCTCTGAGACATCTCCCTCTGATTTCCAAAAGTACTCCAGTGAGCCTCCGGAGTCGCCCAGCGGGCTGAAGGCCGAGGCGCTAACGGGACTGAAAAGCGGACCCTCCTCGCAGGATGTCCGCACAGGACGGGGGGAGTCGGGCACTTCAGAGTTTGGGGAGTAGGGGGACCCGGGTTTTAGAGGTGTAGGCTTCTTCAGATTGGCGGGAAGGGGGGGCTGGTCAAAGCGCTGCAGGTTCCTCCCCTTGGTGGAGCAGCCTCGAGATACATATTTGGAGCCACCGACATTGATCTCGGATGGCTTCTTCTTTTTCTGGCCCGGGTTAGAGGGGTTCACCAGATCCAGAGGCAGGGTGAGGGTGCAGCTGTCGGAGCTCAGCTCGTCTAAGTCATCGAATTGGTCGAAACTGTCGAAGAACTCACTGACTTCCGAGTCAGAGTCCTCCACGGGCTCCCTGGGCCCGCCTGGTACCTGGGGGATGTCCAGCTTGGCCAGCAGACTCTTCTGGTAGCCCACCTCATCCAGGAAGATGATGGGGCTGGGGCTGGAGCCGTCTGAGTCGTCAGACTCGCTGTAATGGGCGGAGGCAGGTTCCGGGAGGCGGGTTCCGGGGTTATAGTGGGTCCACTGGGACTCAGGGGCTGACGGCCTCTGCACCGTGATGGACACCTCCGGCCCACAGTTGAGCTTGGAGGCGGGCCGCTTGGCGGAGGAGCTGATGATCACACGTGACCCTGCAAGGTCTTTCTTTCTCTTGTGGGCTGGGATGGTCTGGGACGCGACGTCACGCTTTGTGCCATGGTGATATGGAGCTGCGGCTGCAGCTGCAGAAACAGATACAATATGAAGAAAATTAAAAGCAGATACTATTTACACATTTGTTAATTGAATAGTGAAAAAGACACTGTTGACAAACACATATTTTTAATGAATACATTGACAACCTACTGATTTAACCCTCTCCTAGCAAGAAACCCATTTTAGAGGAACATAAATGCTTAAAAAAAAAATATATATATATATATATATAAATAATTAAATTGTAAAACATACAGGGGGCTTCTCTGGTGTCCTCCTCCTCCAGATGCTCCAGCGCGGTCACAAAGTCGTCCTCTATGGACGAGACAGACTGGTTGGTGTCGTCCTCCTCCGCCTGGTGGGACTCTGACGAGCCCCTGTGGAGGACCTGCAGCTCCATGGCGTAGCGGATCCCGGCCGCGTAGCGCCCCAGCAGGCCCAGGAGGGAGGCCATGATGGCCTGAGGACAGGGCCCAGGGCTGGGACTGTGCCTCAGCACACACACCACTCTCAGCCAGCACTGAGGAGAGGGGGAGAGAGAATAAGAGGAGGGGGGAGAGCGGGAGAGAAAATAAAGAGGGAGAGGGAATAAGTGGGAGAGAGAGACAGGGAGGAAACCAAATGTGAGAGGGTTTATTCGTTCCGCCAGAGGACAATCGGCTAAAGCCTGCCGAGCACAAAGAGAAAACAAGACGGTATTTGGATCTAACCGCCAGACAGATTGTCAAGGACTCCCCCTCCCCAGGCAACGTGGGACCCTGCGAAGCAGTCGTCTGGAGTGCAGTCTGATTTGGTTCTGGTTTCAAAGACAGACACACACAAACATACACAGGTTCCCATGGGGGACCCCTTACCTCCATGTCGTCCTCAGGCCAGGGGATGGAAGGAATCAGGCGGTGTGGGGGTTTCTTGTTATGTCTACACTGCTGGTAACACGATGCTTATGCAGAATAATCGGGCGTGTGTGGGAGTGAATGGGGGGAAAGGGGGCGCTCTGCATCAAAGAACACAGATTGGGCACAGGCCTTGTGTGGAAAACAAGCATGAAGGACACAGCTGTGATTGTGGGTAAAGGAAACCAACTCTGCCTGTGTTCCCACCTGTGTTTGTCCAGGAGCATGCAGGGCAAACAGAGGTAAACATCTTGCACTGATTTACATGGGAGGTGATGAACATGGCCTCAACCTAGGTGGTTTTTCTATACTCAAACAGTGAGTGTAATCAGGAACTTATTTTTTGTTGTTGCTATGCTTGCGTTTCATTTCTTTCTCCACTGTTGCCACAAATTAACTCTGCTCATTTCAACCTTTTGCTTAAAGGAGGCTTATGTCACATAAAAAAACACTCACAATCTAAGCTGCCGTCTTGTTTTTTATTTCACCGTTCAAAAAAGAATTACAACCCGTTGCTAGGTTATTCTCAAATGTTTGCTGAAGGAAATACCCATACGGTGTCGAAAGCATGCTCATTTCATGGAACTTCAGATCCAATGATTGATCCCTCCTACACTCACAGTAAGGCAGGAAGAGACCTCCTGCATTCTACCTGTGTTGCTGGGTCCCTTCCTGGGGCAGGGCGCCGCGAGTCTTTGAGCAGCAGCACATCGTCGTTGCGGAGGCTGTGGACGTGGAGGGAGCGGAGCAGGTCACAGAGCTCCACGGGCAGAGAGGACAGTGCCTGGAGACCAAAGAGGAAGTTGTAGGAGAATGAAGTGGACTGCCTCTCTGGTGGCTGCTCAGCGCTGTTCATCATCTGAATCAGCCTCATCCAAATGCATCAGGCTGCACATTACGAATACAATATAACACAGGCTTTCTGACCATTTCGAACCATTTAATATGCCCAAATATGCGTGTTTGGTATCCCCTAATGTTGTATGAAATGAAAGATACTACATGGATTGTGCATTTCCCTCCCAGTGGATTTCCTCATATTGCCATATGCGCACCAGTTATTTCTGGACTACAGTTATTATGGAACATTATCTATTTTCAGTAACCAATTCATTTATTCTCATTATTAATAATGAGAATCTTGTTCAAATATATGAGGTGAATAAATAGTTGTCTGTTGATATTCTTTTACTACATGAATACTCTCCAGTGGAATGGTAAATCTGCCTTGGTGGTAAATATCCAGCTACACCAACTCACCTGTGGAGAGACATCCTTCCCTTCAGAGAGACCAGGAAGACACACAAAATGTATCTGAAAAGAAGGGTCAAATTACATTAGTGCTAGGTGTCTGGGATTCCTCACTCGGATCAGAAAAACGTTTTTTTCCTGGTCTGCCATAAGTGTTTGACACAAACCTCGGTTAACCTGTGTGTATCTCCTCTCTGCAGCTCCACACTCACACGACACAGCTCCTTCTTGGTCCTCAGAAGGCTCTTCACACACTGAGCCCCGCTGTCGCGCACCGTCTGCACCACAGACCACAATACTACATTTGAAACTGTTGTTTTCAAACCAAAGCCGTTGCAGTATCAACCTCAACCAAGGTCTCCAATGTCAACATGACTGGAGACCTTGAAGTGTAAGCCTTTATCCTTACCAATACCGCTTAATTTACCTAAACACAGACTGCCACACACTGAAAAAATAAATGCCTCCTAAGAGCTCAAACTACAGCGTGTGCTGTCATTGGGTGAACAACATGCTCTCGGATCAGCGCAGGAAAAACCTAATCACTGTTGGTAATATTTAGGAGAATTGTTGATTGGTATAAATGCTAAATCAAAATGACAAATTTCCCATAGTCACCATCAATAAATTCCATAAGATTGTATAACATCCAAGAACAAATGCACATGAGAAATCGCAGAAACCCGCCTCACAGCTAGCTAGTAAAGGAAAAAGGTTGAATTAATACAATTCTAATGCGAGTGCCTTCTTATTTGAATAGACCACCATAACCTCGATCAACACTTGATCGCCAATTAGAACGCATGGGTAACATTTTTATAATAATAGCATGCTTTTCTATTACATATAGAAAAATAAGTGACACACATAGTTTCTTAAATGCTTACTTTCTGCATTGCAAATAAAAGGTTATTGTAATGCCTTCATATTAACGACACATTACAATGCTATATGTAGAAGGACGCCATCTCAAGAGATGTACTCCGGATAACTGTAGTAGACAGACCTCTTTCCGGATGGACGCTCTGGTCCTCAGTGGCACCCCTCGAATGCGGGCACAGGCGTCCATGGCAACGGAGGGCTGGTTGTGGCTACCTGGCTGGGCCACTCACCTGCACAGAGGAGAGTCCAGAAGGAGGGAAGGGTTGGCGGGGAGAACATAGGGAGAGAGAGAACAGATTAGAGAGTGTGAATACCCTGTGACTATGGGCTGAGTGTGTGTGACTCTAGCATGAGATGACTAATGCAATAGAATGTATTACTGCAGGCAAAAATATCAAACAAACAGACAGTCATGCAGACTCATGTGACGAATGTTACCAAAAAAATATTTTCAGCAGAGCAGTAAATGAAATTTGTTAGTAGGCCTGGACTTGTCATGCTGATGTGGTCAACACTGTGCAGACCTTCTCCCTTTGAACTCCCTTCAACAAGCCAGAGTGCATCCATGATCAAAAAGCATGAGATAACAGAGGTGTATGCTCTGGACCAGAGCTTGGGGGAAAACATACTTAGTAAGCATGACAGGGATGGACAAATATTTACTCTGTCCTTGGTTGGAGGGAGTTGTTCTTTTTCACCCCTCCCTCCCCAAGACATCCAAGCTTCATCCGGTATTGGCCAAATTGAGTCTAGAAACAGGCATGTGCTCCTATTGATCAGCCCACGATACACCCTGAGAAACACGATTATGGAGGAAACATTCAATAAAGTATATGCAACTGGCTGATCCAGGACCACTGGACTTCGTACGGGTGCTTCGGTAGTCTGTTCAAGAACAACAGCACCACTGCTGCTAACCTCAACTATGCAGTGCATCCTGGCTCGGTCATAGGGAAAGCAGTCACAATGACGTCTATTATTGCTGTGACCAAGACCATGGGGAATAACAACAATTCTCTGAAAATGTACTTTTTGCAGCCTGTGGTGTTTTATGTTTACCCCCGAAGCTCAAGCAATCTCTTGTTTTTCTCAATGTTCTCACTTTTCTACAATACTTTCAAGAACACACATGTGTTGTTCAAATATTCTATGTTTATTATACCAATCAATACATTTTAAAGAATAGCAAGCTTTATTGTAGGAAGGTAGGTTGGGGAAGGTTAATTTTGTTGAAATCTGTTCTGCAGGAATCCTATGTCGGTTTGCCTCTGTGAGAACTCGCAGAACAGAGCCAGCAGTATCAATCACATTGGCCCCAAAACATTAGCCAGCAATATGTATCCAACACATAGGCCTATTGAGCAACAGCACATATTGTGTTCATCAGCACTTAAACAACGACATCGTTCTCAGCAGCGAACCACTGCTGTAATATATGCAATGTTATGAAGCCTTAGTAGGAACATTTACCACATCCAGACAGTAATATAACATGGTAACGTTACAGCTCTCTGCAGGGAAGATGTTTACCAAGAATTCTGACAACAGCGAGACGTATTGGTTAACGCCATGTTTTGGTCAGACTTGATATCGATGTCAACGTTGTCTAATCATACTGGTTATGAACAACAAATGCTACGACGATGGGAAGGCACCATTGAAGGCGTCTAGGATAGTATGCTAGCCATGGATCGTGACGTAGGTTCTCTCCAGATCATTCAAAACCTCTCACCAATACAATGTAGCCATACCGGAATAGATTAGTTGCTGGTAAGCTAGCTACTGTAAAACAACAATATCCACTTCTGTTTTAACCCCACACAATAATCATGTAAGTGAAAAGGGGAAAATGACGGGATTTAAATCAATAATTGTGGTGAAATGTATAATGCGGTGGTTGTTGAAAAGCTGTCAATCATTTGTTTGGCAGCAGCAGCCAGGCCTCGTTTGGATCGGCCTGTGATGTCACCCGAACAGCTTCTCAATAAGATAGCTAACGTTGGAGTTGTAATATACATTGTATTAAACCGAGAAACCACTCGTTTATATCTATTTAATTTAATATGGGATGTATGGAGAATGGTTTTAACTCACCGTTCACAGTTGGGCTCCAGCAGGATGGCGATATACAGCCTGGCTGATGGGCGGTCCGTGGACGGTCTGTTTGTTTTGAACGACTCTGACCCGTGGGCTGAGGATTAAAAGCGCATTTTCAATTTGGTTTGTTACATCTACATTTCCCAACGCCGAGATAGATAGCTGTATTACTTATAGCCGTATTTGTATTTCGCGAACGTATTTTAGTTTGCTAACTAAATAAATAAATGTGAGATATTTGTATGATCTAGAAAAGAGGAGTTATGCTTTGTTTAAACTTTAATGACAAACTAAGTCTCGATTTTGTACGAGCCATCACAAATTAATATATCAGCTATATACATTTTTGTACCGTTCTATTGAGGATGTGCCGATTCGTTTGACTCCCAAAGGAGGATCCGATTTCCCATCACCGTTTCCGCTTTTTCTTTTTTTCCTCTTTTCCAAGCATGAAAACAATCCGATTTCAGGCACAGCTAATCACACTCAGAAGAAACTGTAGAGCACAGAGCAGTCGAACGGCAAAGTATGCAATGTAATAATATATTAAATTATATTATATTGTATATAATAAGTAATCCACTCAATTAATATACATATTTACGAGTTTACGAGAGAACTTTACTCAACCATATTACAGCTTTTTTTTTACACTTAAAACTTACTTAAAATATAAGTATTCTGTGCCACTGTCATTATTGTTCATGGCAAATATACTGGCTTTATAATTCATTCCTAACCAACAATCAAAAGTACCCAATTCCTGATTTTACTCAACACACATTTCATCTAAACCTATTTATTTTTAAACCTACAGTGGGTTAACTTATTATAATTTTATATCATAAAGCTAAATCTTTATAGGGGATGTTTTGGTTGTAAGGTGTCTTGTAACCACTTATTTATCTTGCTAATTTTCAATGACACAATTAAGTTATATTAGATTGTTTAATAATAGAAATGACTTATTATTATTAGACTTATATTATTTCAAGAAATGGGACTTTGACTGAAGTAAGAGGGTACAGGGAGGGGCAAACACAAGTATTTTGTTGAACAGAAAGAAAGAGAGGATGTGGGTATTTCTAAAGACATGGAGGCATCACATATGGTGTGCAGTTCAGAGTCACTATTGGCCTTCTCACAAAGTGGCTGTTTGTGTACCATAATTTCACAATAAGTAATGTAGGCTGTCATTTGATAAATAACAATCAGTGGATAACAAAATGGGCAAAACAAAACAAACAATTATAAAAATAGAGAACAAAATGATGCAATGCAAGTGAGCAAATCCCATTGTGTATTCATTCAGTTTTATTGAAGAAGGAATATATGAACAGGTGGCCTTTTTTTAAGGCACCACAAAAAAATGTACAACAAAGCTGGACCATTTATTTATTCAGAATACAAAAATACACATCTCAGTGACTTCAAATTGTAATAAATAGTTAATCATGCATTCTAACCATAAAAAGGCACAGAAAACAGTCACTTAGTAGTCATAAAAATTACCAACTACTTACTTACTTTACCAAAGTCATCCAGATATTAATATAGGTGACAACTGTAACATTATATTCCAAATGTGAAAACACAATACACATCATATCATATAACCTTAGGCAATAAATATGCAAATATTCAAATATTGTTTATACCTATAGAAATTTTAAGAAATTAAAACTGTGCCATAGTAAACTAATGTAAACAAATGAAACACACATTCCCCCCCACCCCAAACATTTTTCTTGTTTTGTTTTTTGGGATTATGAAAACCAGGCAGTTTGCAGCATTTATTTACAGACCACTGGAAAACTCAGCAAGGGAGAAGGTGGGCATGTCCGCTGTGTATAGAACAACCCAACTCCCTCCTGCCTGTAGTCTGAGTCAGAACACGTAGGGTTAATATAATCAGGCTGGACATTTGAAACATCACAAGCATACACAACAGAGCAAGGGGACTCTGAACCCATAAATCAAGATGAAATACACATTCATACCCAAATGAGTGGCCATGGTAGAGATGAAAATGCATAAAATATGGTTATTGAGCACTGAAGAAACAAGGCAGTTTGATTCATACTACTACCTCTGTTTAAAGCACTGACAAAACAAGGCCTCAGTGACTTTTAGACCTTACACTCTAGACCCTACAACTGGACTAAAGTGCACTTTAATCCAGACTTCTGGAATACGATTAGGAGAGGCATGAACCTATTCCTATCCTCTAATTACTGATACATATATCATTTGCATTTTCTTAATGTGAGTCCAAGGCATAGTTCATATGTCCATCCGTTTAGGGTTTGAATGATGCAAAAAAAAAGACACTTGCTGAACTAGTAAATGAAAGGCATTAGTCAGGCGTGTAGTGATTGGAGTGTTAAAGTTTGACTCGAGTCTGCAACACAGCTACTATCTATATAGATTAACCCTGATGCAAGTGATTGTCTGCAACAGCTAAGTAAAATAACATTACTTACGATGCAGTAAGAGAGAAAGAGAGAGGGAGCGACTTGGGAAAGCATCAGTGATATGGCTCCCTCTAGTGGAATATCTAGCACAATGCTGCAGCTTCATCTGCCAAATCAAAGTCTGACTTGATTATATATTGTATGGTTTAGCTGCCTTTTGCTACATTTCAGGAACCATTATGGAAAGGAACCCCTTATCCAAATCATATTCTAGTTCACGCTAACATGATATCATTATGCAGGAAGCACTGTAGGGCAAAACCAGTATTTGATATTAAAATGCAAGTGGGAATGATATTGCTCTGGGGAGGACCGGTTGAAAAAATAAAACAAGATTACGAATGTAATGTGAACCAATCATTTCAAAATAAATGAAAAAAGGGGAGATTCAGACTGATGGCAATGATACGCTTTACAATTGCTGATATATATGGGGGATGCCACTGGTAATGAAGAAGCATGCATAGTTACATGTATGCACATGTCCACACACACACACACACACACGCGGGCGCACACACGCACGCACAGACACACACATGCACACACATGTGCAAGCAAATGCATTGTGATACATGGTGAAATGATAGCACAACAGTCATGTCTGCCTGTTCTAGTCATTCATGGACATGGTCCTACGAAGGAGAATCACCTTGGAAGCACAGAGGAACGAGACTACAATCTAATGAACTTCTGGAAGAATCTCGGAGTGTCTGTCTATGGGGGTTCATTCTAAACCATGAGATCATGGAGGGCTGCCATGTTAGAAAGCTGCAGAGACTGTATAAAAAAACAACAACAAGAGCTATATAATATTGCACCGCCATTAGAATACAACAGCATTGTCATGTACAAAATATTAAAACTGAATTAATAATCCACAAAATTATGCCATGGTTCTAGGTACACGATCCAACATGAATGCTGCTGACCATGCATTCATTGTCCGCCCTCTACAAAGGCATTCAACTACAACACTTACAAACAGTGTTTGCATACACCAGTAAACTGTCCGTACAGTGCATATATATCTATGTATATCTATATCTATATATAGATATATATATACATACTTTTTTTTTATCACATTTACAAATATACCCTGTAATGCTTTCAATCTTACAGACATATCAAGAAAACTTCAATTAACATTTTGCTAGTAATTCAAAGAACAAAAACAGAACAAAAGAAAGCTGAGTTAAGCTGCAAGTCAACTGCTCTATCATATATTCAAAACCAACACTTGACTCCCTTCCTCCTTCCAAATAGTGTTATCCAAATACTGGAGTTTAAATTCCTACGGTAAAAATACAAAACAAAAATGGGAAAAAGTTAAACGTGGAACTGTTGTGAGGGTTTTGCACTTGCACAATTTGCAAGGCAATTTGAAAAAGTGCCTTTATTATAAACACAATGAAGTCCCTATGCTATATAATGGCTGGCTTTCAGATTGATAATAGCCATCCAAATAATTCTGAACGTCCACTCCGTCCTTTCTTGTCCCGATCGCCCATGAGCCCCGAGAGCCTGACGGAGCCCCCATGGTGGCATTCTGAGTGGTTCTTTACACCGCTTGCCTTCCATGACATTCACTTTGGTACAGGCTTTCACATCAACGGAAAGTGTGTTCAATCTACAGCTAAAAGTCCTTAAATTCATACCTCAATCGATGCGTTCTTATGATTTCTACGGATAAAGCACGTTTTACACTAGAATTGGAAAATATGGCACTTGGACAAGTCACTTTGACACCAACTTATCATGCAAATTAAATAAATAATGAAAACTAGAAAAACAAAAACAAAAGCTTGACCAAAAAAAAGGATGCTTTCAGTAGTAACAAATGGCATCGTAATACTTAAGTCATAAAAAACTTGTTCAAGTGTTATTATTGTACACACACACACGCACGCACACAATGATAAAAAAAAAAACACTAATCATGCAAATAAACATATCTATAGTTGAGTAAGCATGTCATGCAACAACATCCCAACCACGGTAACCAAACACTGAGCTCAAACCCTAGAGACAGCGTCATCCCCGGTCATTGCAATGGCCTGTTCTGATTGGCTGAAATAAGCAGACCTTACCTGCAATGTATAAACACGCTCACCGATTTAAAACATGCTTTTGCAATGACCTGTGTTAGAACAGGAAGGGAGCCGTCGCCGCGGTTTGGCATTCTAGACATGTGTTGGTTCCCATGAAGCCATTTCCATTGTGCTACTTTCAGTCGTTTGCAATGGTTCCAACGACCAACAAAGTGCTGACATTGGGAACTGAAACCAGCTCTGCACTGCATCCCGCGAGGGATCGCTCCTGGAAGTCCTTGGTTTTGCTACTTCGACGTGGCCGCCTGTAACCGGCCCTCCGCCAAGCAACCTGAGGGCCGTGATGTTGTGTGTGTTTGTGCCATGAATGGAAAGGTGTGAGAAATGGCTTTTTAATATGTATTTCTTATTTGTTAAGACCATAGATGTTGTGAGGCATCTCTCTCCCCCTGTCCCGCCCCCCTCCTTCCCCCAAATCTGCTTTCTTCAATTATCTTTTCCTTTCTTTTGGCACAAAGCTTACACTACACACTAAACTCTGGATGTCACATGTCTCTGTCCCAACTCACAGGATATTCTCCTCCCCCCGCCCCCCCACCCAGACTTGAGGCATAAACAATTTGAATCCTGTTCCCCGGGAAAACCGAGCACTTCAACAGATGCTCCACGACGGCGCTCCGATCAAAACCCTTCCTGACAAAAGGGGAGTGGGGAAGGTCATTCTTCCCCCTCTGCAGGTGTGGCATCCGCTCCCAGAGGTCAGAGGTCAACCATGGTGGATTTGGCCAATTCTTTAGTTCCCTGGAGGATTCTCTTCATATGACCCACTTTCGATATCCCCAGATCCTGTGGAGAGAGACAAGGAGAGAGCACACACAAGGAGAGAGCAGAGAGTGAGTCCCACCCAAGTCCCAGGTCCCAGCCCCCCCACCGCTCCTGCCCCTTATTGCAGACAGACATGCTACTGTCACTTACTTTGCTTCTACTTTGCTTACACTTCAAGCTTTTTTTTTTTTGGCAAAATTGGGCCACCTTTGCAATGGATCCTGTGTATGCAGGAGGCATAACAGTGTGGAGAACATGTTTGGGTGTTTAACTCAAAACTGAGAGGTACTGGGTTCAATCCCCAATGTCCACAGCACACCAGCCCTTCAGTCAGCGCCTTCATTATGTATCCCAATTCAGCATAAGTCGCTTTGGATATAAGTCAGGAAAATAAGTATGTGATGGTAGATCCGACATATTTGTGATCTCTGCCATTGCATTGTATGCAGTCAACATCAGTCTTGATTATGAATGCCTGCAATGCAAACATAGCTTTAGACTTACAGTCAAAAATTCAACAAAAACATTTTCAAATCAGAATTCTGGAGAACCGCAAAAGTTGTTTATACACACGACTCACATTTCAGGGTCTGTTGCTTGTGATGAACATACAGATTTCAGTTGACATGTATGACTTTGCTTCTGCCAACTTTGCTATCATCCTTGGTTCTTATGATATTAGGTCTCTCTTCCAGGAAGTGTGGCAAAATAGTTTCAGAGGCACAGAAGTCTGAGGACTCTCCCAACAAATCAATACATCACAGCTAACCCTGTCTCTTAACCTTTTATGTATATATATATATTATGATTATCGTAGTAAAGAAATACTAGCTGAGGATGGGAGTGTATGTCTGAGGTTGGGTACATTACATAACCAACCTTTATGCACTTATGAGGATTAATAATGCTTTAGGCATCTTTTGGAAATTATGGAGTATATTCTTGAATTTAATAATAAATTAATTTATCAACCTTTGCAAGGTACAAATGAGTGTTTTGTTGTTTTTCATTATGAATATAATTGTATACATTTTATTATGTATTGTTTGTAATGTTTTTGTTTGTTTGATTGTTGTTGTATTTTCCTTTCCACTATGTAAAGCGACCTTGGATTGGAGAAAGGCGCTATATAAATGTAACTTATCATTATTATTGTAAGTATAGAGTGGATCCATCTTGCGCTGTATTCATATGACCATGGACATTTGTCACAACTGCACAAACACAGATAGACACACACTGTGTACTGATCCACTTACATCCAACATTGGCCGCAAACAAAGTTCACACATGATAAAAAACACTGGTGAACTGGTCAGCCTGCAATGAACATGGATGGAGACAAACAACCTTTCAACCTCGGTTCAGCCTCACACAGGTCAAAGATCAAGAGAAACAACCAAACCCGCCCCCTCCATCCCATCCTGTATCTTCCCATCCGGCCTGACCCTGTCGACCCTCCTGACCCTCTTTCTGTCTGTGACCCCTACACCCTCCTCTGGACGGACACTAATAGGTCTCCGCTAACTCCTTCGCACCCTGCAGCCCCACCAGCAGCAGCAACAGCAGCAGGCAATTCACCCCCCGAGGCCAGAGAAAAGCCAAGCAGAGCACGGCACCACCACCACAGTACGGTACATCACGGCACAGCACAGCACAGCCACGGCACGCCAGGTGGCGGACAGGGTTGATTGTTAAACAGGCAAAAGAAGACAGGAAATAGAATGACCAAACGTAGGAAGTAGGCGAGAGAGAGAGAGAGAGAGAGAGAGAGTGAAAGAGTGCCGGAGTGGAAGAGAGAGGTCATTCGGGTGTAAGGGAGGAAGGAGGGATTTGGTGAGGGAGTGAGGCGTGAGAGGCGGGTGTTTGCGTGTGTGTATGTGTGTGTGTGTTTACCTTCAGGTCCCTGCGCTCCAGGTGCAGCAGCTCGGAGCCGCGGATGTCGTGGCGGGTGAAGATGTCCCGGTACTCCCCCAGGCTCAGCTGCTCCAGCCAGACGCCCACCTCCTCTGTGCCCCACCTCTCCACTGCTCACATACACACACAGGCACGCACACACACACACACACAAAGGTATGCACACAGGCACGCACACACACACACACACACACACACACACACACACACACACACACACACACACACACACACA